>CP149060.1:9045000-9645000 GCA_038024825.1 Polylopha cassiicola | reverse complement strand
TTAAGAAGTGTTAGTGCTTACGTGTCTGTGTGTGAAATGAGACTGAATATTATAATTATGAGATGCATATTGGAATGAAACAACTATTAACGGGTTTGACACGCGTATTTTTATTTTATTTTATTTGCTGACTTGTATTAGCGATTGGCACTTGTTAACATTAAAAGTATTGACTCTGATTCGTAATAGGAAAAACATAATTAAGTATATTATATTTATATTTATATAAAAATTTGTACCTACGCGCATAATTTTCGAACGACTGCAACAAATTGAGTGATTATTATTAATGAGTTTCTTTTTGTCAGGACAAGGTTCGTATAATAATATAAGGAAATTTCTGAAAAAAATATAGATTTGATTTAGATCAAATCTTTATTTAGATTAATTTTATAAACCTAATACAGTTTTAGTGTTTGACGGTATGTGGCAGAAGACTTTGACAGACCTTTGACGAATCGATGGAACGGGATCTGCTGGAATCGCTAGTATCAACATAATTAAGAAATCAAAGTCAAAGTCAAAATAATTATTATAGTAAAGTACAGGTCAAAAATAAGATCAGTAGAAAAAGAATTAAGTACTATTTCCGTATGACGGAATCCTATTATAGCATAATCACCCGGTAGTACGCCCATGGTCCAAGGCGAATAAATATAAATGACAATACAGAGTGACAGTGACAGACGCCTACTACTGTCACGTCAGGTTAGCAGTATAAGGACTCGCACATACTGACACACTTACAAACATCTTTTTTATGTACACAAAATCTTTGTAAGAAAAGAAAGGGACTTTAAAACTTACGTAATAATTTCTGATGCCTTCACGGTTAAAATATATTATTATGTAGTATTAGACCATCGTCAGCCCTGTCAGCTACGAATATGGAAACTGTCAAGTTGTCGAAACTTCAGCAAGTAAAATATACACCAGCTAAATCAATTATAATTGTTTCATTTCAATAAAACTTGTGTCAAATAAGGATTAAAATTTATCGATGGGTCACACAAGTCAGAAAACCCAAACGCAAAATTATAAGCAGTAATTGAATAAAATAAAAAAGTAATTTAGTAAGTATAAAAAGTATAACTCCTGTTCTTCATGCGTCTAAAAAGAAGACCTTAAAGTTTAGATTATATTATATTGCGTTAGATTCATAACCTCAACTAACTAATTCAACAAACAAATCAAACCAAAATCATTTTATATATCCAACATAGGTAATATAAAGCTGGAATTAAATCCCAACTTCAAGTCAATTCCAAACATTTAATCCTAAAGCAAAATACAGTTTAATGACAACTTCATCCTTAGAACAATCCGGTTTTGCTCTATATTGTGCACTCAGTAATAAAACAACCGACAATCACAGCCGTACAAACAAACCGAGTACACACTTATGTTTAACCAAGAATTACCCTATAAAACATCACGACATTACGTTTCACGAAATTAAATTTTATCAGTGTATTCGTGACACAAGACAAATGAGTTCTTTAACATATGAAGACGTGAGACAGTGAAATGGATGTATGTTATTTAAAAAAAAATGTGTGATGAATGTTGTAGTGTCTTAAGAAGTGGATCAAAAAGAAGCATCAATGGTCAATGACGAAAAGGAGTATGTCATTGAAATATTTGCAAAGGATCTTGTAATTAACGGAAAATAAAGATTTTAACAATAAAAGACAAATTGATGAAGAAAGAACAAAAACGGAATGTTGGTTTGTCATTTAAGAAAAGATATAAAGGGTTTTAGAAGAACAAATATATGAAGAAAAGACAATAACGGAAACTGTGTTCATCATTAAAGAAGACAGGAAGGCGTTTTAAAAAGAAGAAATTGATAAAGAATAGACACTAACGGGAGGTTTGTTAGTCATTGAAGAGAAGACAGAAAGGAGTTTTAAGAAGAAGGAAAAATACCGAAAGTAATTTCGCCATTGAATAAAACATTGTAAGGAGTTTTATATTTAAACATTTTTAAAGCATCTTCAATTAAAGAAGAAGAAATTAATAAAGAAAGACAGTAAAGACATCATTGAAGTCATGTCAGAGTTAAATGATCATGACAGAGTGCATTTGGATGACGTTTTGCAGAAGTTAGGTGCATTTGGGAGGCATCAGGTGGTGACACTTTGTATGCTAGCTCTGGTGTATGCAACTAATGCAATGTACAATGTTAATTACGTATTTGCAGTTGAAGAAGTGCATTATAGGTAAGAATTTAATTAAAAAGGTGTAAATAAGTTTTTAACAAATAAGTGATTTTTATAACTCTCATGCATTGGGATTACACCATAAATTCTTAAAATTTGGATTGTAAATAAGTAGAGAGACACTGAGACAGGATGTAGTAGAAATTTTGTCCACTCAATAAAAGAAGCATATGGTGTAATTGGAAACATGATACCTACCTTGGGTTCTTAAGGTGTGGGTTCAAGTCCCACTACGGCCTCGGCTTTTTCTACTTTTGTCTTGGTACAAAACCAAAACCAAAATTTTGAAAAAATTATACCGCATTGAGTTTCTTGCTTTTCTCCTCAAATATTTTTTTCGGAAACTGTGGTATCTTCTGACCCTTAACAAGGTCACCTAAATTGAATAAATATATTTTTGATTTTAATTTTAAAATAGCATGCTTATATATTATAATTATGATATATCTACATTTATCTATATTATCTTCTATATGTATTTATGTATATTGAATTTATAATATATCATTTTTCAAGATGTAAAATCCCAATATGCGACGATACCAACGCCACCTTCATCGTACCCTGGCTACACTCCTCATCTCCTGACTCCACGGAGGAAGGCGTGAAGCAGTGTACCAGGTACCAGGTAGACGGCGGCTGCAGCAACCTGACCTTCCACCAGACCTCCACAGTGGATTGTAAAGAGTGGATCTACGATGAACCTAATAGCTTCTTTGCTGAGGTATGCTTAGATTATGTGTCGATAGTCGATCGATATGGTTCAATATCATTTATTTTAACTAGTTCTTTAAATCTTAACCTATTAAATATTTTTTGGAGGACTGATAATAATATAAACAATACAAGTGTTTTATATAAGGGTTACTATTCCTTATTAGGAGATAGTTGATTTACCCTGCGGAGGTAGTTGGATAAGAATAGATAATATAATAATTTCTGATGCCTTCGCAGTTATTACACATTGGAATGAAACAACTATTAACGGATTTAACTCGCGTATTTTTATTTTATTTGCTGACGTTTCGGATTCTTTACAGTTTCCATAATCGTGAGCAAATAAAATAAAATAAAAATACGCGAGTTTAATCCGTTAATAGTTGTTTCATTCATTCCAAGATTAGATAATAGTTTTTTTGATACCAGACCAGATATAAACAACTAAGTACTTATAAATAGAATTACCCCCAAGTTCAAATGATATAAGTAGAGTAAAAAAATCGAGGCCCAATTAAACAATATAAATATAATTAATATACATGTGCCAGATATAAATTATAACAAATAGAACATAATATATATAAAAAATATTAATAAAAAAAAATATATTATTATGTTGGAATGATTTTGTTCCGTACATTAACCTTGTAATTACGGAAATTATTATTCTTAAAACTACTCATGTCAAAGTAAATATAGATAAATACGTTGTAAAATAAACATCAAATTGTCGCACTGCGCTAAGTTTATTTTTACTGTAAAATTCCAGATGTCAAATATAAAGCGACATTTTATTCTCAACAAGCTTTTGCCCGCGACTCCGTGCGTGGAATTTCTTACAACATTTCATCTCCCATTTAATCTCTTACAACTCTTTTTCTCAATTAAAAGTAGCCTATGTCCTGTCTCGTGGTCTAGACTATCTGTGTACTCAATTTCATTTCAATCGGTTCCTTTTGTTTTAGCATGAAAGCGAGACACACAGAGCTACATTCGCATTTATAATATTAGTTAGAATTGGGCCTGTAATAAAATAATTCTCAAGCGATTATAAACTATAGGTACTTCTCTTATACGGTCGGTGAATGCAGCCATTTAAATAACCAATTTGCTTCAGACATAAAAGATTTCGTTAAATTCGATACTATCACGAATCGAGGTAATATCCTAAATACCGATTGGCATCGGCGATGGAAAGGAAAACCAAGTGTGAGTCGGACTTGACCACCGAGGGTTCCGTACCTATATTTTCGAAATCAAAAATATTATTCATAATAATTTCTAATGCCTTCGCGGTTATTATACACTAGCGGCCCCGGCAGACGTCGTCCTGCCCGTCCGATTGTTTCGTCAAAGATCTGTCAAAGTCTTCTAACTGTCACTTAATGAATAGTAATTCTTCATAAGGCTTCATATTTTCCCCGTTTTTTACACATTGTCCACTGTTTCTTCGCTCCTATTGGTCGCAGCGTGATGTTATATAGCCTAAAGCCTTCCTCGATAAATGGTCTATCCAACAAAAAAATATTTTTTGAATTCGAACCAGTAGTTCCTGAGATTAGCGCGTTCAAACAAACAAACAAACAAACAAACTCTTCAGCTTTATAATATTAGTATAGATTCAGCGAATAAAATTAAATACTGGTTCAGTTTGTCTATACTTCTACACTAATAAGTATAATAAAAAGGAAGGGTGTTTGTGTATATTGAATAGGCTCCAAAACGACAAGACTAAAAAAATGTTTCACTGTTGAAAAACTACACTATTTCCGAGTGAGCTGCCTATATTATATTTTGGAAAAACATAGGGATCCGTGCGAAGCCAGGGCGGACCACTAGTGTGTAATAAGCGCAAAGGCATCAGAAATAATTAAAACAAAAGTGATTTAGTTTGTTAAAAATAAATTCGGACTAGAAAAGCATTAAGTAATAAACTTATCAAAAACTTGCTTAACCGGTATTGACTCCGATAAGCAACGGTCAAACTTTAATTAAATTAATCAGTCATTTGAAAACATCAAATAATTATTATTCAAATTATATACTTCTTCAAAATGATGTTACGCTACACATTATTTAAATTGATTTGTTTATTTGACGGACCACACATGACTTCTGATGCCTTCGCAGTTATTACACATTGGAATGAAACAATTACAGCGGAATAATTTTTGACGCCTTCGCAGTTATTACACATTGAAATGAAACGATAACAACGAAATAATTTCTGATGCCTTCTCAGTTATTACACATTGGAATGAAACAATTAAAACTGAATAATTTCTGATGCCTTCGCGGTTATTACACATTAAAATTAAACGTTAACTCGGAATAATATTTGATGCCTTCGCAGTTATTACATGTTGAAATGAAACAATTACAACGGAATAATTTCTGACGCCTTTGCGGTTATTACACATTAAAATGAAACGTTAACTCGGAATAATATTTGATGCCTTCGCAGTTATTACACATTGGAATGAAACAACTACCTACAGCGGAATAATTTCTGATGCCTTCGCAGTTATTACATGTTGAAATGAAAAGATAACTCGGAATAATATCTGATGCCTTGGCGGTTATTACACATTGAAATGAAACGTTATCTCGGAATAATATCTGATGCCTTCGCAGTTATTACATGTCGAAATGAAACAATTACAACGAATAATTTCTGATGCCTTCGCAGTTATTACAGATTGGAATGAAATAATTACAACACGACTAGCAGTGTAGCACGACTGAGCTGACTATATATTATGTAGAATAGGGTAGGTACCTTATTCTACTGCTAAAATAAAATACGCAAGTTAAATCCCTTGTAATTATTTCATTCCAATAGACCACACGTGAGTTCAATTTTAACTGTCATATCTAGGGAATCACAATTATACTAAGAAATATTTGCATGTTCGCGTAACCTAATTTGAATCTTATAATATTTACATTAAGGTCCAAATGAGCTTTTAAGCTCAGTATTCATAATGGTTAAGACAGAACCGGTTCAAGTCGATAAACTCCGCGAACTGTTCCAACATGTGCGTTTCTAGGGTTCCGTGCCTCAAAAGGTAAAAACGGAACCCTTATATACATGATATCAAGGTAAAAATACTCTGTCTAAACCGTCTTTCGGAGCTGTGAAAAACTCAAACTTCTAAGCCAACGCAATCTAATGATACAGCCTTTTATGCCGCTATTTGCCTCAAATCTTCAGTAGGTACTCGCAAGGGTATCAAAACCTACAAGGTACTTCCCGTGAACTGAAAATATTGAAATTTGGTACCTACGATGCAACATCTCATAGCACAGATAATACAAAAATATATGAAAACCAAAAACGTTATACTTAATAAAACATTTTTAGATTTAGTAATATAATTGCTATAACTTTTACTTATACCTACTTATACAGGTTTGTAAGGCATTTTCGGTGTGGAAGTCCGACTCAGACTTGGCCGGTTATTTAACAAATATAACTATTTATTTTGAACCGTGCAGACACCTGCTTCGTCATGTTTATGAGATCTGTCTTAACTTATTGGTCATTCATTTGGAGTTATTAAAGTACTTTCGTTTATGAAATATTTTATTACGGCTGAGAATTATTGCGTGTAGTGAAAATAATTACGCTTATGGAATGGTGGGAATAAATCTTTAAACCAAACCTAGTCTGATAACTACTTATAGTTTATAAATAGGTAGTTAACTATGATTTTACGATGTTTGATACACGTCATGCTCGTGAACGTGCTGTTTGTGGGGTCTGCACGGTGGTTCCTGCTCTATGGAGGGGCGGCCATAATTAGATATCTCTTTCGTTTTATATTGCACATACTTTAAATGTATGTGTATTGATAAATATGGGTCCGAGAAGTAAAAATATGTGTTTTTTGATACATAACATATTACATTTATTAATATAATAACAAAAGTAAAAGTAATAAATCTTGATTAAAAAACATACAATGACAAAGCCTGCAATATGATTGCAAAATTGAACGTTTTAAACTAAATATTGTGAAGTTAATTGATTAATACAACCTTTTTTAATATTATAAACAAAAAAAAAATACATTGCATTGGAAAAAATAAAGACTTTTAACAAGTTAAAAAAACCAAAAGATTTTCACTCATTAGCTTGAACTCTCTAATCAATTAAAATTATTTTTGGACATCGTTCTTTTTTCCTTCTTAGTAATTTAGTTCTAAACGTCATCAGAGAACTCTAAAGTTCAACAGAAGACTATTATTAATTTTCTTCTATATCATAATGTCTAATAATCGTGGAAGCTTAATACAGTATACTTTGTCTATTAATAAGGTCTGTGTTTGTTAAGACTTGAGACGTTTTTCTTGTATGATGTAGCCTTGAATGATTTTATATTTTAACTGGTAGATTCTTGAGCCCCTTCCGAGAGTTAAACAATCAGGATTAAGGCATGATCTATGACTAAAGCTCTGTATAACAGCACTTTATGCGCTTATGAAGGAAGGAGACCGTAGGTATACTGTCACCAGTTGCTCGGTCTTCTCTGTGGCCTATTTTTTTAACGTAGATGTATTAATTTGTAGGAAAAAGACATACACTACAAGAGAGTTCTATAATTTACAAGCAGGTATTGCTTAATAATAGTGATTATTGCAGAAATTTCTATCCAGTTTCTTGAACAAAATGCGCCAATTATTTATGTCCATGATGTGATGTGTTACATCCATTTCGTGGCTTTCGTGGTCCCCTATTAAGCTCAACTTCTGCTTAAACTTGTCTTGAACTCTTTTCTTTGTTAAAGAGATAATATTTCTATCTTCGTCTGACCTGGCTGCCATCATTGCGTCTTTTATACGACAAGTGAAGTAAATATTCGATGAATCGGATTCATGAACGTGATAGTAACAGTCTAATTTCTAATACATTAAAATACATATTCTGCTTTATGCAAAAACAATTTTATTTATTTATTTAATTAAGGATATACATAAACATCATCTAGCGTTGGCAGCGGCAGCTACAGTCGCCGATGAAGATGTCGTCCGGTGTATTTCGTATTAACCTCAATATTGTGGGTAGATTTCCGTTTTTTTTCGCACTTAACCACTCAAAATGGTTGCTGAAAACTACCCTTCTTTATCGATAATACGATTTCCATAAAACAACAAAAGTAATGTAAGTGTTTTAAGTTATGTTCGTTACCTTACTGGTATCTACGTTCTCAGCATTCGGTTCTATGTATATTAACTGTTGTAGTACTTGATGGTATCTATGTGTTCCAGAGCCACTTGTACATAACCATTTTTCAAATATTAGAAGTCTTAAAAAAGATCCGATGTAATTAACATCTGAAAAAAAAACAAGAAATCAAATTAACTTTCATTACATTTGCAAAACCCTGCTACGCTTTTTACTGCACCGGCGTAGCAGCGTTCTAGATTCGACAGCCGCAAATTTCCGCAAAAAAATATATATGGCCGTTAATCTACACATATTTAACTACAATATTCACAAAGACACTATGAAGTTATCTGAGTCGACTCATAGTTAAAAGCTTAAGTATAAAATAAGATTGCCATTTTTAAGTTTCAAAATTGGTAGTGACATAAAAATAAATCAAAATAATAAATAAAAATAAATATCATACCTGAATCTTGAATATCCATTGATAAAAAAGGTCACTTTTGCAGCCAAATCACAATAACAGCCTCTAATCGCCGGTCATTAAATGAGTCACTGATAAGAGCGTGCGCGCTAACAAAATATGTATTCACTTTGGGCTTTCATAAAGGAACAAAGATAAATAATTATACGGAACCTATTTATAGTTTTTTATAGTACATGTATCTGCTAATGATATGCCAGTATTGAATATCGAAATATCCTTATCTCATTTTTTATAATTATGACCTTCGGAGGAACCACCGTGGTCTGGTCTGTTCAGGTCTGCAAGAGAGACTAAAAAAATACTTTCTGCTAAGTTTTTGCGGCGTTTCTCAGTAATGATGGTCTTCGAAGCGCCAATAGTCATCTAACATGTAATAGTACATTACGCACCGAGGCCAGTAAAATAAAAAATGTCTCAGATCACACGTAATTGTCGTCCGAGGCGAAGCCGAGGTTGACAAAAATGTGATCTGAGGCATTTTTATTTACTGGCCGAGGTCAGAATACTATTGTTTTGTTCGGCGAAGCCAGAAAGCGGCATCTTTATTTAACGCAGCGGCCCGCAAGTTGGCGCTTTCTGGCGGAGGACAGAAATAGTAATTTTAAGGTCTATTTACTAATAAATGATTTCATTTGATATAGTTCGGCCTAGCATGCGACGAGTATAAGCGAGCTCTGGTCGGCACCGGCCATATCTTCGGCAACATGCTAGGACTACTTGTTCAAGGACAACTATCTGACAGGTTTGTTTATATTTATAGTCTTAGTAGCTTTTCCTGCGACTTCGTCTGCGCATGATTAGTACTTTACACAGTATCTTCAAGTTATAACAATATATTGTAAGGCTTTATTAAAATTCATTTTTTCATTTCATAAGTATATTTGCATAAAATGGGAACAAACATACATTTATAAATTCTCACATACTTTCGCATTTATAATATAATTTGTAAAGATAAAAAAAAACAAATTTAAAATAGTTCTAAAACCATAAAATTTCAAAGGAGCGTCAACAATTCCAATTATTTTCTTATTCTAATCTGATCTAATCTATTGGAATGAAACAACTTTAAACGGATTTAACTCGCGTATTTTTATTTATTTGCTGACGTTTCGGATTCTTTACCGTTTCGCTAAAGTTCGTCTTAGACTTTAGCGTTAGACTATTGTCAGCGCAGTCGTGCTACGATTATGGAATCGAAAATTAAAGTCGTCAGCTAATAAAATAAAATACGCGAGTTAAATCTGTTTAAAGTTGTTTCATTCCAATGTATAACTGCGAAAGCATCAGAAATTATTCTGAACTAATCTATTTTGCAGATTTGGTAGGAAGACTGCAGCTGTCTTTGCTGGTACCATGGGCGCCCTGCTTGGCCTCAGCAAGAGTTTCGCCTCATCATATTGGATGTACCTCTTCCTGGAAACCCTGGAGGCGGCCATTGGTGACGCTCTCCCGCCCATGTTCATGCTGAGTAAGCACCAATTATATACAACTAGCTTCTGCCCGCGACTTCGTCCGCGTGGAACTCCTCCTTTTTTCAGTCGGTTAAAAAGTAGCCTATGTCCTTTCTCAGGCTCCAGACTTTTTTGTACCAAATCTTATTTAAATCGGTCTAGCAGTTTTAGCGCATAGCTTCCGAGCGACTGCACCAAATCGGATGATTGTCTAATCAGTTCAGTCGTGCTACGATTATGGGAACAGTAAAGAGTCCGAAACGTCAACAAATAAAATAAAATAAAAATACGCGAGTTAAGTCCGTTAATAGGTGTTTCATTCCAAAAAGACTTAGTTTTAAGTGACTTTAGTAAACAGATATTTTGAAATGAATGACCGTTGCAACTTGACTTACGAGCGAGTACTGGAAAGATATAAAAATCAAGTTGTCAAGGTCGCTGGATCGGATGGAAGCAGACCGGTCGTAGAGTCAATTCTAGGTATAACCTGAGAGCCTATGATGAATTGTCGAAACTTAAGACTATTGTCAGCTCAGTCGTGCTAAGATGTTGTTTAAATATATTTTTTTTTTTTTATAATATCTTTATAATATCTTTGGACAATTCACACCAATTGATCTAGTCCCAAACTAAGCAAAGCTTGTACTATGGGTACTAGACAACGGATAAACATACATAAATACATATAAGACATCCAAGACTCAGGTACAGATGCCAGTGTTCATCACACTGACATCTGCCCCTAGCAGGATTCGAACCCGCAACCTCCGGTTTCGTAGTCAGGGGCTCTGACCACTAGACCAGCAGGCCGTCTCATTCCAATTGTTTCATTCCAATGTATAACCGCGAAGGCATCAGAAATTATTACCCAGTCTTTTTATTAATTGATTCCTTCTGTGCAGTAATTTTTATTTAGCAGTTACTCGTGTCGTAAAATATCACGTCGTGTATGGTTATTTATGATCGTTGACAGTTCTCTGCTTAGTAACAGCTATTAGTAACACGAATAGCAATTTGTCAACTAGCAAAGCAGTCCTTTAAAACAATTATAAGTCTTGAATTGGAATGAAACAACTTTAAACAACTAAGCTGGCAATAGTCTTATGCTAAAGTCTTTAGCATAATAGGTCAGTTTTGCTACGATTATGGAATCTGTAAAGGCTCCGAAACGTCAGCCAATAAAATAATATACGCGAGTTAAATCCGTTAAACTTGTTTCATTCCAATGTATAATAACCGCGAAGGCATCAGAAATTATTAGGTCTGGAAAGACTAATAACGTTCTTATAAAAAAAATGAATGAAAAAATGATACGTCATTGAGTTTCTTCTCAAGTTTTTACGGAAACGGTGGTACCTACCTATCTTTTGACCTTGTAATCATAAGAGCATGTAAAAGTCTAAATTGAAAAAAATATACATTTTTTATTTTTACACCAATTAATTCTCTTATAACTGCCCTCAAATCCTAGTTTAATAAGGGAAAATAAAAGTCTACACAAGCTCTAAGTACTGATTTTGCTTGTTGACTCACGCTCGCATATTCTTTAAAATCAGGTTGCGCATACGCACCCTACTTCTTGTCTCATACTCGGTTAATTGTAGATCATTAGAGGTAGTTATTGTTAAGATGTTGTCACCATATCTGAGTGGAGACCAGTTTATCTTAAGACAAGATGTCTTGTCCGCCATCTTATCATTAGACTTGTTGATATTAGATACGCCATTTTGTTTTCGCTGTAATCAGGTAAATTGTGCTATTATCTAAGTCAATATTATTCTGATAATTTAATTAAAAATCGTAAATGATAACACACTGAATTACGCATATCAGATATGGTTTTAATTGTAGGTCTTATTAGGATAAAACAATTATAAAGAATTAAATTAGGTGTTTTACTATAGTTGCTGATGTTTCAAAAACTTTACAGTACCATATTCGTAGTCTAAATAAAAAAGTAAATGCGTGAGTTAAATCCCCTGTAGTTCATTCCAATATGTAATAACCCCAAAGGCATCAGAAATGATTAAGTACCTAGCTTTTTATTTTTTTTTGTTTTCAGGTATAGAAATCGTGGAGAAGAAACAAGCAGTTCTATATCAGATGATACTCCTAAACTGCGCCACTTGCGGTCTCATCATCATGCCTTTCATATCCTGGGGGGTGCCCTACTGGAGATACTTCCTCAGGGTCCTATACGCCCCCGCCCTTATCGTCCTTACATACTCCTTCTTCCTTGACGAGAGTATACGATGGCTCTTCAGCAAAGGAAAAAGAGAAAGAGCCATAGCCATCATAGAAAAAATCTCAGCGCGAAACGGAGTGACAATAGACAAACGATTGATAAATAAACTTGATTACGTGGATGAACCGACGGACAAATTCAACGATTGGAAATTGTTACTGAAAACATTTAAATCTAGGATTATGATGCAGAGGTTTCTAATTTGTATGGTCTGGTGGTTTACGATCACGCTGATTAATTATGGAATGATGATCAGCTCTGTGACGATTGGTGGGAATAAATATGCCAATTTTGCGCTGTTGATGTTGATGGATATACCAGCAAATGTGTTCTACTGGGTGGCGTTGGTGAAGTATAAACGGAAACTGCCTCTGCTAGTCTCATTTACAGTTGGTGGTGTATTTTGTGTGCTGCAACCGTTTGTTCCTAAAGGTGAGTGGTTGGATTTTGAAGCGTTTGAGACTTTGTCTTTGTCTCTAGTTATATCTATAATAGAAATATTATTAGTAATTTCTAGTGCCATCGCGATCTTGAGACTAACTCCCAATTTTATGGGCAGTTGCATTGGTGTCCAGTACTGGTAAAGGTAATAATTTCTGATGCCTTAAAAGTAAAAAAGCAGTAAAAATCTCTTAGCGTTAAACTTTCGTCATAGACGCAGTGGCACGAATATAGGAACTGTATAGTTTTCGACACGTCACCGAATGAAAAAAACGTGTAGTAAATAATTTCAACAAAATTAAATAGTATTATGAAATCACAAAATACCAGGAGGTAATTGAACTTTTTTTACTTATCGATTCTGCTCTTAAAATCCCTACTAATATTATAAATGCGAAAGTAACTCTGTCTGTCTGTTACGCTTTCACGCTAAAACTACTGGACCGATTTAAATGAAATTTGGTACAAAGAAAGTCTGGAGCCTGAGAAAGGACATAGGCAAATTTTTAACCGACTGCAAAAAAGGAGGAGTTCCACGCGGACGAAGTCGCGGGCAGAAGCTAGTATAACATAAGACAATGACATTTCAAAGGCTCGAATATCAACCTGAACGAATTTAATTAAACTAAATATATAAGAAGATTAAAATAGTCTTAAAGATATAGTAAAATCAACTGAATGTAATGTTACAAGCTCTACAAATGGTCAGTGTGTCTTCGTTGGTACACGAGAGGACTAGCAATCGAGTGGTCTGGTGGGTTTTTTGTAAGGAATCCTGTGTAATACCACGTTTTAATCCTGATCAGCATTCTACATCATCTAATATTATACTGTTCATGAATGTGACATCTTTAGAAAGATCATTTGGTATAAAATCAATCTATAATATCGCATGGGGATAACGAAAGTGAGTCGAAATGTGTCGCGAAATCAAATTTAAATTAGACTTAGATTCCTTAATAAATAAATTGTAATGTATACAATTAACGTGATGTCACATTTCCCCCACTCCCGAAAAGTAGTAGCGTTTATCTACGTAGTTTTTTGTTTATTTGAGACTAGCGGTTCGCCCCGGCTTCGGACGGATCCCTTTTTTTCAAAATATTCTATAGCCTATGTTACTCAGGGTGAACGTAGCTTCCCAACAGTGATAGAATTATTAAAATCCAGTAGTTTTTGAGCCTATTTATTACAAACATACAAAAATAGGTACAAACTTTTCCTCTTTATAATAATAGTATAGAAAAGAAAAATAAACAGTCGTAATACCTAAAATAGATAACCGGTTAGCATTATTAACACTAGCTCTAAGCGCCTCCGCTTAGGGGGTGAATTTTCAAAAATCTTTGTTCCCCTAATTCCCCTATGTTATAAAAGGAACCCCTGTGCTAAATTTCAAGTTTCTACCCCTTATACTTTAATTGCGTTGACATATTATAGTCATCAAATCAACTTTTTCCTTTTATATATATTACTAGCTTCTGCCTGCGACTTCGTCCGCGTAGAACTCCTCCTTTTGTGAAGTCGGTTAAAAAGTAGCCTATGTTCTTTCTCGGGCTCCAGACTTTCTTTGTACCAAATTTCATTTAAATCGGTCCAGTAGTTTTAGCGTGAAAGCGTAACAGACAGACAGACAGACAGAGTTACTTTCGCATTTATAATATTAGTTAGGAAGTTAGGATAGTTAGGACTAGTTAGGATTATTATAGGTATTCAGTCGGTACAGGACCTATTGCCTATAGATATTATTATTATATTTCAGAGTACGCCTGGGCAGGTCTAACACTACTCATGGCATTTGAGATGCTCGCGACGTTCTCATACAACATAGTATATATGTATACGTCGGAGCTGTTCCCAACATATACTAGGAACTCGATGGTGGCTGTGTGTTCAGCGGTGGGCAGAGTGGGCGCGCTACTAGCACCTCAGGCCCCTTTGCTGGTATTGTTTTTATTGTTTATTCTATTACTATTGGTCCCGGCAGACGTCATCCTGCCTGGCAAAACAGCGCTATCGATTTGACAGTTCTTGTCATTGAAATGGTAGTTTCATTCTTCCATCCACTTACTAAAGAGCCGTTAACCCTCAAAACAATAAGTAATAGTTTTGTAGAGACAAAGAATTCCACGTTTTTTGGCTTTTTCTCGAAATTTACATTTTGGGCTTAACGGCTCTTTAGTAAGTGGACGGCAGCATTGTCCGCACAGCTTTTTTTAGAACCTTCAAAACTTAACAAACACAGCAGAGAGAAATAGTGAAACCGGTCCAGCCTTCCTAGCCTATACCATGACCCAGAGAAAAAAGGATATTTTTTAAATATATGTAAACAATTACTTTTAGACATTTTAATAAATTTTGTTTTGAAATATTCGTCCCCGCGAATGTTCCTAAAATGAGGAAATTTTACAAAGATTAGGTACAAGAAAAATAATCTTAAAAAATCAAGGTCCTAAGTTCGCTGGGTCAGCTAATACCTACCTACTTAATAATTATTTGTAATAACTAATTATAGGACAATTCATTCCGTCCGACTAATATGTTTTGACGACTAATGAGAAAATCCTGTTTTAATTAATAATATACCTATTTGCCATTATATGCATAATAATATCGTAATGTAATGAAATTGTATTTTTGCTCTTATTAATTGTTAAATCTTATTGTTCTTTTTTGCTTTGACGATCACAATATGAGTGCATGTTATTTGACCAATAAAATTATAGTGTATGACTTGTAAAAAATATAAAATTTTACCTAATCTAATCTATTTTAAAATGTCCTTTTCCCAGATGACCTACTGGGCTGGTTTCCCTCCCCTAATCTTCGGGCTGACGTCTCTCCTGTCAGGGTTCCTCACTTTATCCATGCCGGAGACAGCTGGTTGTGAGCTACCAGATACAGTGAAAGAAGCAGAAAGAATTGGGAGAACAGAACAGGTTGGAGAAGACAAAAGTCATGAAGAAGGAGAGCTTATGAAGCAAAATATAGGGTTATGATTTAGGAATCATCTTTTGTAAATATTATTTATGGAATTATATTTTAGTTAATAATTAATTACGTTTTATTTATTGGAGACTAGCGGTTCGCCCCGGCTTCGCACGGATCATAATATTCTATAGCCTAATATATGTCACTCAGGGTGAACGTAGCTTTCCAACAGTGAAAGATTATTTCAAGCCGTTTTGGAGCCTATTCAATCTAAACAAACAAACCAAGGTGACGAAGTTTTCTAATAACATTACACAAGTTAAATATTTTTAAATATACATAATACATATGAAAGGCATTTTATAAGTTAAATTCCTAAATCGGTTTTAATAAATATTAAGAGGTGTACATTCCAACTAAACATAACATAAGATAAGAAACGAATATAAATGGCGAGAGACCGTGAAATGTCAGATCTGTACAAACACTGTTTACGTAGCTTATCATTATATTTGTTACCGTTATTAAGAAATATCTGGAACCCAAGTGAAAAAGGGCATAAGTGTCATACGGTCTTCGGAAAAAAGGACGTATCTTACGGTCACAGTGAATAAGTGTGTTGTCTAACTGTCATAGCGCAACAAGATATAATTGTCATAGAGAAAAATGGAATACCTACCTAAATGTGTATAAGTGTCATACGTTCCTCGTAGAAAAGGATGTATCTAACGATCATAGTAAATAAGTGTATACTATTGGCATAGTGAAAAAGGGTGAACATATAGTTAGTACAATTTATACAGAGCCGTGACGTCACAAACCCCCACTCTCGAACGTTTATCTTTGGCATTCGATTGAGAAAAGAAAAAATACGTGTCCAATATTTTTTGGCAATCTACCTACTTCATGGACGAAAAAAATGAAACATTCGTCATGCATGTTCATCATAGTCCGTGGGTCCAAGATTCTCTCAACGCACCCAAGATCTTTAAACAACGCCTTCCTTTACTGGACAACGGACTCTCCACAACAACCGGAATAAAATCTACCTACTTTTTCCGTCCTCCGGCCAGAAAGCGCCAACTTTGTGGCCGCTGCGCTAAATAAAATTTCCGCTTTCTGGCTTCGTCGAACAGAAAAATAGTATACTGACCTCGGCCAGTAAAATAAAAAAGCCTCAGATCACATTTTTGTCAACCTCGTCTTCGCCTCGGACGACAATTACATGTGATCTGAGACATTTTTTATTTTACTGGCCTGGCGTAATGTACAGTCACCATCAGATATATCAAAGCGGGCGAGGTCCTCAAATACATCTGAACAACATTAAATTTCAATAAATTCGTTACGGTAAATAAGGCCAATAATATCTGAACGTCCAATTCGTCACAAATATAAGAGCAGCAATTTTTCAATATAATCTGGACACATAACAACGCAAAAATATCTAAACAGTACAAGTGTTCATAAATATCTGAACACTTAAGGAAAATATACCTTAAGTCACTGACATATAGTTTACATTCTATTGTACAGATGTAGTGAATATTCTGTCTCATGGTATCATTACTAGGTAAGCAAAGCAAACGTGAATTGCGACGTTGTCATACTTACTATTGTTTCCTGTTGCCAAACTTCAACTGTCACTGTTTAGTTCGTATCCTATTTAATTATGAAAGAATCTCATATATTATGATCGTTGACAAGTCGTTGTCAACATTGGTAAGCAATTTTCGTCAACCTGATAATTGATTGCTTAGCCTCATGGTTTACACGTCGGATGCACGGTCATAGAACGCGGCTGGTTTAAGTTCGAGACCAGGAAGAATTTGTGTTTTTTTTTTAATTTTATTCGTTTTGTATTTTTATTCAGATCTTATTTTGTATTGAAGACGTCGGTGAGACACTTCCAAGACTAACCTTAGTTAAATTGTGTATATTCCAGTTGTAGTTTATTTAGTCTATGTAAGCTGCGTTTTGTGTAAAGTATAAATTATTATGGTAACCAGATGATGAAATGATGAGACATGATGGAGCTTAATTAATTACATACTTTGTCGTTTAATTAGGTACGCAACAACTTCATCAATTGTAAAAGTCCGTAGGTAATAAACGAACTGCAAATACTAATACGAGTTTCGATTTTACGTATATCCGATCTCCGAATGTCCTGCCACCGTATTATAGACTATAATAAATGAAGAAATAAAAAATAAAAAATCTTAAAAATCTTGCGACAAATAAAATTTTAATATAGCAGGTAACCTAATTTATTATAGAAATTAAAAAAAGAATAATATATGTCATATTTCCCATCCGTTAATAAAAATAAAATGCATGTGGACCAGTCGGATTCGATCCATGACGCTCGGTTTACTAAGCGATATCTTACGCATTAAGCCAAGACAGTATTAATTAGATTGTTTGAAATTTATGATAGGTATATACGTTTGATTAGAGCCTAGTAATGATACCATGAGACAGAATATTCGCTACATCTGTACAATAGAATGTAAACTATATGTCAGTGACTTAAGGTATATTTTCCTCAAGTGTTCAGATATTTATGAACACTTGTACTGTTTAGATATTTTTGCGTTGTTATGTGTCCAGATTATATTGAAAAATTGCTGCTCTTATATTTGTGACGAATTGGACGTTCAGATATTATTGGCCTTATTTGCCGTAACGAATTTATTGAAATTTAATGTTGTTCAGATGTATTTGAGGACCTCGCCCGTTCTGATATATCTGATGGTGACTGTACTATAATTACCTATTTGTCAAAAGCCAATAATAAATCTCTGGCCTCAATACACCTAAATTTCCGCCTTCTTGTTTACTCTTAATACAATTACCTAGTAATACGTCCGTGTCAATATTATACAAGAGGCAGTGTCGGACATGCTTGGTGCATTAGCGGGGCTTGTAGACAAACATACATACACACACGCCAGGTAAGTGAAAAGCCTTTTAGGAAATACAAATCCATACTATTCTTACTAAATGGAATGAATCAACTATATCACACTTTCTGATGCCTTCGCGGTTATTACACATTAAAATGAAACAACTTTAACCGGATTTATCTCGCGTATTTTATTTGATGACGTTTCGACTTTACAGTTCCCATGTTCGTGGCACGACTGAGCTGACGATAGTCTAACTAGTCGACTACGAATACAGGAACAGGAAAGTCTTAAAACATTAGTAACGATAATAATTTCTGATGCCTTCGCATATATACATAGTACGTAATAAAACAACTATATAGACGGATTTAACTCGCGTATTTTATTTTATTGGCTGACGTTTGGAGCCTTTACAGACTCCATAATAGCACGACTGAGCTGACAATAGTCTTATGCTAATCTTCCATTGGAATGAAACAACTATTAACGGATTTAACTCGCATATTAAAAGTGACTTTAGCGTTAGACTATTGTCAGCTCAGTCGTGCTACGATTATGGAAACTGTAAAGAATACGAAACGTCAACAAATAAAATAAAATAAAAATACGCTAGTTAAATCTGTTAATAGTTGTTTCATTCCAATGTGTAATAACCGCGAAGGCATCAGAAATTAGGTAGGTACTAATCTTCCATGTTGCATTACTTTCGCATATGTGTGTGTGTGAGCCACGTGCGTGTGTGGGCGGCACCTGCGCGCGCGCCGACCTTGCACCTTTCCTTCGCCGCCATACTTAGCCGATGACCGTTAAGCATATATTGACAAGTGTACTGACATACAACTTATGTTCATGTTATTAGTTCATGCGCAACGGAACTCTAAATAATCTTTATATATAAAAATGAATCGCAAAATGTGATGGTAAGCGCATAACTCTACAACGCCTGGACCAATTTGGCCAATTTTTTTTTTTAAATGTTCGTTGAAGTCCAAGGATGGTTCTTACGGCGAGAAAAAAACGAATAATTGCCGGGAAATCCCTAAAAACAGCCCTTTTCTTTTCCCATACAAACGTTGTTTAACTAAGTGACCTAATTTGAATTTCGAACGGGCAGGATGACGTCTGCCGGGACCGCTAGTTAGAAATAAATTAGGTACCTACTAAATTTAATAATGAAACAATCATAATGAATTGGAATGAAACAACTTAAAACGTATTTAACTTGCGTTTTTATTTTATTCGCTGACGTTTCGGAGCTTTTACAGATTCCATAATCCTAGCACGAATGAGCTGACAATAGTCTTATGCTACAAAATGAAATACGCGAGTTAAATTCGTTAAAAGTTGTTTCATTCCAATGTAGGTATAATGACCGCGAAGGCATCAGAAATTATTAAGACGCTAGTTATTAATAAAAGGTTCCGTAATTAAACGTCCACAAAAACACATCACAAAAGACATTCTTTTCTACGAGATTATAATCTAAACTGCTTAATAGCCCAGCACTGCGACAGCTGCCTATTGACACGAAGAAAGCACTGTCAGGAACTGGTTTCATAACTACATTTAAAATACGTGATGCGCACACGCAGGCGTGAGACGATGTGTAATAATATATAATGTCACTAGCTCCTGCCTGCGACTTCGTCTGCGCACGATGAGCAAGTTTTACCCTGGAATTAAACAACTTTAAACGGATTTAACTCGCGTATTTGGAGCCTTTACAGATTCCATAATACTCGTAATCCTCGTAGCACGACTGTCGTGCTACGAGGCTCCGAAACGTCAGCCAATAAAATAAAATATGCGAGTTATATCTGTCTTAAGCTAATTCTTTCTAAGTGCTCCCCTGCATTATAAAAAGAACCCACAATTTAAATTGTGCACTTTTTATAACGCAGGGGAGCACTAAGAAAGGATTAGCATAAGATTATTCTCAGCCCAGTCGTGTGATTGTGGAAATTGTAAAGGGATCTAAACTCAAAAAAGTTACTTTTTCAGGAGAGGCGAAAAACTGGTTAACCTATCCATATGCACGCATGAGTTTTCTGTATAGATTTATGCTTTTTATAATAAAGCTAGCAGAGTTAGTTTAAATCTGTTTTAGTGGTAAATGGGTTTTGATGTAAGGAATCCGATGGTATGCTTAACTCAAATCTTCAGGTTTTTGAGTTAGCTCACTTTAGATCTAGGTGTGCGATATATATCAGTCATTAAGTCAGCTTCTCCTTGGAATGAAACAACTATAAACAGATTAAACTCGAGTAATTACGCGAATTAAATCCGTTATAGTTGTTTCATTCCAATGTGTAATAACCGCGAAGGCATCAGAAATTATAACCTTTATAAACCTAATTACCTTTATAGAATACTAGCTCTCGGCCCCGGCTTCGCACGGTGCCCTTTTTTTATAGCCTATGTCACTCGAGAATAGTGTAGCTTCCCAACAGTGAAAAAAAATTTCAAATCGGTCTAGCTGTTCTGGGGCCTATCAAATCAAACAAACAAACAAACCTTTCCTCTTTATAATATTAGTATAGATAACTCTTGTACCCTCATGATATACCCTTATTTACTAGGACCCTTAATTCAACCTACTACTTCAATATAGGAGACACTTAATGCTTTATAATGATTTCGTAATGTATGGCCACTTGATGACGTCATCGGCTGACAAATCATCAGCCAAGTGAGTGGCCGAACATTACAATTATTTAAATTGATGCTTTTTGTCTGTCCGTGCGTGACCGACGCCATTTTGATTTTATTGTGAATTTGAATGATTTTAAAGACTTGATGATTGGGAAATGGATGATCTGAGAGTTTGATGACCTGACTTGCAGAGTCACTACGAAGTTGCAGCTTCGAATCCTGCTAGGGGCAAATGTCAGTGAGACGAGTACTCATTGTATATGATGAGATTTACAGGTATGTATTTATGTAGGTTTTCTTATCTAATCTTATCTTTTTTATTAAAAGGAAGCACCCGTAACTGATTTAAATCGCGTAGGTATATTATTTGTTGTGCTGGCGTTTTGAAATCTGTATAAATCCCATATTCATAGCCTGAGCTAACGATAATCTAACACTAAAGTCGACTACTAATATGGAAGCTATAATTAAGGATTTCAAAACGTCACCATAAAAAATAATAATAATATACGCTAGTTGCCATTGTAGTTGTTTTACTCCGGTGATTAAATTTTGATTTTGATACAATATAGTTTCAAATACAAGTTTTTAGTAATCCAATAAAATCGGCGCACACGCACGCCTCACATACCTATGTCATTGCGCATAAACTGACTTTAGTTTTTATTGAATTTTCAACTCTAGTAATGAAAACATAAAGTCCATTTCTTAATGAATAAGTGAAGTGATCGTTGCTTTAGCAATTTAGTATTAAAGTGATATGATTAAGTTAGGTTCACTGAAAGTTAAATTGTACATAATTTTGACTTATTTATACCTATTGTTAACAATTCTGCCATTTTTTTTCTTTTAATAAAAATGAATTACCGAAATATAAATATGTACGCGAATAACTCCCCAAATTAGATAGTTTAAAAAAAAATAGGACGATACGACGTTTGCCAGGTCATCTAGTCATCTATAAAAATAACAAAAAAAATCATGTAGGTACGTGATATGGGAGCCCGTGATATTTTGTTTTTTAGTACATACTCGTAGGAAGGTATTTGTTTTTATAACGGTAACAGAAATATGTGAAAACCTCTACTGGCCTGGTGAGAGATGGACGGACATCGTCTCAGTAATAGTCCTTTGGGTACGGACCCCTAAAAATCATTCCATCGTATTAAAAATGATTTGGATACCGTCATTCCATTGGTCACACTCGAGTGCTCGAGTTGTAACTAACTTGAACTTGTGAGAAATTTTAATAGTTAATTTTTAAATGCCCTCAGACTACCGTGGGAGAATTATTAGAACTGAGCCGGCCTATTATATTGGAATGAAACAACTTTAACGGATTTAACTCGCGTATTTTATTTTATTGGCTGACGTTTCGGAGCCTTTACAGACTCAATAATCGTAGCACGACTGAGCTGACAATAGTCTTATGCTAAAGATTTAAGATTTAGTTGTTTCATTCCAATGTATAATAACCGCGGAGGCATCAGAAATTATTAAAATCCAAATCAATCTAAAACAAAATACTTTTTTTTCGTACACTTTTACTTCAATGATGCCACTCATCACACTCCATTACACAAGTCACTTCCATACAAATCATGTTCCATTTTGTCCAAATCCGGACAGATAGACGAGCATACAAATTACACGTCATTTTGAACCCAACGGCGTCTAAACACTGTCCTTTATTTCACGACAATCACTTTACTATGTAGGAAACAGGGTCGCTAAGGAATAAAGTTTTTCTATACTATACTAGGTAGTAATATAATAAAGTTGTTTCATTCCAATTGGATTTTAATATTTGTTTAGTTAATAAAACAGCAATATGTAAGTAACTGAAACGGGTATTTTTTGAGTGAAATTCCAATAATAATCCGGTCATTTAAGCTTATATTAGATAAGAATCTCGGAATGCGAGATACCCGGCTGTAATTTTGTAAATAGTTGTATATTGATATCCTTAAAGTTGTCTCTAAACCTACATAATTATGGTAGGGTGTGAGCTACTATTAAATTTCAAGGTCAAAGGTCACAAAAATCGTCATTTTTGTAAATTTCTCATTTCCTATGGGTTTTAGCTTTTTGTCTTTGTTGGCAATATTGTAGAATACAAAATTCTCTACAAATTTTGTTTAAAAAAAAATTTATACGGTGAACCGTTTTTGAGGTAGAGGCCGTAGAGCGCGCCATGCATAAAAAATGTTAATTTCTTTAATTAGTGCTGTGCAATTAACCTTATGAAATGAGAAATTTACAAAAAAAGTGCAAAATAACGATTTTTGTGACTTTTGACCTTGAAATTTAATAGTTGCTCACACCCTACCATATTATGTAGGTTTTGAGACAACTTTAAGAATGTCAATATACAACTATTTACAAAATTACAGCCGGGTATCTCGCATTCCGAGGTGAATTCCTAATTTGACCGGTCTATAAACGCGCAGGCTTCCACCCGCGACTTCCTCTTAACACGATGTAGGTACCCGGTACACAATATCGTAATAAAATATAGCTTATATACTATTGATATGTAAGGTATATTATTGTGAAGTTTAATCAAAATCCATTCAGTAGGTTTTGCGTAAAAGAGTAACAAACATACGTCCAGACATCCATCCTTACATAAATAGGTACATTTTTACAAACTTACGCGTCTAGAATATTAGTAAGTGTGCAACAAGGGCGTGCATTCCATATAGGTACAACGGTGTAAATGACGTATGGAGTGCCTACCCTGACACTCACTGCACGCGCCTGAGTGAGGATGTAGTCTAAATTAGAATTAAGTAAACTTTATAAATACGTTAAAATTCAGCTTTTACTACATTTAAGTTCCTCATCGTGACCAAAAACCTCAAAACAAAAAGGAACACCCCACTTATCTCATAATTGCATTCATTTTAAACTCTTTTGTATTTCGCAAATAAGAAATCGAAACTTGGATAATAATATATAAAAAGTTCTCACGAAAATGAGTCAAATTGGCGAAGAACCATAAGGTTTACAACACGATGCCATAATTATTGGTTTTACGCCATTAAGTAAATGCATTCTAGAGGGCTGGTAGTTCACTTCGATATTATTATTTTAATTACTAGCGGTCCCGGCAGACTTCGTCCGGAACGGCAAAAAAATAAAGAAAAATGTTAAGGGTGGACAACCCTTATCACTAAGGGGTATGAAAAATAGATGTTGGCCGATTCTTAGACCTACTCAATATGCTCATTCACACGCAAAATTTCAAGAAAATCGGTCAAGCCGTTTCGGAGGAATACGGGAACGAACATTGTGACACGAGAATCTATACTAATATTATAAAGCTGAAGAGTTTGTTTGTTTGAACACGCTAATCTCAGGAACTACTAGATTGAACTAAAAAATCTTTTTTTGTTGGATATACCATTTATCGAGGAAGGCTTTAGGCTATATAACATCACGCTGCGACCAATAGGAGCGAAGAAACAGTGGAAAATGTGTAAAAAACGGGCAAAATAACTATTCCACGCGGACGAAGTCGCTAGCAAAAGCTAGTTTTATATATAAGATGAAACCGGCCCGTTGATTCTATAACGCATTTGCTTTGAAAGCGATTCCAATTGCATTGCATACCAATATATTATATGAGGATAGTCGGTTGTGAAATGCAAGAAAATACATCCTATCGGATTTTCAACTACAGAGATTGATCTATTTCTATACTAATATAATAAAGAGGAAAAGTTTGCTTGTATTAAAACTACTCGGCCGATATGAAAAATTCTTAAACTGTTTTTTTTAAGGGAACCGTGTGACGCCGGGGCTGACTCGTAAACCATAAAATATAAAAAAGAACTGCATCAAAAAGTTCTGTCAGTGCCGTTTATGCTCATTGAGTATAAAGTATCGATATACAGCTTACTAGCTGCTGTCCGCCCCGGCTTCGCACGGATCATCTTTTTTCTCGGAAATAGTGTAGCTTCCCAACAGTGAAATTTTTTTTGAAATGGTCCAGCCGTTCTGGGGCCTGTTCAATCCAAACAAACAAACCTTTTCTCTTTATAATATTAGTATAGATAATTGCCTATAAAACTGAAGATATATATCGCACCCCTAGATCTAAAGGGAGCTAACTCAAAAAAGTAACTTTTTCGGGAGAGGCGAAATTGTTGTAAGGAATCGGATCCTTTTTTTTAGCGTGTGTTTAATTTAAATCTTTAGATTTTTGAGTTAGCTCCCTTTAGATCTAGGTGTGCGATATATCTACAGGTTTAGTAATCACGTATTATATGGTTTCTAGTTTATTATGCAGTCGAAACGAGTATTATAGTGCAGTGGCCACTTTACGGCATAACGGTGTACTGGTGACAGTTTCGTACTCTCTCAATTATTCCTCTGGATAGAATAAATCTCACAAGTTTGATTACCTATATGTATATATATTGTAGAGACACTGGTCTCTATTTCATAAATAATACTCAATTGTCTTTTCGTTCAATCTATTATATAAAAATAAGTCGGGTTTTCCTCCCTGACGCTATAACTCCAGAACGCACGAACCGATTTGGTTAATTTTGGTCTTGAATTATTTGTGGAAGTCCAGGGAAGGTTTGTAGGTAGAGAAAATTTAAAAATATCTTGAAAAAGTGTACAATCAACATCTTTCTATACCCCATATACAAAGTGGTCGACGGTAAGTGACAGAAGACTTTGGCAGATCTTTGACGAGACAATCGGACTGGCAGGACGACGTCTGCCGGGGCCGCTAGTTATGTATAATATTAAATTAAACTCATGAGTACTGAACAATGAATTCAAAGACCTGATAACAATGTTTCCAATTCCAATATTACTTTCTGTCTCTTATTCAAAATCGTCATGCCCTGCCGCCATGACACCAGGACGCGTTCCCTTTTTGAATATCCTCACTACATTTTATTCGACTAAGGTAACATCAAACAGCCAGAATTTAATTGCAACTTGACAAATATTAACTATTTTACAAAAGCTAACAATATGACCCAATATATATCTTTACCTGTTATATATACTAATATTATCTATACTAATATTATAAAGAGGAAAGATTTGTATTTTTGTATTTTTGTATGTTTGTAATGAATAGGCTCCGAAACTACTGGACCGATTTCAAAAATTCTTTCACCTTTGGAAAGCTACATTATCCCCGAGTAACATAGACTATATAGGTAATATCACGCTAGGTCTTATAGTTGCGGAGCAGTAACCGAAAATGTTTCAAAAACGGGGGGAAAAAATCTTAAGTCCCCCCGTGCGAAGCCGGGACGGGCCGCTAGTGTTTATATATGTTAAAGGAGTAGATGACTTAATAACTGACATACCAAGTAAGCTATAAGAATTAAAAACTTGTAATTTTGAACAGGCGTTTACTTTATTCATACATCCATTTTTCACATAAACTTTCGCGTTCAGAATATTAGAATATTATTGTACCTAAGTAAGGATCGTGACGATCCGTGTACAAATAATTAAGACCTTTTATAATTACTCATAATCTTACAACAAATTATGTGTAATTAACTTTAACTTTATATTTTATATTAGAAGTACTATTAGTGTTTACTATTTGGCTTCCGTCTTATAATCCTACTACTATTATAAAGGCGAAAGTTTGTAAGTATGGATGTATGGATGTTTGTTACTCTTTCACGTAAAAACTACTGAATGGATTTGAATGAAACTTTACCACAATATAGCTTATACATCAGAATAACATATAGGCTATGTTTTGACGACGCGTAAAGTACTCATCGTGCGCAGACGAAGTCGCGGGCAGAAGCTAGTATAATATAGTCCCAAACTAAGCAAAACTCGTTATCGGTACGTCCTTCAACTAAGTATAATTTTACAATACAGTGTGATATGACACCCCTCATTATTCCAATCACGTACGAGGTTTGTAAATCCGAATGACATTGACAGATGAAGTCTTTATAAGGGCATTGACATTAACGAATTAAAAAAAAACTAGCCAAGTGCCGACACTAAAGGTTTCATACCAACTATCTATAAAAAACAAAATCACGTTTGTTGTAAAGCTATAGGAGAGCACCTTAAAATATCTATTTTATTCTTTAATATTTTTTTTTTTTCAAAGGCATGAGGAACTATTATATTGAATAATTTATTTATAATTTCAGAATAGGGAAGTAAGTATTTTAAAAATTTGTAATTTACATATATAAGGTAGTTTGTATAAATCACTTTAACGTTAGACTATTGTCAGTGCAGTCGTGCAACGATTATGGAAACTGTAAAGAATCCGAAACGTCAGCAAATAAAATAAAGTTAAATCCGTCAATAGTTGTTTAGAAAACTACTGTGTGCACCCATGTGTACATATTTATGTTATTGGTATGTCCCTTTAGATCTACCACAGCCTACAAAAATAGTATTATGTTGTATGTACATACCGTCATTCTTATATGAAACAGACAGTGCCTTTACTTGCCGTATAGGTTGCATAGGTTTACCTGATCTTTGTGAAACCGGACTTACGTGACTGAATATATCGGATCACTTTATTTTATATATCTTCTTTTTATATATATTATGTTTATATCTATATGTACCTGGGTTTCTTGAATATTTTGCATGCTACCCTCATTAGAATAAGATAAGTTAATTAATTGTTTTTTCTCAGTAAGTACATAAGTGATTTTTGTAAATCTTATGAGAAAATAAATACGTCTTAATCTACAATAAGTAACTATGTAAGTACATACATGAAATTATTAAAGCCCACATATTATAGTAAAATTAACCCTCATTGCCATTTTGTTCTTCAGATACGTACCTATAAGTTAACAAAAATACTTAATACTTAAACGTTTGCAAAACACATGGCTCACACGAAATCAATGCAACTCTGCTAATAAATAGTTACCGTTCACGATCCCCGGTCAACGCTCCAAGATTTATCTCTATCTGTAGCAGCCGCCATTTTAATTCACTTCACAAATAATCACAAACTTCACTACAACTGTAATCCACTAATCACTACACGCAATCCAAATTTCGAATTCGGGTGGGCCAATCAGGAGGCTCGGGTCTGCGCGCGCGCAGCACGTCGGTCTCAGACGGCGCTTGCGCATAGACTAAAGCTCCTACCTCCCTCCTCTCCCCCCCAAAAGCTCCGTCAACCTGCTTGGAGCTTTTTGCGCAAAAGCTTGTATTCTACGGGAACCGCTCGAGCTGTAATTAAAATGTGCTTTTTTTATAGTTTTATTAAGTGATGCTTAACGTAAGTTTATGACACATCGAAATTTTTATGTTTGAGGTCGTAATAATGGTAGTATGTCTGTTTGTCTATAAAAGTTTTGATTTACGATATTTATTTTCCTGTTTATATTTATCCGTATAAGTATAATATATCCTTACTAATCCTTACTAATATTATAAATGCGAAAGTAACTCTGTCTGTCTGTCTGTCCGTCTGTTACGCTTTCACGCTAAAACTACTGGATTTAAATGAAATTTGGTACAAAGAAAGTCTGGAGCCTGAGAAAGGACATAGGCTACTTTTTAACGGACAGCAAAAAAGGAGGAGTTCCACGCGGACGAAGTCGCGGGCAGAAGCTAGTGATATATAATTTTACTTAAAAACTCTTAATTGCTAAAACTCCCTATTAGAAGGCAGACTTATTAACGAAATAATGACTTGATTTGCTAGATAGGTTATACCTGAGTAACTAAGTTGAGACTTACATCACACATTGCGAAACAAGCATTTTATTGATATTTATATTTCTCTGTTTCCTAACTTATCGGACCTTTTATCTACATCGCGAACTTCCTTTTTACTAACTATTTAAGAAAATAAAAAAAACAGAACACAATATACCTATCTAAGTAGGCAGGTACCTACCTACCTAATTATTCCAAATCTCGCATCAAAATGAACTTATAAACTTTACAAATAACCCCTAAATGCATCAAACAAACCAAAACTTCTGCGTTTACAATACTTCGCCACACTATGCACGCTGCAACTACAGAATGCAACGCTCAGAACGTCTGATAAGAAAGTATAAACGGGCCACCGATCCCCTCCTCCCCACGCCTGCAGTCAGTGCAACGATGCATCTAAAAGCGTACCTGTTTACATATAAACAAAATCGGTGTTGTAGTGTAAACATGCGAGTCGAAGTTGGAAATATATCACACATGGCTCAGAATTTTTTATAATGAAACAACTATAACGGATCTAATTAGCGTATTTAATTTTATTTGCTGACTTTTGGAAAAGGTTAGAGTTCCCATATTCGTAGCACGACTGAGGGACGATAGTCTAACGGAAAGGTGATCTTAACATTATGCAAACTATCTTATTTTATAAAGTACAAAATTTGGTGTTTTTTATAACTAAATCCGTTATAATTAATAATTTCATAATTTCTGATGCCTTGGCGGTTATTACACTTTGGAATGAAACAACTATTAACGGATTTAACTCGCGTATTCTTATTTTATTTTAAGTTAAATCCGTTAATAGTTGTTTCATTCCAATGTGTAATAACCGCGAAGGCATCAGAAATTAATAATTATTAACAATAAATATATTTAATTCGTATTATATTTTACTCGATTTCTTATTATTTTATGAAATTGTAATATTGCTTTTAATTATTGTTTGATCTTATTGTTCTTTGTTTTTGTTTTGACGATTTCAATATGAGTAGGTAGTTATGTATGGTACCATAGTGGAAACCGCTGACCAAGCATCGACCCCGATTTGCCGAACAACTACGTCAGCGTGCACGAGGCACATACAACGCATATTTTCTTTATTAATTGTATATTTAAATAATTCACTTTCTGTTCATACTTCGAGCTGAATTGTCATTCTAGTTAAATAAGTTTTCTTTATAATTAAATTACTTTTAAGTAGTTTTGGTTTTTTTTCAAACCTACGACTGTAGATATCGTAATTAGGTACATGTACCTAATAATAATATTGTTTTACATTGGAATGAAACAACTATTAACGGATTAAACTCGCGTATTTTTATTTTATTTTATTTGCTGACGTTTCGGATTCTTTACAGTTTCCATAATCGTACCACGACTGAGCTGACAATAGTCTAACGCTAAAGTAATATTGTTTTAATTTTGAGAAATAAATAAATCTAATCTAATCTTATTTCTTCAATATTTAGGACTATACGACGGGAGTTGTAACGCCCGTGTCTCTTGAAACCCAACTCTGCGTCGTGACTAGGGTCAAATTACCAAAAAGGACCTCCGACCATATGCCTTTACTTGGCTCTGAATCACAAAAGTACCTCTAGACAAGTTATTCTTGCAAAGTTTGGTTCGTGACAGTAGGTATTACAACAGTATCACTGTCACTACATAGCAGGGACATAGTATAAAACAAAGTCGCTGTCGCTGTCTGTCCCTATGTATGCTTAAATCTTTTAAACTACGCAACGGATTTTGAAACAATTTTTTAATGGATATAAGGGGGTTCAAGAGGAAGGTTATAGCACTCATGCGAAGCCGGAGCGGGTCGCTAGTATACATATAAAATCCTTTGTCCTGAAAGACTGACGGATACTTACTCAGAAACGCTACTCATAGAGACCTGAAATTTGGAGGTTATAAATTAATAATTAAGTTTTTGAATTGTATACCTTAGCTAGCAATTAAGCATATGTTGACCTGGGGGTCTAGACAAGGTTAAAAAGTTGGTACCAACGTTCAACTTTAACGTTGAACGTTGGCACCAAAATGTATGGGATTTGACATCCGCGAACGACTGTCACGTACGTCACAAACGTTAGCGGCTGTCGAATCCTATACATTTTGCTCGTTTCGTTTAATGTTAACTTTGAACGTTGGCACCTTGTCTACGCCCGTACTTTACTGTATCCTATACAAGACTCATCGTATTATAGTTAGCTGGTTTTGTCGGTCTGTTCCTCACAAGGAATACGTATGTAAGCCACCGGGTTATTGCGTCTGGTAGCGGTTCTTTCTTTTTCTAGGAATCTCTTCCTAATCCGTAAAGTATCTTCGACGTCTATGTAAGGGTATAATTTATAAAAACTATAAAAAATGTTAATCTTTAAAAGTACAAGCTGCACACCTAGACCTAAAGGGAGCCAACTCAGAAACGTTAATTAGAGGTGAAACATTTATTAATAATACCTGTGTGGACCCCAGGAGTTTTCTGTATAGATTATGCTTTTTATGATGATGAAAAGAGGGTAATCAATAAAAAAATAAAATAAAAAAATAAATAATATACTTCCATTTAAATATTCCAATTAACATTGACATCAATACGTAAAATTAGATAATTCAAAAAAAATATTTTCTTTTAATTTATTTACCATTTTAAGTACCTATATTACTACAAACCAAACTGCAACACGCTTCGTCATACTGAATACTTACTTAGTCTAGGTATAGTACAGTTTTTTGTGGATATTATTAGTGGATACATTAAAAACATCCACAATAAACTTTATCTTAAAACATACACCAACAATAAACCCATACCAAGTCTGTCTAAATAATAAATTCAACCTAAACACAATGTGACGTCACATGTTTAAAAACGAATAATTCGTTAGTATTCATCCCTCGTAGATCACTGTAACCCGAGATGCGCGCGCGCAGCGCCGGCGTCGAGTTTCGACTTACAACAGAGATATTACCGGACCGCAGTGACAGATGACAGCTGACAGGTGGGCCAGTGGGATAGGTTAGGAAAGATTTGTTTTTATTTATTTCTTTATTAAGGGAAACAAACAACTAATGAATGAAAACTAAGAACATTACATTAGCCAACAAAGTTTCCACTGATAAATTTTACTTACCTATTGAAAACTATACTTAACAAAGTTGTTTCTAAGAAAGAAATAAAATGGATATAGATAACTACTTATTTCGCTTTCAAATTAGGCGAAGTAGGTACTTAACTTAAATAAATGAAGGTAATCTTATAACAAGTCATTTATTTTAATCACTAACTAGGAAAAGTAGGTAGGTAAATGAACCTAAGATTCACTTATAGGTAAATATTACATTTAGGTACATAAATAACAGAACTTACCTACACTAGAACATTAATATTTTTTTTTATCAAAAAAGTGAAAGAAAATTTACTTGTAAATAAACTACTGACACATAAGTATAAAACGGTAAAAAGCTTAGGTATATATATTAACTACGATCTATCAATCGTTAATTCGATATACACCATAGGGACCACTGACCAATAGTGGTCCCTATGGTGTAATGGTTCAGCACGCTGCCGCTAGTAAAGGCATAGGCGTGGGTTCGAATCCCACTGGGTCTAAAATTTTTCTACTCTTGTCTTTGAACAAAAAATATCATTATAAGCTTATATATATTATATTGAAAAAGAAAGTACACAATCATTGCAATTAATGTACCTACCTTATTAATAGGTACAATTGTGAACTAAGATATCGAATTACAATATGCCACTGCCATTAATAAGTTTAATTATTTCTGATGCCTTCGCGGTAATTATACATTGTAATGGAACAACTTTAAACGGATTGAACTAGCGAATTTTATTTAAAGCTTTAGCATACCTATTAAGACTATTGTTAGCTCAGCTGTGCTACGATTATGGAATCTGTAAAGGCTCCGAAACGTTAGCTAATAAAAAACGAGAATTAAATCCGTTTAAAGTTGTTTCATTCTAATATTAATGAGTTTGTCAAGCAGTTACCAATATAAAATGTAACCTAGTTAAAATCACGATATCTTGTCTTTACATGAACCTGTCTTTAAAAGTTAGACAAGGAATTAAATTTATTAAGTCTTAGTACTTTATTGGAAAATAACTGCATAATTCTTGTACGTTGTTATAGTAAATTTTGATAGCAGGCTAGTTTTTTATGTTTTGGAGCGGATTTAAAAAAAACTGCTCATGTAAGTAATTATCCCGTCATAATATTTATAATTCTACTTTCCTAGATAAATATATTTCTGTACTAATATCATAAAGAGGATAGGTTTGTTTGTTTGTTTATTTTGATTGAAGGCTCCAGAACGGCTGGACCGATTTCAAAAATTCTTTCACTGTTGGGAAGCTACACTATTCCCGAGTGAGTATAAAAAGATGATCCGTGCGAAGCCGGGGCCGAGAGCTAGTTTTTAATAAAGAAATAAAATTGATGTAGATATCTTAATAATTTCTGATGTCTTCGCGGTTATTATATGTAAAAAAACTCGACTTTAGCGTTAGACTATTGTCAGCTCAGTCGTGCTACGATTATGGAACCTGTAAAGAATCCGAAACGTTAGTGAATAAAATAAAATAAAAACACGCAAGTTAAATCCGTTAATAGTTGTTTCATTCCAATGTGTAATAGAAATTATCAGTTCTAAGTCTTTACCCACTAATCTTTATCAACGTCAAGCGTCAGTAAAGCTTGTACCACATCCCACTGTTGGGCAGGTTGTGGGCGCAATACAACTCCTATCAATAATGAACATCTTCCGCGTGCGTCCGCGCAACATATTTGATTAACACTCCTTTCAGTGCAGTGATGCCAACATTAGCAACACGCCGCCATCTTGCGTACTAGGCGCTAGTAGTATGAGGTGGATTTCACGCCTTTTTTTTTTACTGAATACTGAAGCGCAGTTGGCCAGCTAATGGGCTTTTACTGCAAAACCTGATGGCGAGCCTCCTGAGAGGAGACTTTTAAGCCACTTTTATTTTGTTTCAAAAACTTTACAGTTACCAACCACAATCGTAGTCGAATGAGCTGACTATACTCTATTTCTTATTGAACCTTTACCACATTTAAAATCTTTTCACGCCTACATCAAATTTGCCTAATCTACTTATAATAGCCGAAAATAAATGAGTTATTTAGGCAGTGGGCGGGGCCTCGTGCTGTCAAACGAACAATGGCGGCGGGGAGGGGAGAGGATCCAACCAATCAGCGCCGTGCGCAGACACATCAGTAATTTATCCTATTACAATATGTTTAGTAAATTAGTTTTCGGTATTGTTGTATTGTTTGTTATGTTAGTGGGAGGTTTTTTGTTGTTTGTATGTATGTCGCTGTTTTTATGGAATAGTGACATAAACCAAAATATGGTGTGCAATTTAAGATTCAAAGGCGTTTAAATTTGAATTAAAGTGGTGACACATTACTTATTGTGTCACTGTTCTATTAAAACAGCGATGTAACTATATTATTCTGAAAACTTTGTATTTTTCAAAAGTACGTAGACAGAAACAAACGTGTTTTTTTGTTTGTTTTTGATCTATACCTATACCTACTAATAGTACGGAACCCTTTATGCTCATATACGACTCGCACTTGACCGGTTTTTTTTCTAAAGTAAAAATTTGTAAATATACAAACAAGTATCAATGAAAAATCAAATTTATGAAAACATCAATAAAGAATCCTTTATATACCTACTATCTTTCGTTTTAGATATCATTGCAAGTACCTATCTAAATGACAAAGATAAATTAGCAAGTGAAACCGCGGGGCACTGCTAGCACACAACTTTATAATAGAAATATCTATTAACTAGACCTCATTACTGCGACCTATAAAAATCTAAAAAAGGCTTCTTCGATATAATGAAGGTATTAGCATTTAAAATCAATCCATTGAAAGATCTACGGACTATTGCAATAGAATTTAAACAAAAAAATCCTCTCCACGGTGGTCGATTTACAACCCGCAATAACTTATCAAAGTGTCTTTTTTTTATTTTCCAAATTGCCAAACGAGAATGAACATTATTGCGACGTGGTAGAGTTGGAAGTGATTAGCGCAATTGCAATCTATAGTACTGTCGCCCATAGACAATTAAAGTGATGAAAATATTATCATTTGCTTCTGTGATCTAATTAAAATAAAAAATAGTTATTTTGTTCTATATTATTATCTTTATCTGTTGAATAAAAAATGCTGATAAACCTTTCTAACAAATTATTTTGTTGCTTTAAATCAAAACTTGAGATTAATTAATTACATACAGTTGGTACATTTTTTTTTTCTTTGGAAGCTTACTCGTATCTTATAATGGATAAATATAAAAAAATATATACCTAATACATAATTATGTCCAAAATTAATAAACTCAGGTACAGATCAAATTACATTGTTTCCCTTTTTTACAAAAATCATGTTTGTCTGTATGTACAGACGAAGCATAAAAAAGGGAAACAATGTAATTTGATCTGTACCTGAGTTTATTAAATTCGATCAAAAGTGCGTATGTACGCACATAACTATTGATCGACCTAGGTACTTGTATAATTTTTTTTTGATGTTATTGTTAAAATCAGAATAAGGTTTGACGTTTCGCAAACTTTACAGACCCATATTCGGACGAACTGTCACATAAGACTACAACAGACACAGGCTGTTAAACAAAATACGCTAGATAAATCCGTTAAAATTGTTTCAATAAAATCAACTATTTTTTACGCATTTCATCCCCTATTGACGTCTAACCTATTCGCCTGTAACGCGGAAGCTGCATGAACGATCTGTTGTTTTAAATCAAATGCATACAACTGCAACGATGCAACTAATTTTATTGAGTGTTCATTATTTACTATGCTTGTTAGTTAACCATATCCTGAGGAAAGCATTAATATTGCAGCTTAACTAGAATAGTGACATAAATCAAAATGTGTCACCTGAATTCTTATTTAAATGTGGCGGATTAGAATCTAAAATGGAGTTACGAAATTTCGATTTGTGTCACTTTTCCCTTATACCATAATCCTATCTATACTAATATTATAAAGCTGAAGAGTTTGTTTGTTTGTTTGAACGCGCTAATCTCAGGAACTACTGGTTCAAATTTAAAAATTATTTTTTTGTTGGTTAGACCATTTATCGAGGAAGGCTTGAGGCTATATAACATCACGCTGCGACCAATAGGAGCAAAGAAACAGTGGAAAATGTGTAAAAAACGGGGAAAATATGAAGCCTTATGAAGAATTACTATTCCACGGGGACGAAGTCGCGGGCACAGCTAGTATAATATATTGAGATAGTAGAATCATTAACCATTAGGTACACTATGACAAATCCTGAATAAAATATCAAAAATAAACATAAGTATAAAAGAAACATAATTATAAACAAGTGTGAAGGTTGGTTAACAAAGAGGTCGCAACATGTAAAAAGTAGAAAAATCGTCTTTTTTTTTTATTTACTTTTATATGTGTTTTTTTTTTATATTTAGTCTCTTCTTCCCTTGTCCTCAAATATCTATTATAAATTAAATAAATGTCATTAAACCATAAAATCAGATATCGATCGAATTTCGATCGATATCATAGGAGTCATGTATTCATTTAATTTTAATATGCGTTCATTTGACTTCCTGCTCGCGTGCAATCAGGGCACTTCCTGACCACAGGCCTGAAGCTACTTTTAACTGCCCTATACATCTACACGCACGGCAGTGAGGCCGCCAAGTTCAAAAAAAAATCTATCCCAACTAGCACCCAAGCTGCTTATACAGACATTGTACAGCCTGGTAGTGGTATAAAAGTCATTAAGGAGATTTACAATTGACCTTAAGATTTACGGTATTAATATTGATATTGATTTTGTGTAAAAGGTGGTAAACAAGGTGTTACATAATTTGATACAATGTTTCACATATTTCACCAGTAGCTGTCATGCGATAGTTGTGCATACTTGATATACAATTAGTTAAGTGTATTTTGATTCTAGTCACATTCAAATTTAATTATTTATTGTGGACTAGCTTCTGCCCGTGACTTCGTCCGCGTGGAACTCCTCCTTTTTTGCAGTCGGTTAAAAAGTAGCCTATGTCTTTTCTCAGGCTCTAGACTTTCTTTGTACCAAATTTCATTTAAATCGGTCCAATAGTTTTAGCGTGACAGACAGACAGACAGACAGAGTTACTTTCGCATTTATAATATTATAGTAGGGATTATGGAAACTGTAAAGAATCCGAAACGTCAGCAAATAAAATAAAAATACTCGAGTTAAATCCGTTAATAGTTGTTTCATTCCAATGTGTAATAACCGCGAAGGCATCAGAAATAATTAATTATTTATTATAATATTATGTATTTAAAATATTTGTCTACTGAATAAAAACAATTTTGGATCAGCCAGTTCCTCACCTTTTTTTTAACATATTTTTTTATATTATAAATCTGTCATTAATAGTACCTAACACTCTTACAATAGGTACTTAATACACCCTTTAACGGCTTTGTCGTACAGTAGCCGTATAGCAACAACAAAATTACTTAAAGTAATAAAAGAACATACTATAGCGTCGCTAGACAGCCATGAGATATATAATAGTAATATAATCAGTAAAGGGGTTAAAAAAGAGTTAGGTATACATTGAGTACGCTCCGGAGCATACTCGTAGTTTGGCTTTTTGGGATATCTTAAGTTCTTTAAAGGATTTTTATGCGGCTGTTGTGCTACTAATCTACAAAAGAGTTGTGTATTTAATTGGAATAAAACAATTATAGCGGATTTAACGCGTATTTTATTTTATTGGCTGACGTTTCGGAACCATTACAGTTTCCATAATCGTAACACGACGGAGCTGACAATAGTCTTACGCTAAAGTGATTTATACAATTAAAGAACTTGGCCTCGTTTTCACAATTACTTATAGCAAAATTATTCTCAACCGCTTAATGACGTCATCTCACTGCGGCAAAGTCCTAACGCAGTTCCCGAAGGACCAATTTACAACCTTGTCAAACTAGGTCTTAGCTTTAGTTCGATAGAGTCCTAAAGTCAGTACAGTAGAGTTGCATTTAGGACCTTATAGGCATAATTGTGGTGGAAGGTGATAAATGAGTATTTTGCCTCTGCCTTGATAATCGTTAGGAATGCGGGATTTATTTTAAAGTAGGTATAATTCAATGAAATTTTAATATTTATAAATAACTAGCTTCTGCCCGCGACTTCGTCCGGGTGGAACTCGTCCTTTTTTACAGCCGGTTAAAAAGTAGCCTATGTCCTTTCTGAAGCTCCAGACTTTCTTTGTACCAAATTTAAATCGGTCCAGTAGTTTTAGCGTGAAAGCGTAACAGACAGACAGACAGACAGAGTTACTTTCGCATTTATAATATATAGAGCAATAGAGCAATAGAGCAAAAGTCCCAACCAAAACGACTAAAAATCACTATCTCAATTTAGTTATCTGCCTACTGCCTACCCCCTAAGAACGATGGCGTGATTATTTATAGCCTATGTCCATTTCTAGGTTATCATCTATTACCATACCAAATTTCATCAAAATCCGTTCAGCCGTTTAGGCGTGAAAGAGCAACAGACAGACAGACAGACAGACAGACAGAGTTACTAACGCATTTATAATATTAGTAGGGAAGTAGGGATTTATAATTTTAATATTAAGCAATTACTTTATCTACGAGTGATTTGTATTTAACTAGCTTTCTTAATAAGTCGCCCCAGCTTCGCACGGATCCCTATTTTTTTTCGAAATTTAATATAGCCTATGTCACTCATGAAAAGTGTACCAACAGTAAAATATTTTTTCAAATCGGTCCAGTTATTTTGGAGCCTATTCAATCCAAACAAACAAACAAACCTTTCATTGGAATGAAGCAACTATTAAAGGATTTAACTCGCTTATTTTTATATTATTTTATTTTCTGATGTTTCGGATTCTTTTATTTAAATTAATTCTTTACAGTTACCATAATCATAGCAGACACGGCAATAGTAACGAAAAACAAAGTCGCTATTTTATATTATGCAGATAATAAAGTTATTTTATTCCAAGATACATAGACAGTTTCCCATAGTCACTAATATGTCGCAGACATAATATATGACAGTTGTAGATCATGTAGGAACACACACGACGGCTGTTCGCGGAATGTGCGCCCGCGCAGAGTTATGTCGCGTTTAGGTTGTCACGCGTCTGTAATTAGTACTAAAGCTTGGTAAACCTCTTTGAGTTGACGTTTCTTTTTTTATCTGTGATTGTCACTACAGTATTAATGTTTTTTTTTATATACGAATATATAACGGACTAGCTTCTGCCCGCGACTTCGTCCGCGTGGAACTCCTCCTTTTTTGCAGTCGGTTAAAAAGTAGCCTATGTCCTTTCTCAGGCTCCAGACTTTCTTTGTACCAAATTTCATTTAAATCGGTCCAGCAGTTTTAGCGTGAAAGCGTAACAGACAGACAGACAGACAGAGTTACTTTCGCATTTATAATATTAGTAGGGATTTACGCGTATTTCATTTTATTTACTAACATTATATTATAAAACGTAAAGGACGGTCACCGAGCACAGCGAAAAACGGACGTTGCCCTTTTTCTATTTGTCTCTGCACGCGCATAGATGGCGTGGTTTACATTCTCCCCAGCGATCAAGGTTACTGTGCGAGCGTGAGGGCACTATTACTACGCGCGTGCGACAGAGACAAATAGAAAAAGGGCAACGTCAGTTTTTCGCTGTGCTCGGCGACCGTCCTTTACCTAACGTCATACCTCTTTCAACCGTCAGTAGCTTACATTTCCCTCTCAACTTCCGTTCGCCTCGCTCGATCACACTTTTCGTAACGCTCACGCATTGACTAGCTTACTTCAAGCAAAGCCAAACGTGCATAAAAAAGTTTTACTTCTCAAGCCCTATTTAACCTTAGATTCAATGAGGGCCACCGCGTGTCAGAAATCCGCTAGATGCGCTAGTGTAGAATGAGGTCTAGCTGTCATGTTCCACCAATGAGAGGCAAGCTACTGGCCTGTGATTGGTGGAACATGACAGCTAGACCTCATTCTACACTAGCGCATCTAGCGGATTTCTGACACGCGGTGGCCGTCATTAACTAAGCTGTAGTAAATAGCTATTGACACCAAAATTACATTTTAAAGACAATTTTAAAAGCGAAAATAAATATGGCAACACAAACCAATAAAAAAAAAGTTTATACGTGGCAACCCTGATAAACAGAGCGGTGACTTCAAAGACATAATTTCCCTTAATTAGCAGCTAATTGCGAATGAAAGCGAACGCCGCTACAGCCTGTGGTGGCGGAGGGCCGCTAGAGGCCGCTGGTGGCCGGTAAAGAGCGGTCATTGCGCCACCTGTAATGATATGAGGAAGTAAGTATGCACAGCAGTGTAATGGCCAAGTTTGGTAAAACAGATGAATGTTTAAGAATATATTATACCAACGTTGCCTACAACGGGGCCAAAAACTGATGTAAAATGCGTTCATTGCTAAATTTGAATGATAATGTTATGTACGAAATAACATTATCATTCAAATTTACTACGTACTTAGCAGTAGGTAAGTAAGAAAAATACGGCTTCATTCGATTTATCTAACGCTTTTCCTATTTAGCTAAGAACATTCTCTAAGGGTCAATCTACCTGATTGAATCTACTTATTACTAAATACAGAAAACATACAGGTATGTGTATAAAATATTTAAAACCGACCTTCTATCCGCGAATTTATACAATATCCTTATAAAAATATAATCTATAGCTTCTGCCCGCGACTTCGTCCGCGTGGAACTCCTCCTTCTTTGCAGTCGGTTAAAGAGTAGCCTATGTCCTTTCTCAGGCTCCAGACATTCTTTGTACCAAATTTCATTTAAATCGGTCTAGTAGTTTTAGCGTGATAGTGTAACAGACAGACAGACAGACAGAGTTACTTTCGCATTTATAATATTAGTAGGGATAATAATATGCAATTCTTGTAGTATATTATTATTACTCTAAAGTTTCATCAAACTCATTTATAAGTTTTTGCTTGAAAGAGTCGACATACATCCAGACATTCTTACAAATCTTTCGCGTTTATAATAAAAAAAATATTATGTACATAAGATATTACTGGACCATCCTCTACAAGAAACTTGGCTATTTTTACACTAACATACTTAACGAAATAACGATTAACGATATTTAACCGTAATTAATGATTAAGCATAAAACACAACGACTTTGTAATGAATGACCGTGTGAAATATAAAAAGCTTTTTTTTTTAACTTTTAATGGTGATAAAAAAATACATACTTAGGTGCCAGTACTTATTTGTCTAGACTAACAGAGTAGAGAAAATTGAGACCCCCAGCGGGATTTGAACCCGTATACTTTAATGCGAGGCATCGTGCTTCCAATTACACTATAGACGTCATTGATCGGCGAAATCTTCCACTCTCTTACTTTTTTTTACTTCACTACATACCTAGTACAGAACAAAGTCGCTTTTTCTGACCCTATATCCCTATGTACCTACGCTTAAATCTTTAAAACTACGCAACGGATTTTGATGCGTTTTTTTTAATAGATAGAGTGATTAAAGAGGAAGGTTTATAGCACCCGTGTGAAGCCGGGGTGGGTCGCTAGTAAGTTATAACACATACCAAAAATTACCTTGAGATTTAATCCTCTGTTACTATTACATATTCCTATGAAAACTATCGGTAAAAATATATCAATAATAATACTAGTTAACCTTTTACTTATGAACAAAACAGGTTACTCTATTACACACAACAGATAATTTTCAAGCTATAGATTGTCATAATATTATTGCTCGAAAAAAGGTCAAACAAACAATCACAAACTCTCAAACACCGTTTCCGTTACGTTTAAAAAAACGCCTGTTACCACAAAAACATTATTACACATTAACGCTTCGCTCAGGCGTTTAAATCAGAGATAGCAGCTACTTTGTAACCAATCTTTATAAATGATCATTCTATTATTAAATAATATTTTTATAGTTGTGCAACATATCGATACTTAAGTAAATATGCGTGAATCGGACCACCCAGATAACTAGAGACGTACCACGTCACATCGACAATCGAGAATCGACTCATGTTTCCGAGCTGTCATCGACTATCGACTCGTTTCCGGACCTCGTTAGTATAATTAGAACATAATTTCCTGATTCATTAAGCTACTTGAAAACTAAATGTTTCAACTGGCCATAAATAATTAAAATTATGTTGCTATGAAATTAATGAAGTGACACTACCGGATTGGTTTTAATTAAAACTTTGTGATTTAGTGACGACCATTTTTAATATTAGAATGAAACTATAAACGGATTTACTGACTGTCGTAAAATATGCTACTTAAATCTGTTTATAGTTGTTTCATTCCAATGTATAATAACCGCGGTGGCAGCAGAAATGATCATTTTGAAGTAAAAAAATCTAATGTTAACTTTTTTGTTCCTAGTTAATTCTGTTTTAAAGTATTCAATATGAATGTACCTATAGCCGTATTCAAAAGCTATCCCATCGTTTTAGAGCTTTTAGATAAATAGTTCTAAAGATTTATGAGAAAGCTAGAAAATACATAATACCGCAACAGAATATCGGACGATTTGTATCTATTTAAATTTAAACTAACTCTATGTTTGATTTACTGGCAACATTAACATCCAGTGCATCTCTAATCGTTTGACATTTGCAAATGGCGGGCAAATTGCGCGCCGATTTCTTTTTAAAAAAAGTTTATGGTTCACATTCCTTGTGACCTTTTCGTTTTAATAAAAGTTGTATCGGTATCGCGTAAAATGTAATATTAATTAGTAAAGGCCGTTACATTAAAATTAAATGCGACCACCTAACATGGTTTCGGGTTGTTCGAATAATAATATACTACCACAGATTGTATCCATGTGTGAAAAAGACAGGAATACACTGATGGACTTTTGTCTCTTTTACTCAGAACGCAACTTTGTGTATTTTTTCATATTAACTTTGTATGAATACGTACTAGGTACTTGTGCCCACTATTAATATTTATAATTGACGATAAAGTACTTTACACAATATCGTTATAAAATATAGCCTATAAATTATGTTATTCTGATGAATAAGCTAGGTAAGAAGATAATATTGTAAAGTGTCATCAAAATCTATTCAGTAGTTTTTGCGTGAAAAAGTAACAAACATACATATGTACATACATCCATATATCCATCCATAGATTCTTACAAACTTTAAAGATTAGCAAAAAGTTTCCTCGACATTCATTCTTTGCGGAATTGAACAAAAATATACTAAGATAAGTGCTTCAAAAGTTCGGGAGTGGGGGTCGTGACGTCACATCTGAATATAAATTACATCGAAACGTGACGTCACGACAACAATACTTGGACTTGTAGCAAACTTTGAACACCCTTATCTGTCATTTTTTATAATGATATTTTTGGACAAAGACAAGTGTAGAAAATTTTTAGATCCCCAGTGGGATTCGAACCCACGCCTATGCCTTTACTAGCGTCAGCGTGCTGAACCACTACACCATAGGAATCCACTGACAGGTCATCGAATTTCTCTACTCCTTTCAATTCGGACTTTATACTTTATAGCTGTGCCCGCGACTTAATCCGTGTGGAACATTTTCCACTGTTTCTTCGCTCTTATTGGTCGCAACGTGATGTTATAATATAGCCTAAAGCCTTCCTCGATAAATGGTCTATCCAACAAAAAAGTTTTTTTCAATTCGAACCAGTAGTTCCTAAGATTAGCGCGTTCAAACAAACAAACTCTTCAGCTTTATAATATTAGTATAGATTGCTTTACATGCGAATTATTTGTTTGACAGAGAAAAAAAACGTGTCCAATGCTTTTTAATAATCTAACTGACAGACTGAGTAGAATTTTGTTTTCATATAAAAAAAACTATAAACAATAAGATGGACAGTGAAACTGCAAGTTGTAAATGCATCTTATGCTAATTCTAAGCTATTACCCGCCAGTGCAATCTGCACTTAGTGATTAATCTCATTGCACTTGCTTGCTAATTGCAAATGTTAAAGATAAACTTAAGTACACATTTTACATTTGTAGAGGCTTCTATCACAATTTCCAAGTAAGTTTAGATCTACGATGTGTCAAAAGAATTTCGATTGATAGTTGATCGGTTTAATACCATTACTTAATTTAGAAGATAAAGTTATCATAATAATTTCTGATGCCTTTGCGGTTATCACACTTTGCAACGAATACCATTAATTTAGAAGATAAATAATTTCTGATGCCTTTGCGGTTATTACACATTGCAACGCTAAAGTCATACTTTAGCGTAAGACTATTGTCAGCTCAGTCGTGCTATGATTATGGAAACTGCAAAGAATCCGAAATGTCAACAAATAAAATAAAAATACTCGAGTTAAATCCGTTAATAGTTAGTTCTTTCATTCCAATATGTAAGAGAAATCGTTTTAAAGATTCTTACGCAGTTTGCAAAAAACCTCTTGTAGTTTTCACCCCAAAAACAAGTACAATTATAAGTAGCAATAAAAATACATTTTACAGCGGCATTTAAAAAGCTTTTATAAAAATAAACTGATACTGTATCGAGAGCGAGTAAATTCCTTTTTAAGTACCTACGAATGCCTTTAAAATGAATTTTTAGAGGTCCGCAGTTATGTTTTAAACAAATAAAAAAAAGAAACAAAAAATCATACAAAGGTCGTAACCTTATGACTAGCTCTGCCCGCGACTTCGTCCGCGCACGATGAGTACTTTACACAATATAATTATATAATATAGCCTATCTATATGTTACTCTGATGTGTAAGCTATATTATTGTAAAGTTTCATCAAAATCCATTGAGTTGTTTTTGAGTGAAAGAGGAATTAACATACAGACATACATTCTTAAAAACTTTCACGTTTATAATATTAGTAATAAAGATAGTAAGGAAGTTTCGTCATATCTCCTGACCTTCATAAGAGCTTGTAAAAGCCTAAATTAAATTAAAAAAAAATATATTTTTAATTTCTGATGCCTTCGCGGTTATTACACATTGGAATGAAACAACTATTTAGGTTGACTTTAGCGTTAGATTGTTGTCAGCTCAGTCGTGCTACGATTATGGAAACTGTAAAGAATCCGAAACGTCAGCAAGTTATATAAAATAAAATACTTACGCTAATTGGAATGAAACAACTATTAACGGATTTAACTCGCGTATTTTTATTTTATTTGCTGACGTTTCGGATTCCTTACAGTTTCCATAATCGTAACACGACTGAGCTGACAATAGTCAAACGCTAAAACGTCAGCAAATATAAAAATACGCGAGTTAAATCCGTTAATAGTTGTTTCTTTAAAATGTGTAATAACCGCGAAGGCATCAGAAATTATTAAATACGCTAATATTTGTTTAATTCCAAAATATATTTTTGATTTTGATTCTGTAAAATTGTAGCAATTATTACCTATTCAAATGGTCAGAAAGAGCTTAATCTTGAAAGTAATCATGTAATTAAGTAAGTACAGATAAATCAGTCTCGACACCTCACGGCTCATCCGTAATCAACGGTTACCAGTTACCTATATCCCGGTACAGTCGCCAACATATTATATCACTTGTTAATTAAATCTAATCAAATAATTTAATAGTAAATAGATTACTACATAGTTACTACAAAAAGGCTATAGAGCCTCCTTTCAGGAGTCTCGCCACCCGTCCGGTTTTGCAGTGAAGGCCCATTAGCTGGCCAACTGCGCTTCAGTATTCAGTTAAAAAAAAAAAAAAATACTACATACTACGCTTCGGAAAGGCCATACTTGGTGAGTAGAATGAAAAAGAGAGAGAAGAATGAAAAAGATGAAAGACCTACTACTAAACTACGTACCTACTTGAGCTTTTAATTTAGACTATCGTCAGCTCAGTCGTGCTACGAATATGGGAATTATAATTAAATAATTTGTTAGTAAGTACATAGATCATAAAAGAATGATAAAGGCTAAAGAGCCTCCTTTCAGGAGTCTCGCCACCTTCAACTGCGCTTCAGTATTAAGTTTGAAAAAAAAAATACTTTTACACGTTTTGCTAAGTTTCCGAAGCGATAGTAGTGTGACGTGTAAAAACTCTTTTTAAGGTTAACTGATAAGTAATGAATAATTTGTTTTGATTCGGTTTCAAATACACCTAAGCTGTATACGAAGAATAACCGCTACTATACATTTGATACCGACTGTACCTCTTGCCGGTCCAATACTGTGCCGTATGATTTGCTCCTCAAGTAATTTCAGGTTGTATAAATAGGCAAGATGGAATTTATTTTAAGCATAGGGTTCCTTCTTATAATAATTATCATGACCTATCTCCCGCAACTTCAGCATAGACTCACTTTAATATTTAGCGTTAGATTATCGTCAACTCAAAAATTCTACGAATATGGGAACTGTAAAATTTTAGAAACGTTAGCAAATAAAATAAAATACGCAAGCTTAATACGCTATAGTTGTTTAAATCCAAGAGAACTTATAGTTGTTCAAAACGTAGGTAGGTATCTCTTGTCTTAGCACAAATATCATAAATACAGTGTCCACTGAAAACATTGTAGTTATGCCAATCTTCATACCTAACAATAATAGTTTTCTAGATCCCGCGTTTTATTAATATAAGTCAAGGTTGTCTCTGTGTTGCAGCTTATTTAGGTGTCGACTTAGGTTTACCTGTTACCTACAAATACCTGCACATTTTTAACACTACTTATTTAAGAATGTGCACTTATTTTGAAGCAATGTTGATGCATAAACTGCCAAAAAGTAAAATATGTAAAATAAAATTAAATGCAAATTTAAAACACTAACGGAAAACACTTCTAGTACGATATAATACAAATCTCTAAACTCCTCGTCACAGAAACACTAGACTATTTGGTCTAAAGAAACCTCACACATTACGAATCTGTCTAGCACTAATTATATGCTTGCCAGCTTCAGGACACTTCATTACCAGATTAATAATCCTAACGATTTATCTAGTTTTCAAAATATTTCTACCTAATATTTTATCTTATTTATTTTGAAAATCAACAAAAAACGCCCAAAAACCAACCATAACAAGCATATTATTTTATTTATTAACTGAACATAAAATTAATAATAATATTATCTGATTAATACAACAGCGTGGCGGATCGCCGGCGCGCGCGCATCGCTAATGGCTGCGCGCACGCAGCGCACAAACCGCTCATTACTGCGCGATTAAAACGAATTAACTATACACGAGTATCGCACAAGTGTAGGTACATGATCTATATAACAGTATTTCTGAATGAATGAAGTAGGTACCGAAACATTTTTTTTACTAAAATTTTTAGGGTTCCGTAGCCACATGGCAAAAACGGGACCCTTATAGATTTGTCATGTCTCTCTGTCTGTCCGTCCGTCCATATGTCACAGCCAGTTTATTCCGAAACTACATATAACAATTTGCTACATTATTAAAATTTGGTGTAATTTTTTTATGAATGAATGACGAACAAATATTATATAGTAGGTAGGTACTGAAATATTTTAATTTTCACTATAAGCTTTTACTTGCTTCGTCTGCGTGGAAAATGATTGTTAATATAGTTATTTTCCACCCTTAGGGGGGAATTTCAATAAGTCATGAAACCCATTTTCAATTAATTGTTTTTAAGAGCTTGAATCTTCAAGTTTATACATTATGTACCTACATTTATGAAAATAATTTACTTTATATAACTATACCAATTAATACAAGCTGACCATGGCGAACTTATTACTTATATTACTTTTTATTAGTCGCCGTTGACATAAAACTTCAATCTCTCGTGACATAATCTATACTATAATTTTCTTAACTTATTTGCATAACGCAAGACAACTTCATGGAGATAAATAATTGACCACCACCGGGTCTGAACCTGCGCCCGCACGCCATCTAGGCGCCGGTAATTCGTTCAACTAGACCTATTTTACAATGTCCAAGTAAATCCCACTTAAACATTTTTCAGCTATTAAATACATTATTTAATAGTGTTCTCATCACAGACCAGTAGCTTGTCTCTCATCACAGGCTAGTAGCTTGTCTCTTATCACAGGCCAGTAGCTTGTAGCTCATCACAGGCCAGTAACTTGTCTCTCAGCACAGGTCAGTAACTTGTCTCTCATCACAGGCCAGTAGCTTGTCTCTCATCACAGACCAGTAGCTTGTCTCTCATCATATGCCAGTAGCTTGTCTCTCAGCACAGGTCAGTAGCTTGTCTCTCATCACAGGCCAATAGCTTGTCTCTCATCACAGGCCAGTAGCTTGTCTCTCATCGCAGGCCAGTAGCTTGTCTCTCATTACAGGTCAGTAGCTTGTATCTGATAACAGATCTGTAACTTATCTCTTATCACAGGCCAGTAGCTTGTCTCTCATTACAGGTCAGTAGCTTGTATCTGATAACAGATCTGTAACTTATCTCTTATCACAGGCCAGTAGCTTGTCTCTCATTACAGGTCAGTAGCTTGTATCTGATAACAGATCTGTAACTTATCTCTTATCACAGGCCAGTAGCTTGTCTCTCATTACAGGTCAGTAGCTTGTATCTGATAACAGATCTGTAACTTATCTCTTATCACAGGCCAGTAGCTTGTCTCTCATTACAGGTCAGTAGCTTGTATCTGATAACAGATCTGTAACTTATCTCTTATCAGAGGCCAGTAGCTTGTCTCTCATTACAGGTCAGTAGCTTGTATCTGATAACAGATCTGTAACTTATCTCTTATCACAGGCCAGTAGCTTGTCTCTCATTACAGGTCAGTAGCTTGTATCTGATAACAGATCTGTAACTTATCTCTTATCACAGGCCAGTAGCTTGTCTCTCATCACAGGCCAGTAGCTTGTCTCTAATTGGTGGAACATGTCAGCTGGGCAGTTTAGAGGTACTGCAAAAAACAGATAACAAGTTTCAGATTTATATATTTGGAGCTTATTTTTGACTATCAGATAAGTGTAAAATAGCTTACTCGGACGACGTAAAACGTGAAGTAAATTAGGTAAATTGTAGATACAGTTTTAATAACGTGCATGAGAACATGCAATGTTGTATGGAATGTATGGCATTTAAGGAGAGTGTGGGAACTTATGTTTATTACAAACACTTTAATTGAATCTTAAAATAAAAGTTTAAAATGAAAAAATCTAGTCGAAAAACTAAGGAAAGTTTGTGCTATGGGTACTAGACTACGTATAAACATACATACATAAATACAACACAATTATAAGATATCCAAGACTCAGGTACAGCTCGTCATCACACTTGTATCTGTCTCTAGCACCTGGGTTCTTAACCTGGAGGTAGGTAATAACCGCGGGGGTAAAACTTGTATTTCGCGGTAACAATCAGCTGGTAGTTGTCTCGAACGCCGAATTTCAAAGTGACAAGTCTGAGCACAGCGCAGCGCCGACTAGCGCGCGAGCTCGTCGTTAGGAGGGTAAGCAGTGACCCTAGTTAGGTCATAAGGGTAACGGACCTAAAAAGGTTAAGAACCAGTGAAAAGAAGAAAGAAAATAATCTACAATTCACACTTTATTGATACTAATAATATATATACACAAGGTAATCTTCGCAGGCGGATGTTCTTGGCAATTTACACCAAGAATTCTATTACAAACGCGCGTATAGTTCCCACGAACGGACAGACAGACACGCCTCTGCAAATAGTGGTAGGTACCTAACTACTATATATTATTATATGTATATGAACAAGACAGACTACTTCCACACGCTTATGTAATTATTTTAAAAGCGTATTAAACCTGGGATCCCGGTCAAAAAGAACTGTTTCTTGAGAAAAAGTCAATAAAATTTTGGAATGAAACAACTTTAACGGATTTAACTCGCGTATTTTATTTATTGGCTGACGTTGCAGAGCCTTTACAGATTTCATAATCGTAGCACGACTGAGCTGCAAGGGCGTGCATTCCATACAGGCACTAGGCACTAATGTATCAAGTGTCTACCTTGACGCCATACTTACACTCCTCTCACTGCACGCACCTGCTGAGCTGACAATAGTCTTATGCTAAAGTGATTAATACAGCTATGCAAACTAAAAAAAAATTGTCAGTTAATCTATCTACAGATAAAAACTGGCGGATTTATTTAATTTTATTTATAACTAGTGCTCCCGGCAGACTTCGTCCCGCCCGGCAAAGAATCGATTTGACAGCTGTCATTGTTATGGGTAATCTATAAAAGATAGACATATGCTCTCCCGGACTTTTTTAAAGATAATGTTAAGATGAACAATTCACCCATAAAGCATTTTTGTATAACTTTAACTATATGCTCAGCGCACGCCACGGAAGGCCTCAGAAACGATACTTTTCCCCCGTTTTTGAAACATTTTCGGTTACTGCTCCGCAACTATAAGACCTAGCGTGATATTATATAGCCTATGTTACTCGGGGATAATGTAGCTTTCCAAAGGTGAAAGAATTTTTGAAATCGGTCCAGTAGTTTCGGAGCCTATTCATTACAAACATACAAAAATACAAAAATACAAATCTTTCCTCTTTATTAGTATATAATATAAGAAAGATATAAGATAAGATAAGAAGATAGATATACCTACCAGACTAGCTTCTGCCCGCGACTTTGTCCGTGCACGATAATTTACCCAGTTGTAACAGACGCGCGGACGGACGAAGAGGGCAGTCTTAACCCCGCCGCATATACCCACGCTCGCATTGCTCTCACGTGTAACGGACGTGTCAGCAAATGCGCCATACGTTGCATTACTACTGCGCCATAGGTTTTAAACACTGCCCTTCGCACCCGGCTCGAGTGCAATGCGAGTGTATATATATGCGGTATACACTTTGGATACAGAAGCCAAAAAAAACCGAACAATTTGAGGCGAAGCGTTGCCGATCCGTCGCCCAATTGATATACATCCCGTGGTTTTATTTTCGCTAATTATCGTAATCGCCATCCGCTATCGATCTTTGTGTTTTTGTCAATATCGCTAACGGGACGGACGGACGGACAGATTGCTACTGATGACGCTAATTGCGATAAATGATGATTTCCTTTTGAAAGTTTGGTTGTTGCTTGGATATTTTGAAGATTTAAAAATACGAGTTATCTATACTTATAGGTATCTATACTAATATAAAAAGAGGAAAGGTTTGTTTGTTTGCTTGTTTGTTTGGATTGAATAGGCTCTGAAAGGACTGGTCCGATTTGAAAAATTATTTCACTTTAGCGTTAGACTACTGTCAGGTCAGTCGTGCTTCGATTATGGAAACTGTAAAGAATCCGAAACGTCAAATAAAATAAAATAAAAATACTCGAGTTAAATCCGTTATTAGTTGTTTCATTCCAATGTGTAATAACCGCGAAGGCATCAGAAATTATTAATTCTTTCGCTGTTGAAAAACTACACTATTCCCGAGTGACATAAGATATAGGAAATTATGAAAAAAAATTAGGGATCCTTGCGAAGCCGGGGTAAACCGCTAGTATTATTATACATTAAAGGAGAAATCTGACTTAATGATTGACATATCAACGTAGGACCTAAACTAGAAAGTTTGGAAACATGAAATTTTACACAGGGATTTTTATAACGTAGGATAGTACCGTAGCACCAAGAAAGGATTTTTGAAAATTCAGGGGTTAAACGGGGATGCTCATCGCGCACAGACGAAGTCGCAAACAGAAGCTAGTTTTGTTAAATCAGATTAAATACATATTTCTAATTGAATTAGATTGCTATGTGGTTTTTATAGGCGTTTATATTTATTACTGCATTTAATTTGCCATAATAACGTAATTATATCATGAAATTTCTACTATACAAGAGCCTGCATTCTGTATGAGCACAATGTGCTTAAAATATGGAGTGCCTACCCTAACATCGAATACCTATGTGCACTCACTGCACGCACCTGATACCCTATAATAAAGTCATCACAATAGTACAAACCCATTTTTAGGTCCAATCACCATCATTACCCCATTATAGATTCTAAGTCATAACACTTAAATTCAAATCCACTTTGACACAATTTAAGTTATACGTCATTGTTGAACTGAAAGCGCTAAATTCATCTTTTAATCATGAGTAGCAGTGTTGCCAATTTAGCGATTTTGTCGCTAGAACTAGCGACTTTTGCTTAAGGCTTAGCGACCAAAAACAAGTTTTGACGATAAAAAAAGTTTAGCGACTTATCTGGCGACTTTTGGAGTACAAATTAAAACAGTTCTAGAGCCAATAATAGATACATTTTTTGTCAAATCGACACAGAATTATTCAATGCCCAGAACTACATAATATGGAAAACGACAAACGCGATAGCGCACCTTTATTTAATTGAAGTTCCATTTGTATATTATTATGGGGGGAGGGGGGGGTCCCCCGAACTTTTTATAGTTATGTTTTAGTTTTAGCGACTTTCTGGCGACTTTTGACTTTGAGTTTAGCGACTCGAATTTCTAGGAGTTGGCAACACTGATGAGTAGATATAACAAACCACAAATGACATATCTGTCTGTCCCGCCCTTATGCAAACATCTGTTGCATTGACGCTAAATACAGAGTATTAGCTGTATTGCTGGCATTACTGCTCATTAATGCAGCCTTAAGCTATATAGTAGCTGAATTATTAACGATTCACGCAGTCCTCATTAATACGTAAGTGTTGCTTGTTTTTTTCAGTTGAAAAAATCTTAGGTTGAAATGATAATATGATAACGGATTTAACTCACTTATTTTGTTTTATTTCAAACTAGCTTCTGCCCGCGACTTCGTCCGCGTAAAACTCCTTTTTTGCAGTCGGTTAAAAAGTAGCCTATGTCCTTTCTCAGGCTCCCGACTTTCTTTGTACCAAATTTCATTTAAATCGGTCCAGTAGTTTTAGCGTGAAAGCGTAACAGACAGACAGACAGACAGACAGAGTTACTTTCGCATTTATAATATTAGTACCTAGGGATTGATCATTTTAGCGTTAGACTATCGTCAGGTTAGTGCTACGAATATGGGATCTGTAATCTTGAAAATAATATACGCAAGTTAAATCCGTTTATAGTTGGAATGAAACAACCACTAATATATGAATAAGTACATATATATTTATATTTATAATGTCTTCGGTAACAACTATAAATAAACAAATTTATCTCGCATATTTATGCAGATATGCAAACTACCTACCTTTTTTTCTAAATTACAAATTTTTAAGTGCAACCCTGTACTAAATTGTGAAATACTAGCGGCCCCGGCAGACGTCGTCCTGCCCGTCCCATTGTTTCGTCAAAGATCTGTCAAAGTCTTCTGTCACTTCTTCATAAGGCTTCATATTTTCTCCGTTTTTTACACATTTTCTACTGTTTCTTCGCTCCTATTGGTCGCAGCGTGATGTTATATAGCCTAAAGCCTTCCTCGATAAATGGTCTATCCAACAAAAAAAATTTTTGAATTCGAACCAGTAGTTCCTGAGATTAACGCGTTCAAACAAACAAACAAACAAACAAACAAACTCTTCAGCTTTATAATATTAGTATAGATTTATGTTTAATTCTACTCATCAGTTAACTTCTTTACAATACAAATAAAACCAATGTTACCATTTCTACCTAGTTTTTTCATTCTAACTAATCCTACTAGGTACTATTATAAAGGCGAAAGTTTGTAAGTATGGATGTATGGATGTTTGTTACTCTTTCACGTAAAAACTACTGAATGGCTTTGAATGAAACTTTACCACAATATAGCTTATACATCAGAATAACATATAGGCTATATTTTATAACGATATAGTGTAAAATACTAATCATACGCAGACGAAGTCGCGGGCAGAAGCTAGTATGTAATAATCGCGAAGGCATCAGAAATTATTATGAATGCTGATGATTCTGCAGGTGGAATGATGAAGGCGTGGATGACTCTTCTCTCTCTGGCTGTCGTGCTGGGCGCGGCACGCGGCTCCCAGGAGGTCATGAAAGACATCACACTCCGCTTCGGTGAAGCTCTGGAGGTCTGCAGGAAAACGGTAAATTCTTCTTCTTAGACACACTTCAGCAAGTTTGAGATCAGTATCTAACATTTCCATAAATTAATCTTTCTAAGATCTTTATTTGCTGTAAAATCGACTCCGATTTGATCAGAGACCGTCATAGCGACTGTCGTACTCAACGGTCACATTCCGTACACCGACACACGCCGCTGCAGCCTCACCCACACCTAGCATACTTGATAGTGTTACAGCGGCCCCGCCGGCGGGGTCGAATACGTCCACCTACACCCGGCACGCGTCGGACCTATCCGCAGAAACTTGTAGGTTTCACTGTATGGAATTCGATGATGAAAATCTTAAACCTTTAGGTTTTGAGTTTAGATCTATGTGTGCGACATATTTATATTTATACTAGCTTCTGCCCGCGACTTCGTCTGCGTATCATACGCAGACGAAGTTGCGGGTAGTATTTTACACTATATCGATATAAAATATAGCCTATATGTTATTCTGGTGTATAAGCTATATTGTGGTAAAGTTTCATTCAAATCCATTCAGTAGTTTTTACGTGAAAGAGTAACAAACATCCATACATCCATACTTACAAACTTTCGCCTTTATAATAGTAGTAGGATCTTTAGTATCTTATGCCTTATCTTATTCTTTGCCTTTTGTTCACTTACTTCTATATTGTGCTAATCTGTAATTTAATTCACGTTTTATCCAGAGCCACCTCACAGAGGACATGATGGAGGAATTCTTCCATTTCTGGCGAGAGGACTTCGTATTCCAGCATCGCGAGCTCGGCTGCGCTATCCAGTGCATGTCCCGCCATTTCAACCTGCTGACCGACGCCGAGAGAATGCATCATGAAAATATGGAGGATTTCATCAAGTCTTTTCCTGACGGTAACTGTTAGAGATCGTCATCAGGTCATCGGAATACATCAAATTATTGTTGTCGCAATCCTAGCTCTGTTCCAGTCCTACTCTTGTCCCAGTTCTAGTGCTGTCCCAATCCTAGTTCTGTTCCATTCCTACTATTGTCCCAGTCCTAGTGTTGTCCCAATCGTAGTTCTGTTCCAGTCCTACTCTTGTCCCAGTCCTAGTGTTGTCCCAATCGTAGTTCTGTTCCAGTCCTACTCTTGTCCCAGCTCTAGTGTTGTCCCAATCCGAGTTTTGTTCCAGTCCTTCTCTTGTCCCAGTCCTGGTGTTGTCCCAATCCTACTTCTGTTGCAGTCCTACTCTTGTCTCAGTCCTAGTGTTGTCCCAATCCAAGTTCTCTTCCAGTCCTACTCTTGTCCCAGTCCTATTATTATCCCGGTTTGATGCATTTGCTAGTGGATGCAATTTTCGTTTTATATTTAAACGGCCACATAGAACAAACATTATTTTGCTGTAAGACCCCCACCCCCTACAGTACTTACGTAATATTTGAACGGCCCTACAACAAGACTTTGCCTTTTTACCAGGTGAAAAGCTAGCCAAGCAGTTGGTGAACATCATCCACACCTGTGAACAGCAGCACAACGCCGAGGAAGACCACTGCTGGAGGATCATCCGCATTGCCGAGTGCTTCAAGAAGGACTGCCAGGCCCTCGGCATAGCGCCCAGTATGGAAATGCTTATGGCTGAAATCCTAATGGAATCGGAGATGTAGTTTACCTACCGTTCGAGTATTATCAAATAAGTAAATACACCTTTAAGACCATTATTGCTGAGGTAAAATGCGTTAAAACCCGGCAGAAATCATAAAGGAATGGGAGATGTCGCTTTCTATTCAATTATTAAAATAAATATGCATATTTAATAAATATAATTAGTTAGTATGAAAAAAAACGACTTGGCGCTATTATGGTACCTGATAAACATTTAATTTTAGTAAATATTTAATAATAAATCAATACGATCTATATATAAGTATTTTATTTAAACTTTACTTAGCTAAATAATTATTTCTGATGGTGGCGGTTATTATACATTGGAATGAAACAACTATATATAGACGGATTCAGTATAAGACTATTGTCAGCTCAGTCGTGCTAAGATTATCGAATCTGTAAAGGCTCCGAAACGTCAGCCAATAAAATAAAATACGCGAGTTAAATCCGTCTGCTGTTGCTTAGGTATAAATGTAGTTATATCAACGTCACTGCAAACCACACCTAAATAAATAAACTCTTTTTGTGAATCAAACTGAATCAGTCCAGTTTTATTTAATACAACTCAATTTTTAATTTCTGATGCCTTCGCGGTTATTACACATTGAAATTAAACGATTACTTATATTAATAACGTAAGTATGCAATTCGTGTGCCAATATTAATTAGATCAAACACTATAATTAGGTACAATATGACGATATTGTGTTAGACTATCGTCAGCTCAGTCGTGCTACGAATATGGGAGATATAAAGTTTTCAAAACGTAGCAAAAAAAAAAAAAATATGTAGGTAGTACGTGAGACGTGAGTTAAGTCCCTTGTTGTTCCATTTTAAGTTCATTTTTCTTTATTTTAATTACCTCTACGATAACAATAAAATATAAGTATTCATAATTTCTGATGCCTTCACGGTTAATAAGTAGGAACCTACACATTGAAATGAAACAACTTTAAACGGATTTAACTCGCGTATTTTATTTTATTTGCTGATGTTTAGGATTCTTTAGTTTCCATAATCGTAGCACGACATCGATATCGGTCTGAAATTAATTGTGGTCTACCTCAATGTTTTTATTTTTGTACTATTTTTTTGTCGACTTTAAAAAAGGCATACAATCCAAAATTATTACTCTTATACCTCATCAGTCATCATCAACAATCCAATAATATTATAATCCCTACTTCCTTACTAATATTATAAATGCCAAAGGAACTCTGTCCGTCAGTCAGTCTGTTACGCTTTCACGCTAAAACTACTGGACCGGTTTAAATAAAATTTGGTACAAAGAAAGTCTGAAACCTGAGAAAGGACATAGGCTAATTTTTAACCCACTGCAAAAAAGGAGGAGTTCCACGCGCACGAAGCCGCGGGCAGAAGCTAGTAATATAATATAAGGTACCTACCTATATTTACTATAAACATTACTATTTATGTGCACCTTAACATAAATGGAAATGTATTCATATGCTAACTAGGTACCCCTTAAAAGCGTGAAGATATCGCCTTAGAAATCAAACCTTATTTAACTCAATGGGCATTTTCGGCGATATTATCACATGGGGATGTAGCTCAGTGGTAGAGCGTTCGCTTTGCATGTGAAAGGCCCCGGGTTCGATCCCCGGCATCTCCAATTTTGCACCGAATTGCTTTTTTTATACTTTGATGTTATTTTTGTAGCTACTTACTTTAATTACATTCTATGTTCCTAAGATTTTATGAGATAATTTTCAACGGTTGCAAAGAATCTGATAAAATTTTAGTTAAAAGAGGCTGTTTTTAATATAGGTACCAGATTTTGTTCCATCCATCCCATTTAACTAATACAAAGACATATTGTTACAAAGAACAAATTAGGTACTTATTTGATTCAATGCAAGCGAAAACGCGATGCACAGCCATTATATTATACAGAAAAAAAATCTTTGTAGTATTTTGCAATGAAAAATTGAGAAACTCTACTTTCTTAAAAGTTGAAATATTAAAAGTACTTTGAATCTCTATACAAGTGGTATTCAAGCTAATGAAATTATTCAGATACCTGTATAATATTATTATTCTTCTGCTACTCAGTATTAAAAATAAAAAAGGAGATTTTACTTTGACCCCGACGTGATTTGAACACGCAACCTTCTGATCTGGAGTCAGACGCGCTACCGTTGCGCCACGGAGTCGTTGTAAACCTCGATGAATTTAGCAAACATGTTAGTAGTACTTGTCGTTCATGCGCCAGTGACATCTAGCGGATTATAGCGGAACTATGTATGTACAATTGCAATGGTTTGAGGAAGCTTGGGAGAGTTATTACACTGTGGATGTATTATTGAATTTACTCGGTAGATAGCGGGCAGTGGGTAAGTTTTAATATTAAAAAGGGGTTAGTATAATAATAAAGGTACTGAAATCTATAATTATACCTATACTAATATTATAAAGTGGAAAGATTTGTATGTAACGAATAAAATCAAAAAGTATTGGATGTATTTTTATTTTTTTACCATTTGAATGCTACAATAAGTAGTATTATAAATGCAGTGTCTATTAAATAAAATAATTTGATAAAGACATTCAATATTCCAACTTACGTAATATGACATGTTATTATGTATTTAATAGCGTAAGCATCTGTTTTCTTTCTCATGTTAAATAAATAAGGGTATAATTTTGTATAGTTTAATCGATTTGTGTTGAGTTTATTTACACAGCTGCTACATAGTTATTATCTTTATCTTAAAATAATACATGAACTGAATAAACGCGACTCGCGACTTTATCAGTAGGCAGTTATGTATATTATTATCTACTTTCTCTATTATCATATATTATTATATTATATTTTCCTGTAGCCAGGGAAGACCCACGATGAGAACATAATCTAGATATATACATATATAAAAGGAGAAGGAAAGTGACGAAAGTCATATTAACGAACATATAAACGGAGGGCCTTAATTATAAAGGTTAGGAATTTGAAATATTGTACAGGGGCTCCTTTTATAACGTAGGAAACACTAAGAAAAGGAATTTTGAAAATTTATTCCCTAAGGAGGAAAATGGGGGTGCAAATGACTAAATAGCAGAATATCTATTATAACGTTGGACAAATTTACCAAAAAATGATAGAAAGAAACTAGCTTCCTCATACAGTTTTGAATGACAAAGTTCGCCTGAACAACTTGTATTAGTTTCTGATGCCTTCGCGGTTATTACACATTGGAAGTCCTTAACTTTAAACTGTTGTAAGCGCCTTTAGCGTTAGACTATTGTCAGCTCAGTCGTGCTACGATTATTGAAACTGTAATGAATCCGAAACGTCAGCAGATGAAATAAAAATACGCAAGTTAAATCTTTGTTGTTAATAGTTGTTTCATTCCAACTTGTAAGATAGGTATAGGTAGATTACGACCCTGGTTGGTCGTGATCTCAAAGGAATTTACCGGAAGGAATAGTCGGTAATCATCGTGCTTAAAATGGCTTAAACTATTAAATCTCCACGTCCAAGATAATAATGGGACTTATTCTTCTCATAAATAATTATAGGTACACGACTTTACTTGAAACAATAGTGTACATAAATTATGTAAATGGATATGAAGATGCGAAACGTTGAATGGATTCCAATATACCTATGTAGGTACTACCTACTACATTTTAATTTCAATTTTTTTAATTTCTGATGCCTTCGCGGTTATTATGCATTGGAATGAAACAACTTGAAACAGATTTAATTCGCGTATTTTATTTTATTGCCTTTACAGATTCAATAATCGTAGCACGACTCAGTTAAAATCGTTCCATCCTTCTCTCAAAGCAGTTCAGATTATTTTTAGCCACCCATAACTATAAGGCTATTAGAAGCCTGAATTTTTAGTAACCAAACTGACCTATATAATATATCGCACCTTTACTAGAAAAGTGTGACATCTCTAAATATTTTGTTACTCTATTTAAGAATCTAAGTCTGCACATTTAAATTTGAAATAATTTGACGAGACATTTCGAGTTGTCTCACTTTTCTAGTAACGGTGCGATATGTTTACTAAATCTTTACTGAGATATTATGAGACGGAGAAATTTTCCTGTTTTTCCCTAAAAAGATAGTAGTGTATTAATCAGTAAGTATTTATAATACTATTATAGGTGCTAAAGCTTAACATGTCTAACTAGTTTTGCAGAATCTAGAACGCCTACATACCTGTGACAACACGGTTGACTACCTGTATAGGACGGTTATAGTTTTAAATATTTATTTTTATTATGCTTCAGACCTAAGCCAAACTTTGTATAGTTTTTGGTACCTACATAATTATTTCCTTTATGATTTTGTTTTAGCTTTATCAGAATATATACGAATTTTCACCTTTGAGCAATCATTTGTAATATCAAAAACAATAAAAAAGTTGTAAGCGGTAATAAATAATAGAAGGAATTCATTAATTGTTGGATAATTTTACCAAAAATGCTCTAAAACCAAAAAACGAAAGTAATTTATTCATATCTAGAATATTGTCACCAAAAATACATCATGGGTAAAAGTTACAACACATGTCATGTCACTTATATAAACAATCTCTCTTTAGATAAAATTATTTTCCTTATATTAAAGAAAGAACATAAGTAAATCAACAACAACAATGACATTGCTGAAAAAAAAGCAATAACAAAAAGTAAACAATAACTGGACATATAAACAATCAATTGCAAATGTCAAAGTGCTTAGCGATTTACACGTTTTCCTGTCTGTCAGGGTGAACTGCTTCCATTTAGTACTGCACAGTCGTCCAGGCTACACGTATCATGCTCCGAGAGATCATCTTTATCTATCTACTGACCCTGGTCAACAGTCAGATTGAACAGGGCATCTTCTCCCAGCTTTACTACCCTCGCCCGGGATACAAAACAATCGAAACAACAACAACACAACAACCACAAGTTAAAGACTTATCCAGTTTGAGAGTTATCTCCTTAACGCAAGATGATAAAAAGGAACTTAGAAACAAAAGAAGTGACGACGAAGAAAGTATAAAAGCTGATACAAGAAACAAAAGAAGTGAAGAAGGTATTCTAAAAAGGTCGAGAAGAAGCAGTTTTGATGACGATGATGAAGGAAATGACGTTGTTTTGGAGAGAGTCAAGGATCGTATGGGAGACCCCAATTGGTTCCCGGTTATTCGCCAGAGGGGTAACTTTTTGGATGACCAGTGAATTAAAAAAAAGTATGCTGACGTATTAAGTGTCACGTGCCATATAAGTTACATGTTTAAGGATAAATTGTTCTGTATACATTTTAGGTAATTTTGAGCGACTTTTTAAAAATTATATTCCAGTGTTGCCATATAATGCCAGTGCACATATATTTAAGATTATATTCCACGTATTAAACGCTTTTATAATAAAATTATACTTGTGCATTTTAATTTAACTAGTTACAGAGGTAAATAAATCCAAAAATACCCAAATCTAATTAAATAGTTCACTATAAAAAAAGCAAATCAACAACACATAAATAATATTTAAATTCCAAATTAATATTAGACACATAATCAAAATATTTAAATCGCATTTCAATAGATTATTTTGTAGGCACTATTTACCCATCTCCCTCAAAACTTGTTTCTAACCCCATAATCTGCGCAGTGACATTTTTGCCTAGATCTAAAAGGAGATAACTCAAAAACCTGAATATTTGAGTTACACACCATCAACTTCCTTAAAGCAAAACCTACCTACCACTAAAACAAATTTAAGTACTTAAGCTATTTCTTCTAGCATCTACACAGAAAGCATATTTTGTGCATATTTTTCGCCTATCCTGAAAAAATAACTTTTTTGAGTTAGCTCCGTTTAGATCTAGATGTGACATACACATTGTAGTCTGCGCAGTGTCATATTATGTAACACTTACAACCTACGTGCATTACATTACAATTAATTTCGCGCCGTTTGTAAACATAATATGTGTAATGTGGGGTCTTTCCATGTACCGCGTCATAGCTGCGTTTGCGCATATACCCCTACTATAGTATAGTACCTAAATTACTTAGGTATGTTCCCTTAAAACAATCGCTACTTTTTTTTATCCGTTACCCTTATGACTTAACTAAAAATCCAGTGACCCATTTTACCCCTCCCGACGCTCGCTCGCTCGCGCGCTAGTCGGCGCTACGCTGTGCTCAGACTTGTCACTTTGAAATTCGGCGAGATAACTACCAACTGATTGTTACCCCCCCAGGTTAAGAACCCAGGAATGAATACAAGCAACTTCTTGTATCTTATACTTATTTATAAAAGGAGAAGTACACTATCATATAGACGCACGCACAACTGTAAAATTAAATAGGTTTCAATTCACGATTGAAAATATTGTCCGGTACAATAGAAGAAAGCGCCGCCGCGCCGTGACGATTTTTTTCTATGATTTATGGTTGCTATCAATTAATTAAAAAACTTTAAAAAAATAAAAAATAAGTAGGTAATACAAAACATTCAAAAACATTAAAATTCTACCCATAGCCAAAAAGGCACTCAAACACAGTTTGTGTAAAAAAAATTAGGTAGGTACATAGATTAGATTAGATTAGATTCATTTATTTCCCAAAATTTATACAATATAATTACATTAGTATGTCAAATTACATGTACCTACTCATATTGAGATCGTCAAAAACAAAAACAAAGAACAATAAGATTTAATAATAATTAACAGCAAAATCACAATTTCATTACAATAAGATTTTGTCATACATATAATGTCAAATATATTAACTATTATGGATTATAACATATATTATGGAAAGATAACATAACTATACATATTGTTTCATCATGGTCATAAAATTTCTACCCAAAATTCTTTAAAAATATTTATGTTACCCATCATAATTTACCTATGGAAAGCTTTTCAAAAAACCATAATATTGGAATGAAACATGTATTAACGGATTTAACTCGCGTATTTTTATTTTATTTTATTAGCTGACGTTTCGGATTCTTTACAGTTTCCATAATCGTAGCACGACTGAGCTGACAATAGTCTAACGCTAAAGACTTAGAGTTTTAGCGTTAGACTATTGTCAGCTCAATATTACTATATCTTTTCAAACATATATATAAAATCAACATATAATCGAGTTAACTATGAGTAACAGCCTCGTGGTACCACTATGCCGCCCGCAGCAGTCCACCTGCTGGGAAAGCCCGCCAACATATATATATTATATATGTATATATCACTATACTATCTTACGAGGCCACCGCCACCGTAATACGAATTAGATTGCATGTGTCACTACCGGATTATCCTTTTAGGTTTTTAAAAAGACTATCGAAGAATCTGATTAATTTAGTAAATAAATAAAATATATTATATATTATGTATGTACCTACTAACCAAGCGTAGAAAAAGAGACAACAGTTTAACCTTTTAAGTAACAGTTTAAAATGACGGCCTGTTGGTCTAGTGGTCAGAGGCCCTGACTACGAAACCGGAGGTTGCGGGTTCGAATCGGGCAGATGTCAATGTGATGAGCACTGGCATCTGTACCTGAGTCTTGGATGTCTTATATGTATTTATGTATATTTATCCGTTGTCTAGTACCCATAGTACAAGCTTTGCTTAAAATGGGACTTGATAATTGGTGTGAAATGTCCAAAGATATTTATTTATTTAAAATGTTTAACTAACTTTTTATGCTTTTTTTTTCATCAGATCCTGGTATAAAATTATCAAATTATCCAGTAGGTATAAAAAGTTTACTCCAATTTCCCCAGTAGATACTGCTAGCGTCAATTTATTTTAGAGTAGAACTTAGGTAAGTAATTAATATTAAGTTTTTATTACTTTTATACTTTTTAGAGGGTTTTCAGGTTTTTTTTTTTGTAGACTTTAAGTTTTTTTATTTATTTCCGAGCGTGGATCTTAATTTCCAGCTACTAATTCTAATGTGCCAGTGTCAGAGTTCTAGAAAAGTTTATTAATTAATACCTAAGTGATACAATTACGCTAAAGAATGTCAGAAGTCACCTAAGGTCGTAGATTAACAGGTAATGATGCCTTTAGTGTTACATCATAACATTCATAACATTGCAACTTAAAAAGAATAATTATATCTTTATTATTCATGAAATTAATAGGTACTAGGCAACATTATTTAAGGTTAAGGACATCGAACTGATTTATAAACTACCGTACGATTGGAATGAAACAACTATTAACGGATTTAACTCGCGTATTTTATTTTATTTGCTGACTAAAAACTGCTTTAAAATCTGCGAAGTTTTAAAGATTTAAGCATAGGTACATAGTGACACAGCGACAGCGACTTTGTTTTATACTATGTAGTGGTAATTATTCAATGGTGTGACTTATAAAGATTAGGCACGCATTGCGTGACCTAATGCCGAATAGTCGGACACTGCCCACCCAGCCTTGATTTATTCCAGGTTGTGACAAGCCTTGTTTTTCCGATTATTATATGTACATACTAGAGGCTCGCACGGATACCTATTTCGGATTAATACAGTTTCCATAATCGTAGCACGACTGAACTGACAATAGTCTAACGCTAAAATACCTAACGTTAATAGTTGTTTCATTCCAAAATATAGCCTATGTTACTCAGGGTGAACGTAGCTTCCCAACAGTAAAATAATATTTAAAATCGGTCCATCCGGTAAAAAAGAAGCACTAGGATAGTAGATACAGAGGCTAGCAGTAGGGTGAGTTCTGGTAAGATCGGACACGGTTAACACCGTAAGATGTGAATTTACGCGCCATTTCATAGTGCCATGAAAATGTAATGTTGCCAGCACTAAAAAAGATCCCAGATTATATGGACCGTGTTTAACATTAGTGTGTCAACCCACAAAAAATCGGGTTTTGAGTTATGAATGCAGTTTTATTAAATAGATCATGAGGAATACAGCAGTGAAATCCATTTTTTTTTAAAAAAATCGTAGAATATTCTAGAGCACAAAATTGGTTATTGCTTTTTTCCTATGTCAGATTTGTATTTTTGCATTAATGTGTTAAGCCACATATAACACATTATTGCTTATTTCCCATGTCAGATTTGTATTTTTGCATTAATGTGTTAAGCCATATACCTATCACATTAATGCAAAATTCTAATTTGTTGTTTTAAAACGAATAGGTACCTATACATATTATGCACTAATTTTTAGAAAATGTAATAAAATAAACAACTAACGCATTAAAACTTTAATGTAAATACTTATTTATTTAAAGTTTTTATTGTTGTATAACATGTATCAAATAACATTATAAGTTCTGCTAAAAATGAGAAATAGGTACAAGTTAACACTAACTTATTTTTTATTACTTATTATTATTTTTATCATATTAAATAAAATATTTTAGGGTTCCGTATCTAAAAGGAATAAAAATTAACCCTTACAGGATTACTTTGTTGTCTGTGTGATCCTTTACCTCAGTAACGCGTGGAGGTAGGTATCAAACGAAAATTGAAATTGTAACATAATTACAAAAAAATCGCCGACGCAATCAAAAGAGCCGCCGTTTATGCATAGATACAAACGTCATTAGATTTAAACGTGTGTGATAAAAATTAGAATATTATAATAAATAATAATATTAAAGAATGTACGAATTGTCGCCACAATTTATCAACTCTTCGAAAAATGGTTTTTAGGTGGTTTATTAACTTTTTAGGTACGGAAGTATATATTATTGGTTTAATTCAATATGATAAAATAATAATAATAAATCAATTTCGTTGAGCTTTTAAGTAATTGAAATAATATAAGTGTTAACTTGTTGTACCTATTTCTCATTTTTAGCAGAACTTGTAATGTTATTTAAAACATGTTATAACAATAAAAACTAAATAAATAAGTACTTAAATTAAAGTTTTAATACGTTAGTTGTTTATTATTTTACATTTTCAAAAAAATAGTGTAAAATATATTCATTATAAAAGAACAAATTAGAATTTTGCATAGTGTTATGTGGCTTAGCACATAAATGCTAAATGTAATAAACCTTATAGCCGATAAGCATTAACCATTTTTCTGCATTTTCTATTTAATTATGAATTTATTGAAATAAATACATTTATATCCTTAATCTAGGCACTTCAACAAAAAAAATGATACCACATAACAATATTTTTTTGCTTAAAATAAGCGGAAAAAGAAGAATGTTCTCAAAAAACTTTAAGCGCCGATATCTCAAAACTAGCTTGGTGTGGGTTGAAACACTAATGCTAAACACGGACCATATGAGAGGTGTTAACCGTGTCCGATCTTACCAGAACTCACTCTAATAAATTTACCAGCTTTACCTTATTTAATTTTATATCATAAGTCATTTGGGTCTTCCCAAACCACCTGGAGACCTCAAATAACTTTTCGATAATCATCGGAATGATTTCTCAGATATTCGCGTAACCTCGGGTTAGCCCGCAACCGCAATGACGATGTCATCTGATGATCTTTTTCCCTTTAATTAATGCTCCCCTTTTTTTTATTTTGTATGCAATATTTCTTATTAATATTATAAACACGAAAGTTTGTGAGAATGTCTGGGTGTTTGTTTGTTCCTCTTTCACGGATACCTAAACAACTAACTTAAATTGATGTTGATGAAACTTTACAATACCTATTATATAAATTATGTATCATAAGAACATATACTTACTTAGGCTATATTTTATAACAATATTGTCTAAAATACTCACCGTGCGCAGACAAAGTCGCGGGCAGAAGCTAGTAAGATATAATACAACTTTAGAAATGATGAAACTTCCAAATTCATTTTACATTATGCAATTAGATACTGCATTTCTACTGAAGCCAAAAAAAGGTTACGATAAACCTTTTTTTTATGTTTCTTTTCCAGTTGTACGTATGTCAGTGTTTATTTATGTCCTTATATTAAACTAGGTTTTCCTAATTGTTTTCTAATGATCGAGTGATAAGCCACACTTGTATTTCTGCGTATTTTCTAGTAAATAAAACTGGGTAAAATTTATCTACTGTTTTTTAGTATTTTTTCCTTCAAGCTGTAGGTTACGACGTAAGTATTACATTATATTTTATTTAATCTTTCTTTGACAATCAGATATTAATAAAAAGATTTTGGTTAAATCACTAAAATCAATCAATATCGATCTCTCCTTATATAATTTAGCATTTATGACTGATTGTGCCAACGCCTAACCTCAAACTTTGTATAACATATAGTTTATACCTATTTATTTATATATGTAGGTACCTACCTAACCAATTAACTTTTTATCAGGTTCATTGCCAGTTTACTAAGAATCATCATATTCAGGTAGATTAGTCAAATTATTTGTATCAAAAAAACCCCACAGTTCTATGACCCGCTAATTCTAAGAATTATTTGTAAAGAACAATTCGCTGCTTCTCTGGAATAGTGTCACAACTCGAAATAATTTGTTACTCCATTTAAGACTGTGAACCGTCACATATAAATTTCAATTCAGAATGGTAACACATTTCGAGTTGTGACACTATTCCAGAGAAGCAGCGAATTATTTGGTTCACGAGAAATTTTGAATTCGAAAAAGATGCGGGTGCGCAGCGTATATAAGCAAGTGTCATGGCGGTGCAACCACAGTGTTGCCGCGACAATCACAATGAGAGTTGTTATAATATTACTATCATTATTAGCGTGGGGGTACGCTGCCCCATACACCCATAAAGACGGTATACACGAATATCAAGAACTAACCATAAACGAAAATGAAAAAAGTTACTACGCCGCGTCAAGTGATCCAGTAGAAATAAACGAAACGAGGTTACCGAAAAACCTACAGCTTAAAAGAATTAATTTCAACGTGCCCTGTGACTCTCGCCAGCAAGAACCGTGCAAAGCCCAAGTCTACGAGTTTCACCTTCTTGAAAACTACCCATTGAAATCATAGTCGGATACAAACAGTATGAAGTTAAAAACGAGGTTATTGAACTATGGAGCCACACAGCCTGGCAACACTGAAGTGAAAATCCCATTGTTTTTAAACCTGTGACTTCGACTTTAAATGTTGTGCCAGTTAAAGAGTGTCTGTCGCTATCTTCGTTATAGAAGAACGCAATGTGGTATTTAGTTAGTGCAATTGGATTCTGTAAATTATATTAGTCAATTTATTATTTAATAAATTATTAAATCAGCTTTTGCCTTTGTATTTTTGTTAAAAGATAAATAGGTACCTAACTACGTAGGTACTTACTTTCTACATACGAATAAACCGATCACTCTTTCTCTGTCAGTTTCCTAATTTGTACTAGAATGAAAACTTCATAATAATAATTATGGGTACCTGAAATATTAATAAAGCTAATAATGTAGGTAGGTACTCATACTACCTAGGTATAATATAATATGATCATTATGATTGTTATTTTCCATCGCACATAAGTTCATTAATCATTAACCTTACTTACAACTTCTAATAGGTACCTACCTACAAAGACACTGCAAGGACAATGATGAAACAATGTATTTCTATTTAAGGTTAGTAGGTCTCTTCTTCGTATAGGTATATACTTTGTATGAATCACTTCCTGGTTATCTATATAGGTTAAACATCAGATACTAAATTTTTTGCTATAAGCACCTTAATAGGCGTTTGTGTCTTTATTTATTTCTCTTGTACCTCTATAAGAATAACTATAATGACACAGTAAACAATTATTGCTATTAGTTACTTATATATTTTACGATATTTTATAATAGTACTTAGTTGAAAAATAATTCAATAAAATACTCAAATTTCCATATTGAAAAACGCCTCAACATAATCATGTGGCAACACCCCTGACCTGTCAGTCGCGCCTCGTCCGACGTCCGTTCTGTCATTGTCATTCATTCATTCACTACTTCTTACGTACGAGTGTCGAGTTGTGAGCTTAATAAAATTGATTTTCGTCAAGTTTACTCACAGTAAGGATGTTATGTTAGTGCTTGAATGCGTCCGGGAGACGCCGCGAAAATGGGTTACGATATCGGATGGATTATTCCGCGGCTGCGGAGTCCGGGGCGACTGTGGTCTTGCGCCAGCTCCATCACGGTCGCCGTCGTCGGCCTCTTTAGCAAGATTATTCTGGGTGCGTGGCTTTCTTTGTACTATAATCATGACTTAAACTTCCTACAGGCTCTGTGTGTGCATGTGCCCTGTTAATAATCACGTATTGCGCGTGTTAGTGGGTAATTTGTAAACTGGAACGTGTTGCTTACATCAGCTGTATGCGAGTGGGTGCTTGCTGCGCACTTTGTGTTGCGAAACCTTACCCTCCCGCCCTCCGGTGGTCCTACAGACTGATCACCGAGCCTGTACGTTATTTAAAAAAAAAATCATCAAAAAAAGGTTTTTTTTTTTGGTCAAGTAGACACTCGTACGTAAGTTGATAATTAAAGAAAGTATTTGTGTAAATTTAACAAAATTGATAATTTCTAATGCCTCTACGGTTATTACATGTTCGAATTAAACAATTATAATATAAGTTTTCGAAATGTCAGCAAATAAAATAACATACTATGTGAGTTAATACATTATAATTCTGTCATTCCAATTGGGTTATTTTTAGAGTAGTTATTTTCTAATGTTGTATCTACATTAACATTTAACATATTTGTAACATGACACATTCGTTTTTGAATTATGTAAATTGAATCGTCAATAAGGGACCTTGAGTTAAACAAGTATTTTGTCAAGAAGGCCATAAGGGTCAAGGAGTCAAGATCAATTTGTTATCGTGTGACCGTTATCAAGTGATGTGCAGCGTGCAGTGATGCACCACAACAGTTCCTGCTATACGCAGAAAACATAAATATTTATACGTACTTAATATTGATTGGATCTAGGCTGTATACATATTTATGAGTTTACCCACCTATTGTTTACCGTACTTTGTTTAGTAGTTTCTTACTGATAACATTTTATATGTGAACAATTTCTTATCAGAACGAATTCCGAATTTTCGTATTTTTTATTTTTGTTGATAACTACAAAGAAAGGACGAAAAATGCACATTAACCTTGCAAGGTTAGTTTTTTTAAATTGAAACCACTAATTATTTTATCTGATTGGAATTAAATAAGTAACAGATATAATTCTCATAACTATATAACTATATAATATATAAAAGGAGAAGCTGACATCAACACAGGGCCTAAACTATAAGGTTAAAAAATTGAAATTTTCCTTTTATAATGTAGCAGAGCAATAAGAATTTTGTATTTTTGAAAATTCACTCCCTAAAGGGGTGCTTATCATACACAGACAAAAGCACCGGCAGAAGCTAGTTTTTAATATAGACTAAATTTAAAATATCTAGATTTTTTTAAAGGCAAATGCTTCTCTAATGTATACATGATTAATTAATTTAAGGCAAATTTGTTTCATGGTCTGTCTAATTATTTATTGACAACTAGCTTCTGCCCGCGACTTCGTCCGCGTGGAACTCCTCCTTTTTTGCAGTCGGTTAAAAAGTAGCCTATGTCCTTTCTCAGGCTCCAGACTTTCTTTGTGCCAAATTTCATTTAAATCGGTCCAGTAGTTTTAGCGTGAAAGCGTAACAGACAGACAGAGTTACTTTCGCATTTATAATATTATAGTAGGGATTTTATCCAGCTGATTAGATACATAATTAATCTACAAACAGTAATACAAATATACCTAATAAATATACCAGGTAAATAACACAGTCATGATCTGATACTCCTATTTGACAAGTCACAAGTCCAAACATGTCTCTATTTATTAGGCTACTTTACCAGGACTTACTTGTATGCTGTAAAAGTCCTCAGTCTGGGGTGAATGACCTTATTCCTGGAGGTCAGACAACAATAGGAGTGTAATCCAGGTTTTACATAATCTAGCTCAGACCAGACTAGACCTATTTATATCAGCTATTGTTATACCACTTAATTCATTGCCATGGTCAATTAAACAATAGTTGTTCTTTTGTCTTATCTTTGAATTAGGTCACCAGTTACTTTACGCGATTGTACATAAAGCTAATACAGTGAAACTTGTTTAAGAGGGACCTGGATAAGTGAAAAACCTCCATATCTGGAACACATGCTGAGGTCCCGGCACCTTGGCTATGAATTACCTCTGTTAGTAAGACAAAAGCACCCTCTTTATCTGGGATAAGTTATTTCTATTTTCTTGTCATAATTACCTCTATAATTGAGAAGTCGCGTGTATTTATCTCTGTAACTGGGATAAAGTCAGTAGGTACGCATAGGCTACCTCGGACCTCGGATGTCTCCTCTCTCTTTTACCTACTCGAACTTCTCTAAATCGGCCCTTATATAACTTAGTTTTAATGCGTTTTCTCTATTAATCGGGTATTTATTTAAAAAAGACCGAAACGAGGACAAAGTCTTTATTATTACGAAAAAAAACTAAAATTAACGTCAGTGCCGGAATCAGTAAAATAATCTGCCTCCAACTTTTAATAATTTTGTAAACGTCAACAACGAATTATTAGTTTCAGGAGAACTGTCTTTACACCACATTTTTGATATTTTTTATGGAAAATAGTGAATTGTTTACAAAATAAATACGTTGCTTTATTGAATACACCTCTATAACAGAGATTACCTCTTTTCTTACCTCTGTTAATGAAACCCTCTGTTAATGAGACAGGTATTTTTTTATACCTAGATATCTGGGACACTGCGTAAGTGGAATACCTCTTTAAGTGAGACCAATTTACAGGCCCCTTAAAGTCCCAGTTAACCAGGTTTCACTGTATATTTTCGTGATGAACAAAATCAGAGTTGAAATATATCTTAAGACCAATTCACACCAATTAATCTAGGCCCAAACTAAGCAAAGCTTGTTCTAGACAGCGGATAAACATACATAAATACATGTAAGACACCCAAGACACAGGTGCCAGTGTGATAAGCACTGGCATCTGCCTCTAGAAGAATATGAGAATACAGTTTTCGAAACGTCATCAAATAAAGTAAAATACGCGTTAAATCCATTATAATATTTTCATTTCAATGTGTAACAATCTCGAAGTCATCAGAACTTATTCCGACGTAGTTGTTTCATTCCGAAGTTAATTTAGTTGTCAATATTAAATACAATTTATCAATCGAAATTCGATTAATATTTTTGGTTCAATACCATTAGTTTTTTAATTATAATGATATTTTTGTACAAAGACAAGAGTAGAAAAATCTTCGGGATTCGAACCCACGCTTATGCCTTTACTAGCGGCAGCGTGCTAACCATTACACTATGGGAATCGACTGACAGGTCTTCGAATTTGTCTACTCCTTTCAATTCGGTCTTTGTACTTTTTGTTTATATGCGATATTTTTCGCTTTAGCGCCATCTGTTAATTTAGTTGTTTTTTTATTTATTAGGATGTATCAATCGAAATTCGATCAATACCTATTTAGTAGGTGTGGGTTCAAGTCCCACTGAGGTCTCGATTTTTTCTTGTCTTTGTACAAATATCATTAGCATTAGTTGTTTGTTACAGAGTTCCTAAACAAGACGACAGTGTACAACAGGGATCAGCTGCTGAGGGCGGTGGCGCGGCCGCCGGGGGTGCCCCTGCTGACTGTGTCCAACCACCACTCCTGCTTCGACGACCCTGGACTATGGGGTGAGTTTGTACCAGGAGTAGGATTTGAGCCAGCGGGACTTAAACCCACGCCTATTAACGCACCGTGCATCCAATTACACCATAGACGTCGCTTCGATGTCTCTGGACTATGGGGTGAGTTTGTACCAAGAGTAGGAACCGAGCCAGCGGGACTTGTACCCACGCCTATTAACGCACCGTGCATCCAATTACACCATAGACGTCGCTTCGATGTCTCTGGACTATGGGGTGAGTTTGTACCAAGTAGGATTCGAGCCAGCGGGACTTAAACCCACGCCTATTTACGCACCGTGCATCCAATTACACCATAGACGTCGCTTCGATGTCTCTGGACTATGGGGTGAGTATTTACCAAGAGTAGGAATCGAGCCAGCGGGACTTAAACCCACGCCTATTTACGCACCGTGCATCCAATTACACCATAGACGTCGCTTCGATGTCTCTGGACTATGGGGTGAGTTTGTACCAAGAGTAGGAACCGAGCCAGCGGGACTTGTACCCACGCCTATTAACGCACCGTGCATCCAATTACACCATAGACGTCGCTTCGATGTCTCTGGACTATGGGGTGAGTTTGTACCAAGTAGGATTCGAGCCAGCGGGACTTAAACCCACGCCTATTTACGCACCGTGCATCCAATTACACCATAGACGTCGCTTCGATGTCTCTGGACTATGGGGTGAGTATTTACCAAGAGTAGGAATCGAGCCAGCGGGACTTAAACCCACGCCTATTTACGCACCGTGCATCCAATTACACCATAGACGTCGCTTCGATGTCTCTGGACTATGGGGTGAGTTTGCACCAAGAGTAGAAGTAATCGAGCCAGCGGGACATAATAATAATCTTGGGGGGTGTATTTTCAAAAACCTTTCTATGTGCTCCTGTACTAAAAGGAGCCATTGAGCAAAATTTCGAGTTTCTAACCCTAATAGTTTAGGCCTGCTGTGCTTTTTTTATATTGTAAAATTTGTATATATCGCACACCTAGATCTAAAGAGAGCTAACTCAAAAAAGGTACTTTTTCAGGAGAGGCGAGAAACTGATTAATATGTCCATATGCACGCATGAGTTTTCTGTATAAATTTATACTTTTTATAATAAAGCTAGCAGAGTTATATTAGCTGAAATCAGTTTTAGTGTAGGTGGGTTTTGCTGGAATCCGATGGTGTGCATAACTCAAATCTTCCGGTTTTTGAGTTAGATCCCTTTAGATCTAGGTGTACGATATATTATTACCCGTGTCAGATACGTACTGTCATTTACACACGACGCATTAAATATACTAAGTACCTACTTAGTGAAATTGTTTGATACGTGCGTTTTTTTAATATCTGAAATGAATACTTAATCAATAGGGTATTTGACATGTTTTTAAAATCCATTTTATATTATGTAGTAGAGTCTAAGGAACCCAGCAAAAGTTGTTTTTTTTAATCTGGTATGTATTAGCTGAAAAACATCGAATTAAAAATTCAATATTTAAATAGTGTGCCAAAACGCTACTTTGACAATATGGCGCCGCAATGACGTCACATGCCTGTTTGACAACTAGGCGCAACACAACTAGGTAAACAAAGTTTACGGGCATGTGACGTCACGAAAAACTCGGCCCAGCAGGAGCGTTTTGTGTCACGTGACAAACGTTTAAAAAATGTAATTTTTATTTAAGGATTTTTAAATAAATCAATCATTATTTTCAACTTACGTTAGGTAATGAATAATCATTTTTTAACTCTTAATTTATACTGTTAACAGTAATTTACACTTTATTTTTCGCATTGTCAAAAAGCCTATTTTGTCATATTAATTTTACCTAAAGTAACTTAGGTTTAGTCTCAGATATATGTTAGTCAGGGAAGGGTGGGGCAACCGCCCCACCTTGCCCCACCGAGGGTACGCCCATACTGGTGACATGCAAAGTAGTAAGGTAACTCGGTTACACGTAAGGGAGTAAACAACCGGCGGGTCATTGACCCCGCTGTTTGTCTGAGATTGAAGGTCGAGCCAGAGATTGACCTTGAACTCAGATGTTCTGAAATGACCGATCTATGTGCGGATTGACGGCTTGTCGGTCTAGTTAGACTATGAAGCCGGAGGTTGCGGGTTCGAATCCAGTTAGGGGCAGAAGTACTATAATTGTAAATTTCGTTAAGTTCTTATAATGAAAACTTAAGATGACATTGATTGTACATTGGATAACACACGCTATAATTTATAAAGACGTTTTGTAAATTTCAAGTAGGTACCTAAATAGGATAAAAAGAAAAGGACATAGGTACATATTCAACATCAACTTACCTGGTGAATAAATTATTTATGTAACTATTTCAAGCTAAAACCACATTTATGTTGGTCAGTAAAACAGGTGCTAATACTAAAAATCTAGTTTTTTATTGATTCATAATAGTCTGAACTATATGATAAAATTTGAATTTTGGATTGATTAAATATAATACATAATACGTATTATACATTTTTGTTGGTTTTATCACTTAACGAGACTCGTATATATTTTTATTGTTTATGTTAAATAACTAGTTTGACGACGAGGTCTTCTGGTAGACATAATGTGTGACGTCACACCTCAATATGGCCGCCACATGTCAAAAAACGATGAGCGTATCGTGTAAAAAAGAGGTCCAACTGTCAAGTTCCACCTGTGATGTGAGATAGGCTATAAGAAGGTTGCTTGTCTCTCATCACAGGCCAGTAGCTTGTCTCTCATCACAGGCCAGTAGCTTGTCTCTCATCACAGGCCAGTAGCTTGTCTCTCATCACAGGCCAGTAGGTTGTCTCTCATCACAGGCCAGTAGATTGTCTCTCATTCCAGCCCAATAGCTCGTCTCTCATCACAGGCCTGTAACTTGTCTCTCGCCACAGGCCAATAGACACTAGACTTAATTCTACACGACGCGCATCTACAAGTTCTTTGGCCCCTGTTGTAATATAAATTGGGAATAACTGTTACAAGGAATAATTTTCTGTGAAAGAAGTGGTTAGATAATCTCATCAAATAATTAAAGTGGAACAGTTAAATTATTCAAGCGAAAACTTTCCATATTTGACACAGACAGAGCTAACGATAGTCTAACATTAAAGTGATTTTACATTATGCAAACACTACCTACTGTTTAAAAAAAATACTTTCTGTTGAGTGTTCTCGAGACGTTTCTCAGCAATCATGGTCTCTGAAGCGCTACTAGATCAGTCAGACGTGTAAAAGTTTTTAATAAGTGATTTATACATTATGGAATGAAAGAATTATTATGAACGGATTGAGTTATAAAAAGTACCTATAACTAACACGACAGACTTCTATATTATTATATAGGTATGTAGATATAGATTTATATTTATTTGTATTTAGTATATTCTTTTCTTAATTAATTTAGCTTATTTATTAGTTTGACGTGCCGTGACCCCAATTAACGAATTATAAAATATGCGATGAGTCGACGATATACGTAGTTACAATTATTACCTGTAATTTACCGTGATATAACGTGATTTATACCAAACTGGTTCAAGTTACGACACAGCAAAGTATTCGAGCAAAACTACATTGCATTATTACAAGTACTAGCTTCTGCCAGCGACTTCGTCCGCGTGAAATAATTATTATCCCCGTTTTTTACACATTTTCCACTGTTTCTTCGCTCCTATTGGTCGCAGCGTGATGTTATATCCAACAAAAAAAGAATTATTCAAATCGAACCAGTAGTTCCTGAGATTAGCGCGTTCAAACAAACAAACTCTTCAGCTTTATAATATTAGTATAGATAACAGTAAGTGAGTGTGATTTTTAAATGCTTACAAATTCAAAATTTTAATAATTCAGCGTTAGGCTATCGCCGGCTCAGTCGTGCTACGATTATGGAATATGTAAAGATTGCGAAACGTCAGCCAATAAAATAAAATACGCGAGTTAAGTCCGTTGTTTAATATAATAATTTAACTTTAGCATTAGACTATTGTCAGCTCAGTCGTGCTACGATTATGGACACTGTAAAGAATCCGAAACGTCAGCTAATAAAATGAAATAAAAATACGCGAGTTAAATCCGTTAATAGTTGTTTCATTCCAATCCGTTGTTTAATTCCAATCAGGTGCAGTTTATAAATTAACGCATAGGCGACTTTGTTTTTGTAAAATGAGTGTCTTTTTATTTTAAATCATTTTTGGTGTGATAGCGATTGTAGAACACCAACACACGATATCCTATCTAGTGATAAGAATATATTTTAATATTAAATTGTTGAAGGAATTTTATTTAAGTCTGCCTTCAGCCAAAGTATTTTTTTTATCTGCAGTACAGTATTTTATCGCCGTATACAAGACGGTGAAAACAATATTCAAATAAAATTAGCGAAATTTATTATGCATTAAGCGATATCGCGATTGCATTTGAGTGTTATCGCTTACTAGCTTTTGCCCGCGACTTCGTCTGCGCACGATAAGTATGTACTTTACACGATATCGTTTTAAAATAGAGCCAATATGTTATTCTGATGTGTGAGCTATATTATTGTGCTCAAAATATTCAAAGTTTCATCAAAATACATTCAGTATTTTTAGCAAAGGTACTTCAAAATACTATTCATTTTAACTAGGTAGGTAACATTATAAATGCGAAAGTAACTCTGTCTGTCTGTCTGTCTGTTACGCTTTCACGCTAAATCTACTGGATCGATTTAAATGAAACAGATAGTCTAGACCCTGAGAAAGAATAGGCTACTTTTAATAACGTAAAGGCTATAGGGGTTAAAGGGGGGGATTAATTGTTGTAAATACTAATTCCACGCGGACGGAGTCGCGGGCAAAAGCTTATATATGATAATGTAAAATTTCTAAATTTGGAATTAGTAAGTAGGTAAAGTACCTATAGTAAAAAGTAAAAGTGCAAAAACCGGTTAACTCTAAGTTTTACCTTTTCAAAACGTCTAGTGTGTGACTAAGTAATTATTGCTAATGGCAAAATGTCAACACACTCCGTTATGTTTTCTAATCCTATTTTTTACAACGTAAAATTAAATCCTGAGTAAGCTTTTTTGTATTTGTTTCATAGATAAATCAAAGTTTATTGTCCAATTATCTACAAAAATACACACAATCGCACACCTAGATCTAAAGGGAGCTAACTCAAAAAAGTTACTTTTCTGGAGAGGCGAAAGACTGATTAATATGTCCTTATACACGGAGTTTTCTGTATAGATTTATGCTTTGTATAATGAAGCTAGCATAATATTTTCTGATGCCTTCGCGGTTATTATACATTGGAATGAAACAACTGTAGACGGATTTAACTCGCGTATTTTACATTGCGAAACGTCGGACAGTAAAATAAAATACGCGTGTTAAATCCGTCTAATGTTGTTTCATTCCGAAGCTAGCAGAGTTAGCTTAAATCTGTTTTAGGGTCTTACTGTAAGGAATCCGATGGTGTACATAACTCAAATATTATTTTTTTTGAGTTAGATCCCTTTAGACTTAGGTGTGCAAAATGCTTTCTCTGACAAGAAAAACGTACTACCGGGTTCGATTTCAAAATCTACACTCCAGATTTTGAAGTCTACACTCCAGATTTTAAAGTCTACACTCCAGATTTTGAAGTCTACACTCCAGATTTTAAAGTCTACACTCCAGATTTTAAAGTCTACACTCCAGATTTTAAAGTCTACACTCCAGATTTTGAAGTCTACACTCCAGATTTTAAAGTCTACACTCCAGATTTTAAAGTCTACACTCCAGATTTTAAAGTCTACACTCCAGATTTTAAAGTCTACACTCCAGATTTTGAAGTCTACACTCCAGATTTTGAAGTCTACACTCCAGATTTTGAAGTCTACACTCCAGATTTTAAAGTCTACACTCCAGATTTTAAAGTCTACACTCCAGATTTTAAAGACTACACTCCAGTTTTTAAAGCCTACACTCCAGATTTTAAAGTCTACACTCCAGATTTTAAAATCGATTGACCTAATAAAGTATTGTTTCTTAAACATTATCAGTGTTATGTGTTATTGCCCAATAGTGACTTACCGTATCATTTGAAACAGGGTCAATGTCTACATGATACGCATCCAAATATAGCTTTAATATTCATATGTTATATATCCAAACACATAACACTGGAAAATTACTCTTATTTCATTACCAATAGGGTATAATTTTGAATGTTCTCTTTTGTCGTATAGTGCCTTTTTACAGCAAGTCGTGTTTGTATGTAAGGACCTGTGAACTTAGTAAATGCAACCTTATTTGGTTTATCGATAATGATCTTTTTGGAATGAATGTATAGTGTCACTGCTTCCGCTGGCATGCGGGTTCAAATCCGGATGATGAACAATTATCGTGAAATTTATTCATTCGATGGTTTAGTGGCTATTGTTCCTTGGTGAGAGGTTACAGGTTCATTTGTGATACACAAGTGTGACATCAAATATAGGCCTAAGCGGCTCGATTTAAGACAGATATGAAACGCCTGTTAGGTCTTCAAGCTGTACCGATTTAGATGAAATTTGCACATACGTAGTTCTATAGAAGTCCGACTAGGTACCCGAATATATTATGTAATACCTAATTCTGCGCAGACGAAGTCGCGGGCTGAATATTGTATATGGATCATATAATATAATATTATAAAGAGGAAAGATTTGTAGCTTTTTTTGTATGTTTGTAATAAATAGGCTCAAAAATTATTGGACCGATTTTAATATTTCTTTCACTGTTGGGAAGCTACGTTCACCCTGAGTAGATAACATAGGCTATAGAATATTTTGAAAAAAAAAATAGGGATCCGTGCGAAGCCGGGGCGAACCGCTAGTGTGTCATATTATAGACAGCTGTGTATTAAAACAGATTTTTAAGTGATACGACGTACCTTGTTACACTAGGTACTAATAAAATTGATGACTAATGAGAAAAACCTGTTATAATTAATATATTTGTCATTCTATGCATAATAAAATCGTATTGTAATAAAATTGTAATTTTGCTGTTAATTATTGTTTAATCTTATTGTTCTTTGTTTTTGTTTTGACGATGTCAATATGAGTAGGTAGATGTAATTTAACATAATAATGTAAGTAAGTGATTACATTTTATGAATTTTCGATATAAATTAGTCTAATCTAATAATTCTCAAATTTAGTGCTCAAATTTCTAATTCCTAGATCTGAACCGACTACGCTTTGATATCAGTCAATATCAGTTCTTTTATATGAAACCTAGAATAAACAACAATCTATACCTACAGATTATCTCCGTAATACGCAGTAGGTAATATTTGTACACACACACTTTAGCATAAGACTATTGTCAGCTCAGTCGTGCTACGATTATGGAATCTGTAAAGGCTCCGAAACGTCAGCCAATAAAAATAAAATACGCGAGTTAAATCCGTTAAAGTTGTTTCATTCCAATGTATAATAACCGCGAAGGCATCAGAAATTATTATCATACCTACGGCTTGTTTGTGGACAGTCCTTCCTAGACTGTACATTCGGTGACGTCACACAATCGACGCGGCATTATTGAGGTGACGTGAGTTAATCGAGTGCAATCGGCTGAGAATATGCAACGAGAATAGAGGGTTATAGTGAAGTGTTATGTGATCGGCTTGTGCACTGAAAATGAAAATCTTTAATAGGTACTTACTAGCGGTCCGCCCCGGCTTCGCACGAAACCCTATTTTTTTTTTTCGAACTATATTAGAGCCTATATGTAGGTGTCTCTCGGGAATAGTGTAGCTTCCCAACAGTGAAAGAATTTTTCAAATCGTCCAGTCGTTTCGGAGCCTATTCTATCCAAACAAACAAACAAACCTTTCCTCTTTATAATATTAGTATTGATATTAAATGTAAATAGGTTCGGTCCGAACAATATGATACAAGCATTACTAATCAGGCGCGTGCAGTGAGGGGAGCGTATGTATGGCAACAGGGTAGGCACTCCAGACATTAGTGACACTGTGCCTGTATGAAATGCACGCCCTTGCATTACTTGCCGAAACGAGTCGCTAATCCCTAGGTACTAATATTATAAATGCGGAAGTAACTCTGTCTGTCCGTCTGTCTGTTACGCTTTCACGTTAAAACTACTGGACCGATTTAAATGAAATTTGGTACAAAGAAAGTCTGGAGCCTGAGAAAGGACATAAGCTACTTTTTAACCGACTGCAAAAAAGGAGGAGTTCCACGCAGACGAAGTCGCGGGCAGAAGCTAGTATATAAATATATATAACTTGATCTTTATATTATGTTTGTTTGTCGGCAGGTGCCCTGGACGTGCGCACGCTGTGCTCGAGGCGGCGCATGCGCTGGTCGCTCGCGGCGCACGACATCTGCTTCACGAACGCGCTGCACGCGGCGTTCTTCGCGCTCGGCAAGTGCGTGCCCGTCCGGCGGGGTGAGGGCGTCTACCAGGTACGTACTGTGGACTATTTTGGCGACGAGTTTAGGTACCTATACTTTTTGTTTTGTTTTTAATGTTTTGTACCCAAACGGTGAAATGGGAACCTGTTTTATAAGTATGCTGTGCGTCCGTCTGTATGTCTGTCCGTGCCCGCCAGGCGGGGCGACGGTACCAGACGTGTTTGTACTTTTTTAAATTGTATTAGTGAAAGTCTGTCTGTCACCAAGCAGAATCTCATAAACTGTTATAGTACTCTCTTCTATACTAAATCCTGGTACTTGTAATTAACTAGTGTGTTTTGCAAGCTTTAAGGAATAATTTCCGCGCTGCATAAAGTAGCTTTTTGCCTTGAAAGTTGCTTTTTTTTTCTTTCGGAGCGGGGGCCGGTGACGTCACTTCGCAGTGAAAAGGGCGAAATCACGCTGAATTTCAATCGGCTATATCTTCGCATATTCTTTTAATTGACAAGAAAAATACGTGCCCAATAATTTTTGAAAATGTACCTGATTGATTTTCTATTTTTTTTTTTAGTATATAAACTTATTGTGATTGTTGTGTGGTGTTGCAGCCAGCCATCGACTTCTGCATAGAGCGGCTGACGAAAGGCGAGTGGGTGCACATCTTCCCCGAGGGACGGGTCAATGTTAACAAGGTAATATACCTACATACATACATCACTGTTAACTGCCTGCCTGTTAGCCGAAAGCGATTAATAGTACATTACGCACCGAGGCCAGTAAAATAAAAAATGTCTCAGATCACATGTAATTGTCGTCCGAGGCGAAGCCAAGGTTGACAAAAATGTGATCTGAGGCTTTTTTATTTTACTGGCCGAGGCGTACTATTAATATTTTTCTGTTCGACGAAGCCAGAAAGCGGCAACTTCATTTAGCGCAGCGGCCCGAAAGTTGGAGCTTTCTGACCGGAGGACAGAAAAATAAGTTTTGTTAAGTTCTCTTCACTTTCCGTTATGAAGATGTTTACATACTTACAATAGATGATTAGGTAGGTAGGTACCTATATATACTTAAAAAAAAGTTATATTTTTGAAACCAATCTTAAATATAGAACTTTTTATGTTTTAAATACCTATTTTTTGAATATTATCGCGTACCCATCAATGAGAGAAAACTCAAAAATCTGAAGGTTTTAGTTTATGCACATACATAGATTTTTTGTATTATTTTACGAAGTGCCTACCCCGACATAGTACATTTACAAATCACCGCACGCCCTTGTTATGCTAATTAATATTTACAATGAATACTTTCCAACCAGTGCATAGTTATTGCAGATTTTCCTCGTACAACCATTAACCAAGATTACCTATTTGTTTTGTGACGCTAAAACAAAGGAAGTGACGTCATCATCCTTGGTCACGCCGACCACACTCAACTGTATTATTTCCAAGATCCCGTTTTGTGTCAAATTTACCTAAACTACGTTTAATACAGTGGTCTAAATTGCACGACCAGTTGGCAGACCAGTCCGACGATTAGTCGACCGATTTTAGAATTCCGTGACGTGCTTTGGTGTGGTTCATGGTAGAATGGAAAATATGATTTTTGTTCTGGACTCTGTCTTCATATCAAATTTCATCTTATTCGGTTCAGCGGTTACGCAGAACTTTCATCACTACATAGTATAAAACAAAGTCGCTGTCGCTGTCTGTCCGTCCCTATGTATGTTTTAATCTTTAAAAGTAGTACGCAACGGGTTTCGAAGCTGTTTTTTTAATAGATGTAGTGATTCAAGAAGGTTTATAGCACTCGTGTGAAGCCGGGGCGGGTTGCTAGTATTATAATATAAGTAAGAATTTTCATAGTGACTATACACCTTCTGAAACCTTGATACAAAAATAATTAACTTATAGTTTTATTTAAAATTCAATGTAGTAGGTATTTACAAGAATTGTACTGTTATACGGAACCCTTAGTGTGTTAGTCCGACACACACTTCGTCGGTTTTAGTCTCGACAACTGTCATTAGTCAAAGAGGTCACTGGATAAACGTCTTCGTTGACAGGTCTCCTCAATCACCTGTCATTTTCTTTGTTTAGTAAACTACAGTCATACTTATTACTTAGGTACCTTATGATCCAAGATCCTAGGCACCCCAGACTTACGTGATTTTAGGAAAGATGTTCTTAGGATATAGAGGACATTGGAATATAAGTAAGTGAGACCAATGTCTTACTTACTTATATTCATGCAGGGTAGGCACTCCATACATTAAGACCATTGTGCCTATACGGAATGCACGCCCTTGCTTTATATATATTACTAGCGGTCCCGGCAGACTTCGTCCCGCCCGGCAAAAAAATGTTAAGGTTGGGCAACACTTATCACTAAGGGGTATAAAAAATAGATGTTGGCCGATTCTCAGACCTACTCAATACGCATATAAAATTTGGTAAAAATCGGTAGAGCCGTTTCGGAGGAGTACGGTAACTAACATTGTGACATGGAAATTTTATATATTAGAAGATAGATACTAGCTTTTGCCCGCGTCTGCAACCGCGTGAAATTTTATACAAAATTTCATCCCCCCTTCTTGAAAAACTTTCGTTACTTCTTCACGCCAAAATGGATTTTGATAAAACATTACCTCACAATAACATATAGGCTTTATATTTTAAAACGATATTGGGTTAAGTGCGCAGACGAAGTCGCGGGCAGAAGCTAGTACCTACACGCTATAAAATCTGTTACAGTTTTTCTAGTCCAAATGATGACAGTGATTCCGACAGATCAATTAAGGCGATTGTATACATACATTTACATACATAATTACGTATACAGTAATGTCATTAATTCGAAGACATACAAATGTCATTTTAATTAATGCATTTTAACCGTATTTCGGTCGAATTCCTAAGCAATCGGTGCAGAAATTTAACAATCGCGATTTGGGGCGCGTGTTTTTGATACGCTAGATGCGCGTCGTGTAATGAGGTCCAGTTGTTATTTTCCACCAATACTCATCTAGAAAGCCTATTCTATGTATCCCTCATATAAAATGGCCTACGGTTCGCCACCGGCTTCGCACGATCCCTATTTTTTTTCTAAATATACTATAGCCTATGTTACTCAGCGTGAACGTAGCTTCCCAACAGTGAAACAATTTTCCAAATCGGTCCAGCCGTTTTGGAGCCTGTTCAATCCAAACAAACAAACCTTTCCTCTTTATTATATTAAGTATAGATCACAAGATTCATAATAATCTCTGATGTTCTTCCCGGTTATCGAATACATTGTAATGAAACAACTTTAAACGGATTTAACTCGCGTATTTTATTTTATTGGCTGACGTTTCGGAGCCGTTAGCTGACAATAAAATTGTCTTTTTCCAGGAGCACATCCGTTTCAAATGGGGCGTGGGCCGTATGATAGCGGAGTGCGCGGCGGCGGGGCGGGCGCCGCTCGTGCTGCCCGTGTGGCACGAGGGCATGGACCGGGTGCTGCCCAACAAGGAGCCCTACCTGCTGCAGCTGCGGAGGCAGGTGTACCTCAGCGTGGGGGAGCCCATCCCGCTCGCGCCGCTGGTGCACAGGTGAGAGACAGAGAGAGAGAGAACTACCCTACCTGCTGCAGCTGCGGAGGCAGGTGTACCTGAGCGTGGGGGAGCCCATCCCGCTCGCGCCGCTGGTTTACAGGTAAGAGACAGAGACAGAGAGAGAGAGAACTACAGGCATGAGGTCACGAGGGCATGGACCGGGTGCTGCCCAACAAGGAGCCCTACCTGCTGCAGCTGCGGAGGCAGGTGTACCTGAGCGTGGGGGAGCCCATCCCGCTCGCGCCGCTGGTGCACAGGTAAGAGACAGAGAGAGAGAGGGAACTACCCTGCCTGCTGCAGCTGAGGAGGCAGGTGTACCTGAGCGTGGGGGAGCCCATCCCGCTCGCGCCGCTGGTGCACAGGTAAGAGACAGAGAGAGAGAGAGAGAACTACCCTGCCTGCTGCAGCTGAGGAGGCAGGTGTACCTGAGCGTGGGGGAGCCCATCCCGCTCGCGCCGCTGGTGCACAGGTAAGAGACAGAGAGAGAGAGAGAGAGAGAGAGAACTACCCTGCCTGCTGCAGCTGCGGAGGCAGGTGTACCTGAGCGTGGGGGAGCCCATCCCGCTCGCGCCGCTGGTGCACAGGTAAGAGACAGAGAGAGAGAGAGAGAGAGAGAGAGAGAGAGAGAGAGAGAGACTTTCTGACATGAGGGCATAGACAGAGTACACCCGAATAAGAAGCTCGACTGCAGATGAGACAGATGTACCTATATAATTATATGTGCTGGAGAAACGATCTCGAATACCGTTTGTTCACAAGTATGTGTGTGTGTGTGTCTGTAAGAGTGAGATATAAAGAGAGATAGTAAAAAAAGCTCCTTTTTAAAGTCGGTTAAAAATTACTATTTCTGTCCTCCGACCAGAAAGCGCCAACTTTGTGGTCGCTGCGCTAAATGAAATTGCCACTTTCTGGCTTCGTCGAACAGAAAAATAGTATACTGATCTCGGCCAGTAAAATAAAAAAGCCTCAGATCACATTTTTGTCAACCTCGGCTTCGCCTCAGACGACAATTACATGTGATCTGAGACATTTATTATTTTACTGGCCTTGGTGCGTAATGTACTATACGACTACTTTTTAGTACTTTAAAAATGACTGTAAACATTATGATGTAATAAAGGTGAAAACAAAGAAAAAGATATTTTTTTAATCTGATATAATATCTAGATAATTTTATTGATTTATTGTGACGATATTAGTAATATTTTATTATGCGGTATCATACGGTCAATGCACTCGTAGATAATTTTAGTCATGTTAATGATATTTATTTTGTACAGAGACAAGAGTAGACATTTCATTATAATTAAATAAAAACTTAATGGTATTGAACCAAAAATGTCGATTGAATTTCGATTGGTATATCATAGCTTATATTTAATCATGTTTCTTATGAAATAATTTCACCTTTTTCGTTACTTTTTTTACTACACAGACATGTATTAAAGAAATGTATACGGGGTGAAAAAGAAATAACATTATCTATACCTACTAATATTCTAAAGAGGAATGGTTTGTTTCTTTTGTTTGGATTTAATAGGCTCCAAAACAACTGGACCGATTTGAAAAATTATTTTACTGTTGGGAAGTTACACTATTCCCAATCCCATAATAAAATAAAAAACACCAAAATTCCAGATTGAAAGAGTCAAACGCTAGCGAAGAGGAAACCCGTCGCGTTATAACGGAAAGAATTCAAAACGAGTTGCTAAGGTTGCGCGCGCGCACGCACGCGGCGTTGCGGCGGACACTAGGCGACAAGGCGGCCGCGTTGTTGGACGATAGGACCGATGTCCTAGTCCAACCCACCGACCAGCACGGTGAGCCTAATGCAAACGGACACAAAGAGAAAGACAAGGAACTGTGAAGTGCGCCATATCAACCCAAATGGGTTTTGTAAGTGATTTACAATGTTGTTACAGTGTTATTTGCTTTGATCGCAATGCCGTAAAGTTGTATGTGGAAAGGGAAATGTTCTCGAGAATGTTTTGGGGAGTTTGGTAGTTTTGTATGGGAAATGTTCTCGATATTTCCTGTATGAAGTAATGTGGAGAAGGCGGTTGGAAATGTTCTCGAGAATGTTTTGGAAACTTTGGTAGTTTTATACGGGAAATGTTCTCGATGTTTTTCTGTATGAAGTAAGAAAGTGTTTTTAGGGGCGTAGTTACCCCCGGGCTACAGAGACCCCTAACGTGTGTAAGCAAAAATTAGTCGAATATTTTCTACGATGTCATTTAAAATCGTGCTTCACGGGAAAAAAACATATTAAAAAACTGTAATTTTTATATTGGATCCCTCTAAAGCAAGCTACGTATTGCTGGAATAAGGAAATGTTTCCTAATTTTGTATAGAAAATGTTCTCGAGAATGTTTCAAAGATGTTTCGTGAACTTTCCTAATTTTATACAGGAAATATTCTCGATGTTTTCTATGTGAAGTGAGGAAAGTTTCCTGTAACGGAAAATCGTAAACATAATAGAAAATAGTTATTATAAATTAATGTAGATTCTACGAATGTAATATTTGTAAACATTTACAATGAATGATAGATTTTTTAAATGTTTTAGTTGAAGGATTTGCTAGGGAAATAATATATCTAAATTAAGACAGCTCGTAAAACCAGAATGTTTTAAAGTTTCCCGTTAATTTCCAGGTACCTAAGTCCAGGTTAATTTATTTGCCACTTTTCTTGCAGATAAAAATTAAGCTTCGTATAGGTAACTAGTGATGAAGTGTCGCTTATCTAGTAGTTTATTAGGTATTTTAGTTAATTATTTGTCGCTTAAACTATCTGCTAGATATGTGGCAAGTAAGTTGGAATTAACGAAACAGAATCTAGAATATTTTTGAAGCAAATGAACTTTACCCGTGTTTTAAAAATTAATAAAATTTAGATAATTTTTAATTCTGAATGGTTATAAAAGTTAACTACTAAATATCCGATTTAGACCAATATAATTATATCGGCAATATAATAAACGACTAGTTTTTTGTTTGTCTATCATGTAGATTATCAAAAATTTTTGGACACGCAATTTTTTCTTTTCAACAAAAAAAAAATTACATACATAAGCGCTTCTGAAGTTCGGGAGTGGGGGCTTTAGAAGCGTTTATCCTTGTAATTTATTGTTTGTTTGAAAAAAGAAAAAAATACTGACGGACTAAATTGAATTTCGTTTTCTTAAACCCAGTTGTCATCCCAAATTGGGATATATTATATATTTATATATGTAGGCAATATAATTTTTAGGCATTGCGATGGTAACGCTCATTTTTGTTCGCTCGTTATTCTAAGTATTATTTAGTTAGGTAAATCGCTTTGCACTGGTCTATAAATAGGGCCGTATATATATGTTCCAATCTTGATATTGAGACTGGTTGCTTATGATAGTCTAAGATCCGAACTTACTTCGACCTTAACAGAGTTGATAATAAAATGAAATATTTGTTATAGATTTATTGAATTAGAAATTATATTAAGAATGGGTTAGCTAGAAAAATCCTGGAACCTTTGTCATTATTTTATCTAAAGATCTTGGTTTACGTTTAATATTGTTTTGTATTTTTCTATACAAAAATAAAATTAACGAATAATAATTTCTATTAAATATTTTGCATTAAATGTCTGATTCATCAGATGTATAATTGTAAAAAAAAACTTATTACCTATCATGATGTTACAACATTTCGTTAAGATATATTTTTGAAAAAAATATTAAATACAGTCTATCCAGGATTTTGCTAGCCAAACAAATTTTAATATAATTTCTAATATACTAAATTTATTATAAATGTTTAATTCTATTATCAGCTCGGTGAATCTCGACATAGCTTCGGATCTTCAACTATGATACCAAGTCTCAAGTGATGTCAAAGTGACTGTCGAGTCATACAGAACTGTCAATTTTGACATGTCTAAAGACCAGAGTCGAGATTGGTGTATTGTGACAGGCCACAGATCTAAAGTGCCAAGTCTTGGGATATCGGGTCGAGAGGCGCGAGTTAAAAAAGGTGACAGAATTTTTTAAAACTTACTTTCGTTTTTCACCCCCTATTTCTATTTAGGGTTGCCAACCGATGATATTCAATTTAGGATTTTTAAACTGTTGAAAATATATAATGCAAGAATACATTTCAACTAGTCCTTATAAATTTTGATATAGGTAAGTACTTACTTATTTTTTTATACCTACATAAGGTCAAGGCTTCTAATTCCGGCATACTTTTGAGCTAGATCAACTTTGGTTAAAATTTTGAGACATTTATTTTTAACTATTTACCCATGGCGCGTATGTATTAGACCAACAATTTACTTGGCAATCAAATAATAGTATGATAGTCCCTGTATCTAGGTTGCTTAATTTATTATATATATTTTTTTAAAAATAGTCAGGTAGACGGAGTTTCCCGCCTGAGTGGGGCTATTCCGTCATGCAAGCAGTTTCCCTAGAACTACGCAGTTTTTTCAAGTCTTAGCTAGCGGAAAATGAAGACACGTCGATTTCAATCAAATATGTGTTATTAGACCTTAGATATAAGATTTACAATGGGAGTTATCCGCAAACACAATTTTTTGGGGATATTCCGGCATGTTTTGCCAATCAGATGAGCTCAACCTTTTAAAAATTTACTAATATATATTTTTTTTATATATATTATTTCATAAAGTAAGGATTTATGCATTTTGCAGTCCGGAGTATTTTCGTACTACGTTCTATTGAATTACCTACTCATATATATTTCGTCACAGCTAAGCTTATTATTGCCAGATTGACAAGTGTACCCATTTTAAAATGTAATACACTAAAAAAATGTTGACGATGTCTGGAATTGGGAAATACCGGCATATGACGGCTTTGCCCCTTAAAAAATAGACGGAATTTCCCACTTGACTATTTTGAAGTTGTTAATTTTTCATGGTGAATTACTAAAAACTATCGGAGTTTTACGCATCACGAACAGGCAGACACGTTTATACATATCATAGACGTTGTAATAATCATACAAACAAGCCTAGAAGTCTAAATATTTCATATTTATCTTCGATCAAACTGCATAGTACTATACTCGCACTTCGACTTCGAAACGCAACTGAACTTTGAAAGCAGATATTTTTCTTCCTTTATTGCACAGCGTCATGGGTGTTTTTTAGTTTTAGTTAGAATACCCTACTGCTTTACCAACTGAGCCGGCAGCGGCGAACTGTGCTTAGATTCGCCAAAAACGTGTACGTGACGGAATAGCCCCGTAGACGGAATTAGAAGCCTTGACCTTACATGAATTTGTAATTCAGTCAAAGTGAATAAAAAAAAATATAGCATTTTCGAAATCGATAAATATGACTAAATATATAATGAACCAATCATATCTTATACATTTTCAGTTTTGTTATTATTTCTATATTATTAATTTGTGCTAAATAATACTAATAAGTTGGCAATCTTACTTCAACTAGTCCTCTTTTCGTAGGCGTAGCAACCGCGTCCTTAATTCTAAGCGTATTTGATGTATGTCGGTGCCGCTGTCAGTCGTCCCGTGCCGTTACTTCCATAAAATTTTTATATTGAAGTTTTTTAAATATTTTTACAAACGTTTACCTACTATCGTTTACACCCTTTAGGATTACTGGGAATCCGGGGCTGTAGGTGAAAATTCAGGTCTTAGGAATCCTTAGAGCATATTTTATGGTTGGAATGAAACTATAAACGGATTTAACTCGCGTATTTTATTTTATTATTTTCAACCGACGAAAAAAACGGAGGAGATTCTCAAGTCGACGCGTATATTTTTTTTGGCTGACGTTTTGAAATCTTACTTTTTACTTTCCATAATCGTGGCACGACTGAGCTGACAATAGTCTAACGCTACCATCAGCTAAGTCATGCTATAAGTATGGAAACTGTAGTTTTCGAAACGTCAACCAATAAAATAAAATACTTACGCGAGTTAAATTGGTTTATAGTTTTATTCCAATGTGTAATAACCGCGAAGGCATCAGAAATTATATTTGACTATTTAAAATTGAAGGCCCCGGTTGGAGTGTCCCGTATAAAATTTAACGGTATATATAAATCAGTTTAGGTATACGCAGTTTCTATGTAGTAGTGTCTGTATGACATGGCTCAATACTACATACAAACGCGTAACTTTATGATTTATTTATGGGAACGGCCCTTTCTGGGAAACCACCCTCATTTTAATATTTACTAATTTCATATATATATGATTTAATATCAATTTAAATGATGTATTATGTATCGAGATAAGAATATAAAGAATCGAGACCCCAGCGGGACTTGAACCCACATTAATTTACACTGTGTTTGTATGGGAAACTTTCTCGAGAATATTTCCCATGCAAAATGAGGAAAACTTCCCAGAATGGTCCGTACCTATTTATTTATAAAATTGCCGCACTGTCAGCACCAAAGAAGTTTTATAGAAAATTATTGCCCGTTCGAAATATTTTGTCAAATTGAAAATCATGGAAAATGTTTAAAAAAATGATCTTGTTTGCGATAAGTGTAAAGTTACTGTGTGTTGTGATAACATTTTATGGCTGGTGTTGGATTTTTGTTTCGATGCCTGAAATATACGCAAATTGAATCCATTCCAGTTTGTCTTATTCTGTCTCCAAAATTTAAAAATTGATTTGACGGCCTTTTGGTCTAGTGGTCAAAGTCCCTGACTACAAAACTGAAGGTTAATAGAGGTTAGTGTGACACGAGCATTTGTACCTGAGTCTTGGTTTTCTTGCATGTATGTAAATTCGAAGTTATAGTAGTTTCTAAAGCGTAATGACCGCGATATACGATATTTCGATGAACATTTTAACTAAATATATTCAGGCATTGAGAAAGTAATCTATCGTCTGGTAGTTATATATGTGACACGTTTTACTCATTTCCAATATTGTGAAACTCTCTATTCTAATGATATTTGTAATAATACAAGAGTTGGAAAAATCGGGACTTCAGTGGGACTTGAACCTCTATAGTATAGAGGTTCAAGTCCCACTGGGGTCCCGATACGATACACGATACCTCGTATTAAAGTATAGAGTCTATACTTTAATACGAGGTATCGTGCTTCCAATTACACTATGGACGTCACTGATCGAGTCGACGAAATCTTTCACTAACTTGTCTTTGTATATGTTTACAAGCGAAATGTCACTTCAGCGCCATCTATTGTTCAAGCATTTCATGTACTTACAATTTTTTGCATTTATAACTATATTAAAGCTTGTAGTGTTAACTCTATAGAATGGAAATAAAATGTATGGGACAAGAGTTTTGTCACGTTTGATACAATATGGATTTGCAAAATTTTCACACTTGGATTTTTCTAAATGTAATAAAAATAAGTCTAGCGTTAGACAATCGTCAGCTCAGTCGTGCTACGAATATGGGCACTGTGAAGTTATCGAATCGTCAGCAAATAAAATTAAATACGCGAGTTGAAGACGTTATAGTGTTTTGTTCCAATGTGTAATAACCGCGAAGGCATCAGAAATTGTCAATAAGATTCTTGAATCCATAATTTTACATTGTATCGATAGACACTGCTCACACATTTTTTATTCTATTCCATAAAATTTATCTTTTGGCTTTGGAAATGAGTAAGACGTATTTCGTATAAGTTTGTCCCGCGTGTGTGATGTGCTAACTAGTGTTTGTTGTGGCGAAACTTAATTGTCAGCCTAATTTTTATCAATCTCGATAATTAGAAAAAAAAATAATTGATAATGTAGTCATAGAAAACATTGGCTGTTTGTCAATTACCTATGCGCGCAATGCGGTGAAAACAACCTTGACATTTAAAAATTTTCAAAAACAACCAGGGTTTTTTCTCGCAAGTGTGCTGTAAAACTCGTGTGGATTGATAGTTACATAAGCGTCTGTGACTCACTTATAATATCGCCTCTTATGTAATGAACCTACCACACTTATTATCATAATGTAGGTACTATATTATCGATATTGATAAAAATTAAGGAGATTGTTTTGTCGATTTGTTTAGTCTTCCAACAGCCGCCGCGTCCTGCCATCGCACAATTTATATTAAAATCCAAAAATCTTGGTAGCTAAGGCAGGGTTTTGATACAAACGAGAAAAAGTTTCTAAAATATCTGCCTCATTCGCTATCCAAAGTTTTTGTATGTATTTTGAAAAGAATATCCAAAATACTGGAAAACCGAATTTGAAGAACTATGTCATAATTATCGCCAATAAAATAAATTTTAATATGAATTTAAATTTGTATGGACATAAAAATTTCACCATTCGACAAAATTGGAATATATAACTACCTCTCTACTTGAAAGAGTGAGCAAATGAATTGAACTTATCTATATCTTGTCTTTACTTAATATTGTGTAAATAAAATCATAATTTTCTGCTCACTTATGCTATTGAATGTGTTGTAAATATATTTTATGGTGATTTTCATAGTAACTCTTTCTGGAATCCCATTTTTTTGGCTATATCTTAATTAAGCTATATTTGCATGTTTTCTTTCTTGCAAGAAAATTGACCGGTCAAATTAGACCAAAAAATAAAAGTGAATTTTTGACACTTGACCTCGTGTATTTTTTTTTCAATCACCGGAATGATCAGGAATTTTCAGATGTTACTTTTCATTGTTTTAAACAATCTATGTAACCTGTCTAATTTAACCGGATTAAAAAACGTACACACAAATATGGTTATAATATTTTTTTACTTTTATAAGAGTGCTTTGGGGATTCTAGGAAAAGTTTACTTATAGTCAGCTTCAAATATACCGGTCATAGCGTATTGGTATACAGCGTTCGATGTATTTGTCGCAGACTGTATTTTTGAAAGTTACTCTTATACTTACAAGTAATTCGTTGATAGTGTTCTGTTCTATATATTAAGTCATGGTATGTATGTCGTATTGTTAGCTGTAAGCCAAACAACGCATAATGCGCAAGCGGCGCGGCGGTGGATGTGAGCGCGCCGCTAATTAGCGTAATTTTCAGGGAATATTCGGAAATTTCCACTTTTAAGCGAGAATTTCTGGAAATAAATAGATGTGAATAGAAAGTTTCTATTTATAAACGAGAATATCTGTGAAATTTCTGAATAATCGTGAAGTTCCCCTAATAAGCGAGAATTTCTAGGTAATACCTACATAATAATGAACCTACATAAAAGTTAGCACAAATAATTGTTAATTTGAATTTCCGTTATGGGGCAAAAAATTTCAGGAAAATTCACAAATGCTAATAATTTATATGGAACTAGCTTTTGCCCGCGACTTCGTCCGCGTAATTTTAACCCCGTTATGGGGTGAACTTCATTAGAATACGGATCTATATCTGAATCTCTAACGTTTTTTAACCTATTATTGATTTCCCTAACGTTTTATGTCATAATGATTATTAACTAACACTCTTATGACCTATCTTTTGTTTTCCTAACATCATATGGATGTTTATTTTTCCACTTAATGTTTTATTTCCTTAACGTATTTCCCACTTACCATATTAATTATTCATGCTAATTCTATTCGGGTTTGGCGCCTCGTCGGCCGCTGCCACGGCAAGCTCGCTTCGCTCGCTCGGCTTTCGCGCTGTACGGTCGCAGTTCAATTAATTAGTATACTAACAAAACCTGGTTTGTTAACGTTATGTCGTAAATATACTTTCATTAAAAATACTGATTCTGACGCTTCGCCGGCCGCTGTCGCGGCAAGCTCGCTTCGCTCGCTTGGATAGCAAGCTGGACGGTCTCAGTTCTACCTAACACTCCTCGCTTCGCTCGTCGTCGTTCCTAAAGGAGTCTTTCATTTGCCGCTGCCACGGCAAGCTCGCTTCGCTCGCTCGGCTTTCGCGCTGTAGGGTCGCAGTTGAATTAATAAGTATACTGACAAAACCTGGTTTGTTAACGTTATGTCGTAAATATACTTTCATTAAAAGTACCGATTCTGACGCTTCGCCGGCCGCTGCCGCGGCATGCTCGCTTCGCTCGGTTGGATCGCGTGCTGGACGATCAGGATTCTACCTAACACTCCTCCTCGCTTCGCTCGTCGTCGTACCTAAAGGAGACCTTCATTTGCCGCTACCGCGGCACGCTCGCTTCGCTCGCTCGGCTTGTGCATTGTAGGGTCGCAGTTCAATTAATTAGTATATTATTAGTATACTGACAAAACCTGGTTTGTTAATGTTATGTCGTAAATATACTTTTATTAAAAGTACCGGATCTGACGCTTCGCCGGCCGCTGCCTAACACTTCCCTTATATTCGTAATAAATGGAGTTAACAATAGTTTAACATGTACAATATGCAAACTAAGTACATAAGTACTTACCTATCTTACTTTCGAAATTGCATAATTTATACAGCTACCACTGAGTTCAACATTTTTAATCGGACAAAGTTTTTAAAGAAATCATACACGTGAGGTTTAGCTGGCTATTTATTTAAGGATTGATTACCACACTTATTACAAAGATGTAACAAAACAACAAAACAATTTTACAATTCAATTCAATCCTACAAAATAAAACCTTATACCGATTACATACAATATAAGTGGTGTTACGAAATAAAACATTTCCCAGTTTGCCTCATTGCCTGTAATGAGATACTCTCGCAAAGCATACTCCTTGTAAGCTCACTCGGTCTTGAGGATATGTTCAGGGTCATTTTCTCAGTCAGGAGCTCGCGCGAGCTTGCTTTACCTCCGTCTCGTCCCATTCCGTCACCTCTGTTATCACGGCTTTTTTATATGTCAGCTTTGGTCGCGAAGAACACTTCTATTTCTCTGCGTAATGACACCAGTTTCCCCTCGCAAGTTAAACGGGGTCTGCTTACTCAGGAATATTATTAAATAGTCCTCATTACACGATCCACGGGATATTACATAATAATGCCATTTTCGTTAACACTGAAGAAATCATACACGTAACAGTTTGGGTATTTATTTAATGTCAGGAATGACATTAGCAACCGTTGCTATGCATACCTACATTATACTTTTTAAATATGTGTCAAAATCAAAAGCACTAAGTAGTATTCATATCAATTTGGAAAAAAATCTCCCTTTTAACCCCATTAGGGGGTGAATTTCAATAAAATACGAAACACGTACTCCAACAATTCTGTTAAAGAATGTTTATGTAAAATTTGAAATAGATCGGACCAAGGAATCACGTTGTTGCATACAAACTTTGCACCCCATTTTTAACCCCTTAGGGATAGAATTTCGGAATATAATATAGCCTATGTCCTTTTCCAGGCTCCAGACTTTCTTTGTACCAAATTTCATCAAAATCCGTTCAGCCGTTTAGGCGTGAAAGAGCAACAGACAGACAGACAGACAGACAGACAGACAGAGTTACTAACGCATTTATAATATTAGTAGGGATAAAGTACGAGCAGATAACCTATTATGATTTCAAAGACAGCTAAATATAAATTATTCACTAATACTATCTACTGGTACTTTTTCCTCCATAATATGATTTTTTAATCATATTTCGCGGCGCGCTCTTGTCGACGATTTTTTTGTATGAAATAAATTGATGGACCTCAGTTTTCAAAATGTTGTTTTTATTACCTTATTATGAATAATCTCTAAAGACACAATTTAACATAGTAGGAACCTGATTGTGTCGGCACAATTTCTTAAAACCAGTCAAGGCTTCGCCGATCCCGTACAACTATTATTTGTGACTAGGTGTGGGTCGTTTAGAAACTTTCCCAATTTCGTATGTACATATTCCGAGAATATTCCACAAAATCGAGAAAGTTTCCAAGTTTCGTTGGAGATAAATAAAACGAGTTGTTTCTGGTCAAAATTGTTAAAATTAATATAGTAGCAAATTATACAAATATTAAGTTTTCTTGAATATAAAATAAATGCAGTTAGACGGACTTTAAGAAAAGTAAATCGTATTTGTACAAGTTTTTGTTTGACAAAAGGTAGTTTTTTCAGAACCCTATTTTTAACATCTTATAAATACTCGTAAAGAATTTAATGTAGTACAAATAAAATTTAATTGATTTTGGAAAGCATACAGCGTCACTTTTCTTAGCTACGAAAACTAAAAAAAGATTCTAAAAACTTCCTACCCTGCCAACTCTTAGATATATTTATTAACCTGAAACTAATGTAAAACCAACAGCAATATTTACAAATACGAGAAAGTTTCAAACTTAGTACAAAATTCATAAGAAAAACACGATCAAATTTGAAGCTCATTTCAATTTACACCCAATGACATTAAAGTTAAAGCACAAATTATAAGCGTCGGTGAATAAACTTAAGCCCTATTGCCACTAAAACGATTCTACCTCCTATCACAGCATCATCACGGCCAAATAACGATCTTAAGTGTAACCTGGGCCCTATTTCACCAAAGCGACAATTGTCGGTGACAGGTGACAATTCAAAATGGATACTTGACATTTTAGCCGCGTATCATCTATCGAGTTCGTATATTCTATAAAGTTAGTAGTATAAAAGAAATTGTCACATGTCAACGACAATTGTCGCGTTAGTGAAAGAAAGGCCTGATAATCGTATTTAATATATTTTTCTGTCCTCCGGCCAAAAAGCGCCAACTTTGTGGCCGCTGCGCTAAATGAAATTGCCGCTTTCTGGCTTCGTCGAACAGAAAAATAGTATACTGACCTCGGCCAGTAAAATAAAAAGCCTCAGATCACATTTTTGTCAACCTCGGCTTCGCCTCGGACGACAATTACATTTGATCTGAGACATTTTTTATTTTACTGGCCTCAGTGCGTAATGTACTATTATACATTCATCCATCATATTTCTATTCACATTACAAGTGACAATGATATTTTTTAAATAATCACATTCTGATGTTCTCGATAGTTTTATTTGATAAGGCACATTTAAATAACAAAGAAACTGAACATTTACTTAAACATTTATAATACCATGAATTGAAGATGTTGTACCAAAACTTCTTCTTCCGAAACGTCTAGACCGATTTTTATGAAATTTTATGCGCATATCGGGTAAGTCTGAGAATCGGCCAATATCTATTATTCATATCCCTAAATGTTAAGTGTGGTACCCGTTTTTTTTTTAATTTATTGACAAATCATTCAGCATTAAAAAATACACATATACTCTAAATGTTTACCCTTCTACCATCAACTACTATTAATAATAAAAAAATCTCAAAGTAGTATAGAAAAGTGTCATATCATTATCACCAGCATTTGTGAAATAGAACGAATTTCATCAAAAATAATTTATCTTAACAAATATTTCGTTTTTTTAGATTCGAGTTGATTTAAGTCAAAAACTTGTGACAAACATACCTACATTTGTATAATTTTTGTTCAATAAAATAAAACATTTATTGACATTCTCACAATAACAGTAAGGAACAATTTCAAGACATACCTTTACTCTTTCACACACACTGCTTAGAAAAAGACATTAAAAAAACATTTTTAAGAGATTAAGAGTCTTTAACATTTCAATTTTAATCGTAACGACTACAGAAGCATCTTTTAATAAACAGACCTCAGTTGAGGTAAGCATATAAAAACGAATATTTCGTCCTTATTCTTCTTTTATGCAAAGACAGTCAATCTCCAAATGAACTTAAATTAAAAATAATCGCAATTTTATGTATGTAATGCACATAAAATATTTAACATGTTAATTTCTGATGCCTTCGCGGTTATTACACATTGGAATGAAACAACTATTAACGGATTTAACTCGCGTATTTTTATTTTATTTTATTAGCTGACGTTTCGGATTCTTTACAGTTTCCATAATCGTAGCACGACTGAGCTGACAATAGTCTAACGCTAAAGTGATTTATACAGTTATGCAAACTACCTTAGCGTTAGACTATTGTCAGCTCAGTCGTGCTACGATTATGGAAACTGTAAAGAATCCGAAACGTCAGCTAATAAAATAAAATAAAAATACGCGAGTTAAATCCGTTAATAGTTGTTTCATTCCAATGTATTTAACATGTTGGTATTTAAAACATGGTTAACTGAGGTATGTTTTCAACAGTGCTTTACGTGAGGCTAAACAAACAGCCCTCAGTTAGTGCACAACTTTTGGTGAAAATATACGATTACGACCCTATAATGAATCGTCGAGTCGACATTTTGTCATGTCGATGTCGACTTATTCTCGCAGAAATCAAGAATACTTGTCGATATAGTTTATTATTTCTTCATGTCACAGCAAACCTTGTTTACAACATTCTCAATATTGACTCGACGGTTCACAAGGTTGCAGTTAAGGTAAGGTACCTCTGTGAATAGGCTACGTGGAGTCGTCGTCGGGGTGGAGCGCTAGGACTGCGCTGGCGCCGAATGGGGGGCGGTAGGCGAGCCCGAGGTCGGTGAAGAGCCGCGGCGGAGGCGCCACGTTCGCCAGGAACACGGCGCGCGGCGCGCACAGCGCGGGCGGCAGGAGCGCTGCCACCGCCGCGCGCGCTGGGGAGACATACTTCATGACACATTTTGTGACGGCCTGTTGGTCTAGTGGTCAGAAGCCCTGACTACGAAACCGGAGGTTGCGGGTTCGAATCCTGCTAGGGGCAGATGTCAGGCTTCTGTACCTGAGTCTTGGATGTCTAGTACCCATAGTACAAGCTTTGCTTAGTTTGGGACTATATCAATTGGTGTGAATTGTCCAAAGATATTATTATTATTATTTAGACATTACACATACCACACGAACTTTTTATAAGCAGTACAGATGTTGAATAAGAGCAATACACCCTTGTACAGCGTTTATATAGATACTAATATAGTAAAGAGTAAAGATTAGTTTGTTTGTTTGCATTGAATAGGCTCTAAAACGATTCGATCGGTTTGAAAAATTCTTTCACTGTTGGGAAGCTACACTATTCCCGAGTGACATAGGCTATAAAAAAAAGGGATCCGTGCGAAGCCGGGGCGGACAGCTAGTATAGAACTAGTGTGCTAGTTGGGTGGCGTACTCTGGGGAGAAAGGGGACAGGCGCTACCCAAGCAAGGTATGGACAGGGAGGTGTTTACTTAATCTTTCAACACAAAAAGGGCGTAAACAAAGAATAGCTTGCATGATTTGATTACAGACAGACAACGGGACAAGTGAAATTAAACAAAAGCTTGTAAATTAGGCGTTCAAACTCAATCGCGGGTGGAAGCTAGTATTATACCTGATCCGGCGACGTCTCGCCACAGGGCGGCGTCCGCGGGGTCCCCGTGGGCGGCGCCCTCCGCGCCCTCCGCGCCCTCGACGCCGGGCGGCTCCAGCAACAGCAGCACGGCGCGCGCCGACCGCGCCCACTCTAGGGACTCCCTGCAAATAATAATGATAAAACTAATAATGACTATTTCTATGATTTCGAGGTAGTGATGACGATGGTAATGACGCGATGATAATGGTGGTGATGATGGTCGTGGTCATGTTGGTGGTAATAATGATGTTATTGGTAGTGATGACGATGGTAATGACGCGATGATAATGGTGGTGATGATGGTCGTGGTAATGTTGGCGGTAATAATGATGTTATTGGTAGGGATGACGATGGTAATGACGCGATGATAATGGTGGTGATGATGGTCGTGGTAATGTTGGTGGTAATAATGATGTTATTGGTAGGGATGACGATGGTAATGACGCGATGATAATGGTGGTGATGATGGTCGTGGTAATGTTGGTGGTAATAATGATGTTATTGAAAGTGATGGCGGTGGCGACGATAATTCTTTCACTCGGCGTACGTCATATCAATGTTTTGCAAAGATGTACGCCGAGTCAAGGCCCCTTTGTATTGCTGCAATCTCTCTTTTTTTCTTTTTTACTTTGTGTATTTTTTCTTTTTTTTCTCCTGTAATTTTATTTTATATTTGACTCCTGGAAACCTTTACATTTCCAGTAAATTTAATTTAGTCTTTTGACATCTGGAGACCTTATACATCTCCAGTACCTACCCTTTTTTTTTTCTCCTATATTTTTTTTTAAATGTAATTAGATTAAGTACATACATATTGTAATTTGTACATAATTTGTTCTTAAGTGAAATTGTAATATTATTATATTGAAAAAATTATACCTCGTTGAGTTTATTCTCGATTGTTCTCAAGAGGTTTTTTTTTGCTGAATCGAAAAAGAATATTAATTTTAACGTTGACATTCACAAGTGCCTGTAAGAGCCTAGCCTGAATAAATGATTATTTGAGTTTGAGTTTGAATCTCAACAATCTCTTGTTTTAAAATCATATTACGTAGGCAACTGTAAGTTCTCTTGCTAATGTTATTGTAAAATTATAAATTAACGCGAATGTATGTGTTCACTTTAACAAATAAACGATTTATCTAAATCGGTTCATGCGTTTGGGAGCTATGATGCCACAGACAGACACACACACACACACACACACAGACACGTCAAACTTATAACACCCCGTCGTTTTTGCGTCGGGGGTTAAAAAGAGGTGTTACCATAATTGTCTTGGCGACTTGGCGTTTTACGACCTCTGTTGACGCGGCCGACTGACAACCTAGTAAACCTAGACTTGACGTAACTACTTAGGTTTAAAGAGACATTTATATATAAGAATACATCACTTCCATGAGAACATAGTTTCACATAAATACATGCAATTTATAGTATGGTAATTTATTTACACAGCAAAAAATGTTATATAATCATATCTAATGTTGGACTGGACAAGACGCTTTTCCTAGAATAAAAATAAGAATAATAACCGCGAAGGCATCAGAAATTATTAAAAATAACTACCTAAGAGAAAAGTGCGTCTCAATTCACAACAATAATCATTATGGTAATGCTAGTTAATGGTGTTTTTGTGAGTAATGGTGGTGGGTGGTGTTATGACAGTGGTGATGAACAGTAGTGGTGATGATAATGGTGGTGGGTGGTGTTATGACAGTGGTGATGAACAGTAGTGGTGATGATAATGGTGGTTACTATTTATGTCGATGGTGACGGTGATGATTAGTAATGATGACGGTGATGATTAGTTATGATGACGGTGATGATTAGTTATGATGACGGTGATGATTAGTAATGATGACGGTGATGATTAGTAATTATGACGGTGATGATTAGTAATGATGACGGTGATGATTAGTAATGATGACGGTGATGATTAGTACTGATGACGGTGATGATTAGTACTGATGACGGTGATGATTAGTAATGATGACGGTGATGATTAGTTATGATGACGGTGATGATTAGTTATGATGACGGTGATGATTAGTTATGATGACGGTGATGATTAGTTATGATGACGGTGATGATTAGTTATGATGACGGTGATGATTAGTTATGATGACGGGTGACGGGTGACGGGTGACGGGTGACGGCGCTGGGGGTGACGGGTGACGGCGCTGGGGGTGACGGGTGATGGCGCTGGGGGTGACGGGTGATGGCGCTGGGGGTGACGGGTGACGGCGCTGGGGGTGACGGGTGATGGCGCGGGGGGTGACGGGTGATGGCGCTGGGGGTGACGGGTGACGGCGCTGGGGGTGACGGGTGATGGCGCTGGGGGTGACGGGTGACGGCGCTGGGGGTGACGGGTGATGGCGCTGGGGGTGACGGGTGATGGCGCTGGGGGTGACGGGTGACGGCGCTGGGGGTGACGGGTGACGGCGCTGGGGGTGACGGGTGATGGCGCTGGGGGTGACGGGTGATGGCGCCGGGAGTGACGGGTGACGGGTGAGCAGTAGGTGTACTCGCCTGTGTCGGTGCGGCGGCGGGTCGGTGGCGGGGTCGTGCAGCGCCAGCAGCGCCAGGTCGGGCGCCGGCAGCAGCGCGGCGGCGCGCACGCAGCGCCCCCCGCCCGCCACGTACAGCGCCAGCTGCTCCGCCACCAGCGCGCACGACACGTCTGCACACCACACACGGACACACGGACACACGCGCGATTAATAATAGTTGCGAGGCCGTAGACAGGGCGAAATATGCATTTCATTTTTTTCCGAAAAAATAAAGATTTTAAAAGATCTTGATTTCTCAAAAAGAATAACAAATTCACTTGAACACACTTATGACAGCCATAAAAAAAATGTTTAATTACAAAGACAATTCGCAAAAACCATGAAACTGAATTATGTTGGGTACAATTTCAGGGTACGACTTATTAAAGTATAGATACAAAAACAAGTTACTAAGTAGGTAACCACGAGCACACAGCTACTGCGATGTGCGTATTATAGTATGCGATATGTAGTAGTTCTAGTGTGTTCTAGCATGTTTTGGCATGTTCTAGTTTGTTCTAGCATGTTCAGACGCGTTCTAGCATGTTCTGACGTATTCTAGCATGTTCTGACGTATTCTAGCATGTTCTGACGTGTTCTAGAATATTCTAACGCATTCTAGCATGTTCCGATGTGTTCTAGAATGTTCTAACGTGTTCTAACATGTTCTGACGTGTTCTAGAATATTCTAACGCGTTCTAGCATGTTCCGATGTGTTCTAGAATGTTCTGCCGTGTACGTGCGCGTGCAGTAAGTACCTGGCGGCGTGTAGACGCAGACGCGCACGCCGTGCGCCAGCAGCAGCCGCGCCGCCAGCAGCGCCGCCGCGCCGCCCACTCCCCCCCCCGCCAGCACGCAGCACGCGGGCCGCTGGTGCGCGTTGCGCGGGTCCAGTCTGCGCACACACACACACAAACCCGTCTCAGACACTAAGAGACTGTCTCAGGCGCGTAAGAAATAGTGCCCTCAAACTACACGCGTGCGACAGAGACAAATAGAAAAAGGACAACGTCCGTTTTTCGCTGTGCTCGGCGACCGTCCTTTACCGCTTAGACCTCTATCACACGGCGTATTTTAAGCCGGTTCCACATTTGTAGCATTTCTGTGTATCGTATCTCCGTAGCGTGGCCTCAGCGCGTATCATGATCGCTAGTTTGGACACAAGATGATACCGTTCAAACTAGCGATCATGATACGCACTGAGACTACGCAACGGAGATACGATACACAGAACAGATTGATGAGGCTCCAAAACGGCCGGACCGATTTGAAAAATTCTTTCACTGTTGAGAAGCTACGTTCACCGTGAATGACATAGGCTATATAATATTTTGAAAAAAATTAGGGATCCGTGCGAAGCCGGGGCGAATCGCTAGTTATATATAATTATGGAGTGTATTTGCAAGTTGTCATGCGGCGTACCTGCGCGTGCCGCCGACGAGTCGCAGCGCCACGTCCGCGGCGGCTCGCGCCAGCAGCGCCAGCGCAGCTCCCAGGGCGCCGCCGGAGCCCCCGACGCCCCCGGAGTCTCCGTCGCCCCGCGCCAGCGCGCCCCACAGCCGCCGCCGCAGCCACGCGCACACCGACGGCACTGACACGCCCTCGTCCGTCACGTACCTGACAACACCACTCTTATTTTTTTTTAACATTCTCAATATATGTACCAGTTTCACGCCACCTTATGAGAACGTAATTTAAACTCCTTACTACACTTTGAAAGTTGCGTCACATAACATAACGACTGCTGTAATATATAATAATCCCAATAAGGGAAATATTAGCATTTCAAGTAATATATAACATGACAAAACCTTTCATAAAAATAAGCCACAAATGTCCCTTGTCATTCATGAAATTAAAAAAATAAACTTATTCGATACAACATACATAAAATAACAAAACAAAAATATAGTTAATACTTCACTATAAAAATTTTCAGTACATACCCAACAGGCCCCCGCAGCTCCAGAGGGACTTGAACAGGCTGCGTGTCAGGCTTGCCCGTCCGCAGCACATTCTGATCATGCCGCAGCTTCCCCCCTAGGCCCTTGCCCCCCGCCTCGTCTCGCGCCGCCGCCACCCGCACGACATCCGGCCTCATCTGCTGCCATAAGGCTTCCTTGTCGAACAGGGCGAGGTTCCCCTCGAAGTCGAAGTCCTGGTCGAGGGCGGGTTGGGCGGCGTCGCCGAAGCAAGCTTCGTTCCGGCGCCGCGAGCGCTCCGCCCCGTGACCCCCCGTGGCCCCGTGACCTCCCATGGCCGCTTGACCTCCCATGCCCCCGTGACCTCCACCTTTAGTTTTCGGCGTTGATCCCGAAGCTCCATAGCTACCTGTGATAGGTTATTCTATCATTCAGTTGAACTCACAATAATTGCCCATGCCTATAGCAGACCCAGCTTTGTAGTCAGAGGGACACAAATTTATAAGGTCATTTGATAAAAGGCAATAAATTTACCTAATAATACCTATTCTATATGATTTTTTTACTTGAAAATTCTGACCTCAATTTGTATCAAATAGTAAGTTTATCTATATCATACTAATATAATAAAAGGTAAAGTTTGTAAGAATGTAAGGATGGCTGGATTTATGTCTAATTAACTTTACAAAAACACATAGAATATAGATGTTCGCCCCAGCTTCACATGGATTGCCATTTATTTATTTTTTAACATTCTAAAGCCCATATACTAATGTAGCTTTCGAATGGTGAAAGATTTTTTAATAACGATCCAGTAGTATTTGAGCCTATTCATTACAACCAAACAAACAAAGTTTTCCTTTTTATAATATTAGTTTAGATACGCTATATTTTATAACCCATTGTGCGCAGACCTAGTCATCATGTCCACGCATACCTGCTTGGTTGCCCTTGTTCTGTCGGGAGCCCTGTATGTCAATAGGCTTGCTGCGCGCCGGGGCGCTCCCACGAGCCACTGGAGCCGGGACCGCAGGTGGAGCGGGAATACTTGCTGCAACCAACAGACAGAACTACTGTAACTTACTAAGTATAATTTCAATGCAACAATCTTTAAATACTTAGTTACACTTCAATGTCATTGTGGTTGCTTCGCTCAAAATTCCTTATTGTAATCTAATTACGGACAAACTGTCACCTCCCTTAACAATTCTAACTTGTTGGAATGAAGATTTAACTCGCATATTTTTATTTTATTTTATTAGCTGACGTTTCGGAAAAGGGTAGTTTTTCAAAATTTGTAATTTAAATATAAGGTAGTTTGCATAACTGTCAGCTCAGTCGTGCTATGATTACGGAAACTGTAAAGAATCCGAAACGTCAGCTAATAAAATAAAATAAAAATATGCGAGTTAAATCCGTTAATAGTTGTTTCATTCCAATGTGTAATAACCGCGAAGGCATCAGAAATTATTAATTCTAACTTGGTAATAATGACAGAAGGTCCTATTGGTAACTTATTACCATCAGTCATTAAAGGTTCTTTTAATAACCAATCACAAACTTGCAACAATGACACCAATACAAAGTCTAACAAGATAATTTAGATGGTTAAACTAAAATATAAGTCATAATCATGACATCATTTAGTACAAGTTGATATGCTACCGTCTACCACTGGTTAACCTATTCCGTTTGCCCTTTGTGCAATCTCACCTGTACTTGTGGAGGGTGGTGCATGACCACTGGCCTGCAGGTCCTCGCAGACAGTGGCGCGGGGGGCACGGCGCTTGCTCACCGGCACGGTGCTGTGAGCTGGTGCTGGCCCTGTTCGACCCTCGATGATCTCCAAAGACTTGATATCCGATGCCCTGATTTTACCAAGCTTGTATATAACTCAGTTTGCTAGTTGTGTGACTTAGGTTAGTTTAATGATTTGTGATAGTTAGGTACAATTGAGGTTATGATATGAGTAAAAAACATGATTAGTGAGTATAATTAGAAACATAATCTAACCTCCAATAAGTACATTATGCAGCTTATTGCAAGTGTTTTATTAACCATCTATTGCAAACTTACTAACTAAAGTATAATACAAACTATGAAACTAAATAAGGTATAGTCATTTTGCAAAAAAAGTTATAACAGGCTGGCTGTCGAATGATTTTTGCTCCAACAGGTACCCGGTGTTGGTGACTTTGTGTGATCATAATTAGAAATATAAGCGTGAAGATGAGTTCTGAAGTAATCTTACTTGAGCGTAACCTGCGACTTGGGGTAAGGGAAGCCGTTTCTGAAAGGTTTGGTGAGCGTCAAAGAATCTCCGCCGGCACTCAGAATAGTGCCCTGGTAGCAGCCCAGAGGCGAGCCACAGCGCACCGACACCGCGTAACCAATCCAATCCGATGCCATATCTATTTCTTATAACTACAAATTCTCATATAAAATGGTCTCAATTAACCGCCACTTTCTAATTTTTGTAATTCGTATGATATTTTCGTCAACGTATATTGACATAACGATGACAGTGGTAGTGCTGTGAAAACCGGTATGACGGAATTGACCATAATACATAGGCGTTTTTCTAATCTAAAACACTAATTTTATATTTTTAATGACTGCATCGCAACTATGGAGCGCTTTTTGGCGTGACTGAAATATTTTTACCGCATGCGGTGACAGTTCCGCGATTTGTTTTTCTGAAAATTAGTTATTTTCCCAATTTAGAATGTGATTGACGTCGAATTTAGTCAGTGTCGTTAGTAATATAAGGCTGCGGCAAAGTATGAAATAAAAAATACAGTGTAGTATTTCTCTTAATGAGCAGTAAACTGAAAAACCAAAGAAACCGGATTTATTACGGACTCTTTATATAGGACACGTCGCTTTGGACCAAAGGTAAAATTAAAACGCATGGAAATCAATTATTTCCTAGTACCGCTAATGATTGATAATAATACTAACTATTCAATTATTTTTCTCTGCGGTTTATGTATAATTTAAACTTTTATTTAATAATTTTTCTTTGCAACTTTTCATTTTCTAGTTATACTTACGTATTGTGCTAAATCTTAATTAGGGTATCGCTTAATAGGTATAATAAATCTACATTATAAATAATAATACAAAAATAATGTTATGAAATTAGAAGTAAGTATTTGTTATCAATTTATACAGATATAAATAAGTGAGTAAGCACTTCTAATCTGTCTATAATTGTTTTCGTTTTAATTACCTACCTAAAATACCTAAAGGATGAATGATTTGTGAAAATAGGACCCATTTTCTGGAATATCCTTAACCCTTCTCTAGTTAACCCATTTTAGACCTGTTTTTTTTATAGACACATACTTACATATGAAAATGTTATATTTTATGTTATAATGGATTTTTAATAAGTACCAATAAAATTAAATAAATATGAGATAGTAAATATAGTTTACAATTATATTCTACAAGGCATCATTAGAGGTATCATGGTATCATTAGAGGTATCATGGTATCATTAGTGGTATCATAGTAAAAATTAGTAGTAGGTATAATAATAATAATTATAATAAAGCATTTTTATTCCACAGTATTTTAAATTTTACAATCTTAATACTTATATCTATTTTTAGTTTCGTTAGTATATATATCTTAATCTAGGTATTTTGTTGGTATATTTAAAATGCCTGCTCCAGCTTCCTCCATTTTTTGCGGCATTGGGCTGCGTCAGCCCAGTTTTCCCCTGCAGCATTGGGCCCAGTTTTTCCCCGCTGCACTCACAATGTCATCGACCCATCTCTTTGGTCTTTCTACTTTCCTTTTCCTTGTTGGTCAAGGCCATTTGGTTCATCTCCTGTTGGTGTACCTTGCTATGTGGCCTGCACATCGAGAGTATTAATAATATGATACCTAATGTGAGGTATCATAGTATTAATACTCTCCGCTTTCTTTGGCTAGGTGCAATGGAATCGGAAGAGCTAGTAAAGGAGAACGTCCGCGGGCGCGGCGAGGCGCGTGCCCGGTGGCTGGCGGGCGCGCTGCTGGCGGCCGCGCTGGCCGTGCTGGCGCTGGCGGCGCCCGAGCGGCTCCCGGCGCCGCGGCACCGCGGAGACGCGCCTGATCAGTTCATAGCAGAGATAGCCCATGAGCATTTGGTTAATCTGACCAGCATTGGACCTAGGGTAAGTAGGGTCCTGGGTTATCAGTAGATATTTTGCTTTTAATCAAAATATGGATTATTAATTTATTTGTTCTTTATTGCTCAAAAAAAACAACTAATGTACAAAAGGCGGACTTACTAAGAATATATCTAAGGTAATTTTCGATACTCACAATTTTCGGAAATTCCTTTCTTATCTGACGCCTACGTCATATAAAGAACACCCGCCAAGTTTCAGGTGTTTACAATCAGCTGTTTTGGCTGTGCGTTAGTTATCCAGGACAGGATTTTATATAGATTATATAAGATACTAGCGGTTAGCCCCGGCTTCGCACGGATTCCCATTTATTTTTAATTTTCTATAGCCTATATCACTCTGGAATAGTGTATCTTCCCAACAGTGAAAGAATTTTTCAAATTGTTTTGGAGCCTATTCAATCCAAACAAGCAAACCTACTCTCTTTATTATATTAGTATAGAGTATAGAAGATGGTATCTGGTGCACAGGTGGCAGGCAGCTATGAGAACGAAGTGGCTGCAGTGAGAGTCCTGGTGGCTGCACTGCGCGATATCGCAGCCGGTGCATCGCCCCACCACCGGCTGGAGATCGACGTGCATCGCTCCAGCGGTGCATTCGAACTTGGCTTCCTTGATGGTATTATCTTATGTTCAATAATATATCTAACGATAGTATGATACCATTTTCGATTTCCCCCTGCCCGAGCCGAGGGGCGACCCCCACTTTGGGGGCCCCTCGGGTCGGTCAGGGCTAAAAACCCTAAACCCAACCTAAAGGCTTGAAAGCCTCCTCTCACTAGGCTCGCCACCCGTCCGTGCAGTAAAGGCCCATTAGCTGGCCAACTGCACTTCAGTAGGTATTCAGTTCGAAAAAAAAAAAGATTTCATTTGATGCCGCTAGTGATACCATATGATACTATGATATCACTTCATATCACTAATGATATTATGATACCATGGGATAACATGATACCACTAATAATATCATGGTGCTACTAATGATACCATGATTCCACTAATGATACCTTGTAGAATGTGATTGTGAAATGTGTTGTATAATATTTAAAATCTAAAGACAAAATTATAAAATGTATAAAAAGGTGAGTTTGGCGTAGTGCTATTAACATTCTTTTTGAGAACGACCTCGTTTTAAGATAATGACAGTATTAAAATATGCAAAATTTCTCGTCACAGTTAAATGTATCACTAAATACACAAGCTCCGGTATACAGATACTTGCGCATAATAATTACAAATGTATGTATGACGTATGTAAAATCTTTATTATACCTACAACAAAAAAAAAAACAATCACACTTATCCGTTTAAGGGAAAAATTTGAATGGAAAGGTGATGTAAAATATCTTAGTATACTTATTTTATTTGTTTCGTGACTTTTGAGTCGAACCACGTTTTTTATATGACATTCGTTTTTATAATTGTGATTATGCAAATTTTGTCAGGTATGACGTGAGTCTTATGTTTATGTTTTTTTTGGAATTAAACAACTTTTTTTTGCAATAAAGTCCTTAACAAGACTTTAGCATAAGACTATTGTCACCTCAGTAGTGCTACGACTATGAAATTTGTAAAGGCTCCGAAACGTCAGCCAATAAAATAAATACGCGAGTCAAATTGGTTAAGTTGTGTCCAATGTATAATAACCGCGAAGGCATCAGACATTATTTTGTGTTTTTTAATAATTATTACTCTATATTTATATATATCCCTAACTTTAAAATCACATTATCTTTGCCATTTCTTGTTTGTTCAAGAAAATAAAAAATAATAATCCAATATTTTTTAACAATCTAATTGAATGGAATTTCTGTTATGTTCATTATTTTGTACATACAGGTATGAACAATGTATACCGTGGCGTACAAAGCGTTGTGGCCCGGCTGTCGAGCGCGGGCGGGCGGCCGGAGCCGGCGAGCCGTCGCCGAGCGTTGCTCATCAACGCTCACTACGACACCGTGCCTGATAGTCCAGGTAATTTACCAATTAAATGTATTGTCTTACTAGCGATTTGCCCCGGTTTTGCACGGATCCCTATATTTTGTCCCACGGGAATAGTGTAGCTTCCCAATAAGAATTCAAATTTTCAAATCTGACGTAGGTACTGCCTCTTTATAGTACGAAATCTATTTGACTCTTAGACTGTTTGAAGCATACTTAGACACGGTACCTTATAGCCATACAAGCGTCCGCAAGTTCACGCAAGCCAAGCCAAACGGCCTCTTTACACGCTTGTGTTTGTGGTCGCTCGAGTCTTGGCAAGCGTGTAAACGTACCTTTATATGTACTGCCACTATCAGGTAAGTTACTAATATATTGTCTCATATTATTATGTACTGCCTCTTTGTACTACCAAATCTATTTTACTCTTAGACTATTGGTAACTAAGGTACCTACTGCCTCTTTATGGTATGAAATCTATTTTACTCTTAGACTGTTTGAAGAATAGTCTGAGAGTAAAATCAATTTTGGTCTGATGATAGTTTGACAGTAAATCTAATGTTTTATTATTTGTCTAAAAGTAATTCTAATTTGGTTTTGATAATAGTCTAAGAGTAAATCCCATTTGGTTTTACTAATATTCTAAGAGTAAAATAAATATTGGTTTGCTAATAGTTTGAGCGTAAATACAATTTGGTTTTACTAATAGCCTAATAGTTAAACTAATTTAGTTTGACGAGTAACGATAAAATAAAATAGTTTAGTAGTTAGTAGGGTTTAAAATAGTTTAGTAAGAAACTCTAAAAAAATACAGTTTTCAATGACTTGTTTATATCATTGAGATAAGATAAAATAAGTAGAACAGATTAAAAATTTAAGAAAGTAGTAATTAATTGTTAAATTTGTAATTGTTTTATATTTAAATCTTTCATATGGCAGGAAATGTAGTTAAATAAGTCAAAGTATCAAATAATTACATGTCGTGACATAAAACTAATTATGTCATTGTACTGAACTAACGACACAACAACGACTTTGCACGCAAACATTTATGTCACTATACGATTTTGGACAGTTATGTTATCCATATAATTTATAGAATGAAACAACTATAATTTTATTTGCTGACGTATGGAAAACGATACAGTTTCCATATTCATAGCACGACTTAGCTGACGACAGTCTAACGCTAAAGTATTATTTTATCGTCAGCTCAGTAGTGCTACGAATATGGGATCTGTGAAGATTTCGAAGCGTCAGCAAATAAAATAAGAGAATTCAATCCTTTTATAGTTGTTTAATTTCAAAATACCTAAATTTATTTCAATATTTTTTTTTTAAAGTTGATCTGATGATTACTATTTGATCCAATAGTTAACTAGTAAAATAACAAATAACAAGACAGTATCTCTTTCTAAATATACGTATTTATTAGCCTCTATATTAGCTATTCTTTATTTTATACTAGCGGCCCGCCCCGGCTTCGCACGGATCCCATTTTTTTATTTTTCAAAATATTCTATAGGTACCTTATGTTAGAGTGAATGTTGTATCCCAGTGGTGAAATAATTATTGAAATCGACAATTTTTTTAGTTTCATTACAAACATACCTACACAATAATATTACCTATGCAATTAAAAAAGTTTTTTTTATACTATTACTAGGTACTACTACAAAAAAACTTAATAATTTCTGATGCCTTCGCGGTTATTACAAATAGGAATGAAACAACTATTAACGGACTTAACTCGCATATTTTTATTTTATTTTATTTGCTGATGTTTCGGATCATGGAAACTGTAAAGAATCCGAAACGTCATCACAAATTATTAAGTTTTTTTTATTGTTTTAAAATAGCGTTGCATTTTATAACGCTCGTGATTTTATGTACGTATTACTTAAATGATATTATAGAACCATTTTATTACTATAACGCATATTTTACGGTCGCACTGAAATATAATATCGTACTTGATAGTAAACATGCAGTTTTATAACTTCAAAGAAAATGTACACAGCCCTAAATTATTTAATTAAAACTAAAAATAACCTTGCATTGGCGCAATATCAATTACTTATTGATTTTATGGGAACTGACATCTGGTTGATAACTTATGCACATACTGGTATTTGGTCGATCTAGGGGGACAATATTATTTTTGTGTATAATTGGAATTCAACCAGCGGAAATAAGACAGTTATGGTGTTTTAATAATTTTAAAGTCATAAATAAAAGTCAAGGTAGTATTTTACATATTTATTTAAAAAAATAAAATAAAAAAAAATGAAAAAATGACAAAAAAAATAAATAAAAAATATTTTTAATTGTTATAAACATCAATATATTCATTAAAAATATATAAAATACGATATACCCTATTGTTCATCACTTTCTGACGAATATTCCACAATATACGGTTCTGCAGATACGAACATGGCAATGGTCGCAGGAAAGACTGTGTTAGTTTATATCCTTTTTTTAATCGCACGTCGGCTGCTTGGAAAAGGATCCGAGCTCAAAATAAAATGATTAAAAACATCCTGGTTGCAGCTTTCTCTAGACAATTTTCTGCCGAAATCGGTCCAAAATGTTTATTGCGAGCCTCAGCTGCCTCCTCGGAATGCTGTCCAATCGGTAGTAGAGCTCGTCTGATTATTACCGCACCATGTATCAACACTTTGTGAAGTGTTGGCATCATGGGATGCCAGTCATATAATCGTGTATTAAGACGAGCTGTACCTTTTTAAGGCATACTTTCATATTTAATTGGGTCAACTTTGTGTCCACTCGAAATGACTTCCAATATAACCATTATTAACCTATAAATCAACTTGTAATCAACCCTAGTAATTTCTGAAGCTAAGCGGGGGTGTTTAAAAAAAAATCCTTCTTGTGTTACCATCATTTGTATTTCCTACATTGGATTTACGCATGTCCGTTATGTACGTGGTCAGCAACAGGAATTTCAAACGTTTGCTCCAGCCATGATTGGTTAGATTGTTCAAAAATATTACCTTTTAATGAGCTTTAGTTCATCTTTAATTCATTTCTGATTTAAAAAAAAAGCAAAATTAAGTTTTAAAGTATCTATTTGATCGTAATCGTATGATCTGTCTGGTAACAGCCGGTTTCTCAAAAAATCCAACCTTTCATCTAAATTAGGCAAATCTTGGTTTTTGAAACGATTGAATAAGTACTGTCGGGTCACAATCTTTTCTCGTAATGACCCTCGTAAACCTAAAACAAACATAGACTATGTACAAGTGACATAAAAAAAAAATACCTTTTTAAATTTATTTTTTGTGTCATATTCATTAATTAAAAAAAATATCTATCCGGACGAATCCGGACGTGATTTATTTGTTTTTTAAGAAAATATTATATGTAGAATAACTTGTAATAAAAAATATAGCCCGATATATCCCGATACATAAACAAAAATGTTAGTGATTAAAAAATTGTGCCCAAATTCGAGCATTAAATTTACTTATTTTTGTCAGTTAGATTATTAATATGTTAATCCAGTTTAACGTATTTTTTTTAACACATTACTTGAGTTTCTTACCTGTTTTATTAGGATCTATCACTTTAAAATTATAATTTTAACTGGAAGATTTAAAAACTATGCTTCAAAGTTAACATTTTTAAGAGCACTTTGAGAATAGATACGTGCACGTGACAAAACAATCGAATTCCCATTGACATTACTTAATCAGGAAGCACTTGGAAAGGAGGGATGCACCGGGGTAGTATGGACAAGTTTGTTACCTTTACCTGGACTTGATTTTTTGGGGTATAAGTGCAATTTAGATTTTGGGACTTATGTCCTCCTAGATTGGCCAAATACCAGTATGTGTTATGATATGCTACTTACATATAGGTATATATATATTATAAATGTCTCATGAATATGTAGATACTAGCGGTTCCGCCCGGCTTCGCATGGAACCCTTTTTTTATAGCCTATATCACAAGGAAATAGTGTAGCTTACCAACAGTGAAATAATTGTTCAAATCGGTCCAGTCGCTTTGGAGCCTACTCAATCCAAACAAACAAACAAACCTTTCCTCTTTATTATATTAGTATAGAAAAGATAGTACCTAGTTTTAATTACACTATTTATAACTCACTAGCGACCCGCCCCGGCTTCACACGGGTGCTGTATACCTTTCTCTCGAATAACTTCCTTGCTGTCTGTCTGTCCCTATTATGCTTAAATCTTTAAAACTACGCAACGAATTTTGGAGAATCACTGGGTCAGCTAGTAATCCTAACTAATATTATAAATGCGAAAGTAACTCTGTCTGTGTCTAGCTGTCACGCTACAACTACCGATTGCTTAAATTACGTTTTAAATGAAATTTGGTACACAGATAGTCTAGACACTGAGAAAGGCCCTTTTTACAATGAAAATTAATTGTAAAAAAGGGGATAAAAGGGGGGATGTTGTATGAAATTACCGTCATGCTGCCGTATTACTGATTACACGCTAGCAATAGCTAATAATCTACAAATAATAATTTCTGATGACTTCGCGGTTATTATACACTAGCGGTCCGCCCCTGCTTCGCCCGGATCCCCTTTTTTATAGCCTATGTTACTCAGTGATAATGTAGCTTTCTAATGAAAAAAGAATAATTACATTTTTATTGGCTGACGTTTCGGAGCCTTTACAGATTCCGTAATCGTAACACGAAATACGCGAGTTAAATCCGTTTAAAGTTGTTTAATTCCAATGTAATCTACTAATGTTAAAAAATATCAATTCGTTATGAGGAAAATCATAGTCATCTCAGGAACAATAATCAAATATTATTAGTTATCATTATGTACTGTGATAAGCTTAAACGAGTAGCGTTCAAAGTTCACGCGTTTTAGAGGTAGGTATACGACACGCGATATCGATTCGTTTCGTCCAATCGAATAGCAAATGTCTCATCTAATCTGTCTTATTTCTATTAAGTAAGTAGTACTATCTTTTGCCCGCGACTTTGTCCGTAATTTACGCAACATCGTTAGGCATATGCGTAGTGAGGTACGGGCAGGTGGAGAACTCGCAAGGGTATCATAACCTACAGATATACCCCTAAAAGAAACTTTAGGTTTTGATACCCTTGCGAGTGTCGAAAATTACCTTAGATCTATTCTTAGTTTGTATACCCCCCCCTCAATACAATCCTCGTCCCATGTCGTTATAACATATAGCCTATATGTTATTCTGATGTGTAAGCTATATTACTTATTGTAAAGTTTCACCAAAATCCATTCAGTAGTTTTTGCGTGAAGAAGTCAAAAACTTTTTCCTTTATCTTATCTCCAACGGGTCTTGACAGACAGACAAGCGAACAATAGTGATCCTATAAGGGTTCCGTTTTGTTCTATTGAGGTAGGCAACCCTAAAAAGTATATAATAAGTTAGTCTTTGGCACGTAAGAATCGGCCTTGAGTTAATTCTTTCGAAAAAAAATTACAACTATCTTTGTGACTTATCTCATAAGTGACGTATGGCTCTTAATTCTAGCCTAAGTCAATAAACCAATAATTAGGCTTTCTGTTATCTATCAATTTGAGAATGCCTGTTATGTATGTAGTAAAACCTAAGTATTGGAATGAAACAACTATTAACGGATTTAAGTCGCGTATTTTTATTTTATTTGCTGACGTTTCGGGTTACGGATCTCTGTAAAACTGATTTAATAAAATAGATATTTGTATATAAGTTACATAATATCTTGTTCATACTATTTATAGCATACTCGGATATTACAGCACCATACACATACATACATACGTTTATAGAATAGTCACGACCGAACAATAAACACCTGTAACTCCAATTAGGTAGAGAAATATTCACGAAACAAACATAATTAATTCTGAATGACTACTGTGTTTCGAGGTAGCCTCGGCCCGCCATTACGACCAATATCAATTAGGATTGTTTGAACGAAATAGACTAAGTTCCGACCCTACGTCGACCTTCACCGAGCTGATAATAGAAAGATAGTATGTCTCTACCTATATTAGAAACTATATTAAAATTGGGTTGGCTAAAAAAACCCTGGACATATTTCTTTATTTTGTTTTACATGTTTTAATGATCTTGTTTTACGTTTAAAAGGTAGGTAATATTGTGTAACTTGGCCGTATAACATTCTTTATTAAGCGAGAAAGAATGTTCAACGGCCAAGTCACACAACATTAACTATAATAATAAAGAAATCGCAGTAAGGAACCCTAGATTCGGCACGACTTTGTCTAAATTTCATTACTTTTTAGAGATAAACAAGCTGCTTTATCGATGCTTGGCTAGTTTTTTACACAATGTTTTTGATGAGATTTCTATTATAGAAAACGAATATTGAAGCGGTTTTCTTAAAAGATAAGAGATTCAAAAAGACGGTTTATAGCACCGGTGTTAAGCTGGGTCGCTAATTATTTCTAATATACTAAATTCATCGTACAGTTTGTTTCATTCTATTATCAGCTAGGTGAAGGTCGATCTAGGGTCGGATCTTCTACTAAAACAAATTGGGCCGCGACCGAACTTCGTTGTACAAATAGCCATTCCCAATCTGTTGCCCATCGATACCGCCTCGATAAATTAATGAAAAAGAAATAGTCCAATTGATTATCTATACCAGTGGTTTTTAACATTATTAGGTCCGTTACCCTTATGACCTAACTAGGGTCACTGATTTTACCCCTCCCGACGACGAACTCGCGCGCTAGTCGGCGCTACGCTGCGCTCAGACTTGTCACTTTGAAATTCGGCGTTTGAGACAACTACCAGCTGATTGTTACCGCGAAATACAAGTTTTACCCCTAATGGGTAATTCTAATTACCAGTTTAAAAACATAGGATTATATCTTCATTAAAAACAGTTTCTATCCGAGACTTCAACTGCGATAAGCTCTCTCGTTTTACCCCCTCAGGGGGTGATTTTTCAAAAATCCTTCGTAGGTACTGCCAAAATTTCAAGTTTCTAACCCTTAAAGTTCAGGCCCTGCCACAGAATATATAATAGTACAAGTACAGAAGGTTCACTGCTTTGATGTTCACAAATGCCGCCTTTTATGTGCCTACATAATTATTATTAGCAAACGGACCGCAAGCGAGTAGCCGACATTGAGCTCTCTGGCGCCGCGCGAAGGTCGACATTATTCCGCACCTTGTCAGACGTTCTGAATAGGGTTGTCAGTGTCAGTACTTTCATTAAATAGGTACCTATTGTACTATCCGATTTATGCTGTTTATAATATTTACTAAGCGGTTGTACTTTTATTTAGTCTATGGTGCGGGACCGAATATTATGTAAGAGTAAGAATAAGCTAGGTGCCAGTCTAGAAACAAGATGTACTAGAGGTATCGGCTTCTATAATGCTACTTGTGTTGCATTCTTGTCGGTTATAAATTATCATGTAACTAACTTAAAAATTTTAGTTCATAAAATATGTGAATTACCTAAGTATTTTAAATGTATATAATCATAATAGAAGATTTGTATACATATTTAATAATAGGTACAATGACAGTAGATATAAATGAGTAGGTAAGTAATGAATATCTCTTACCTTTCGCTGTCCGTCTGACCTGCCGGAACCGAGAAAAACTGACAGTTACTGTTTTTATTATTATTCCGACAATTGGCTGCAATGCAGTATTTTTTTTGGCAACATTTTGAGCCCGATTCATACGTAAGCGCGCGCGTGCGTCACGGGCCACTGCGTGGCAACCACTGACGATTCGCCCCAAGCATTGGGGCGGCGCCTAGCTCGGCGGCGGAATGGCGCGGCGGCGGAGTGACACCCCCCTGGCCCTGCGTTGATATGTCTGTCATTAAGTCAACTTCTCCTTTATATAATACTAGCTTCTGCCCGCGACTTCGTCTGCGCACGATGAGTACTTTACGCGTCGTTACAAAACATAGCCTATATGTTATTCTGATGTATAAGCTACTAGCTTCTGCCCGCGACTTCGTGTCCGCGTGGAATTCCTCCTTTTTTGCAGTCGGTTAAAAAGTAGCCTATGTCCTTTCTCAGGCTCCAGACTTTTTTTGTACCAAATTTCATTTAAATCGGTCCAGTAGTTTTAACGTAAAAGCGTAACAGACAGACAGAGTTACTTTCACATTTATAATATTAGTAGGGACTAGTAGGGATAGGGATAGTAGGGATAAGCGACCCGCCCCGGCTTCACACGGGTGCTATAAACGTTCTTCTTAAATCACTCAATCTATTAAAAAATACCGCATCAAAATCCGTTGCGAAGTTTTAAAAAATTATGCGTACATCCCTAAGCTACACTATTCCCAAGTGACTTTGTTTTATAGTGATGTCACTTGGGAATAGTGTAGCTTCCCAATAGTGAAAGAATTTTTCTATTTTTTTTTTGCAAGTTCTGGAGCCTATTCAATCCAAACTAATAAACAAACAAACCTTTATAATATCAGTATAGATTATAGTATAGAAAATATTGAATATTGTCAAGAATCTGTTCCACTCTACAACAGGTGAACCGCGAATATAATATAGTACTAGAATATAAATAACTAGCTATGACATTAACACGGCGAGTCGTGTGTTAATATCAATGACGGCAGGACACGGCAGAAACCGGTTAATAATAGGAAGCTAAATAACCAGTTAAGTGCGAGTCGCACTCGCGCAATATCTGTTTAAATAAATATCTTTGGACAATTCACACCAATTGATCTAGTCCCAAATTAAGCAAAGCTTGTACTATGTGTACTGGACAACGGTTAAACATACATAAATACATATAAGATATGTACCCAAGACTCAGGTACAGATGCCAGTGCTCATCACATTGACCCATCCATCTGCCCCTAGCAGCATTCGAACCCGCAACCTCCGGTTTCGTAGTCATGGGCTCTGACCACTAGTCTATACTAATATAATAAAGAGGAAAGCTTTGTTTGTTTGTTTGGATTGAATATGCTCCAAAACGACTGGACCTATTTGAAAAATTCTTTCACAGTTGGAAAGCTACACTATTCCCGAGTGACATCCTTACTAATATTATAAATGCGAAAGTAACTCTGTCTGTCTGTCTGTTACGCTTTCACGCTAAAACTACTGAACCGATTTAAATCAAATTTGGTACGTAGAAAGTCAGGAGCCTGAGAAAGGACATAGGCTACTTTTTAACCGACTGCAAAAAAAGAGGAGTTCCACGCGGACGAAGTCGCGGGCAGAAGCTAGTAGGCTATAAAAGGGATCCGTGCGAAGCCAGGGCGAACCACTAGTAGTATAATAGCCAAATGTGAATGATGATTAATGAATGTAGGACAATCATTTTATTGTATCAATCAATAGACATTGTGTTGATAGTTTTAAATATCATGATACGGTGCTTAATGGATGACATTGTAGTTTTGGAAAAGGATAATGATCGATTAGTTTTTACTAATAGAAAATTCGAATCATATAACCCCTGGAAAACTATTATGGTTTTCTTCCGAATAGGAACTAACTATGTTTGTTACAATTAATAATTTCTGATGCCTTCGCGGTTATTATACATTGGAATGAAACAACTTTAAACTTTAGCATAAGACTATTGTCAGTTCAGTCGTGCTACGATTATGGAATCTGTAAAGGCTCCGAAACGTCAGCCAATAGAATAATATACGCTAGTTAAATCCGTTTAAAATTGTTCATTCCAAGGAACTGTGTTTGTTTTTATTTAATTTCTTATGCCTTCGTGGTTATTACACTTATTAGGTAGGTAGGTACCTACACATCGGAATTTAACAACTGTAACTTCGATTTACCTTGCGTATTTTACCTAATTTAATTGGTGACGTTTCGTAAAGATTACAACTCCCATATTCGAAGCTGAGCAGACGATAGTCTAACACTAAAGTTTAGTTTTTGAAACATCAGCAAATAGAATAATAATAATTATTAAACTATTTTATTATTTTACGTTAATAGTTGTTTCATTCCAATGTCTAATAACCGCGAGGACATCAAAAAATATTTAAAGAAAATACCTACGCAAGTTAAATCCGTTATAGGTAGTTGTCTCATTTCTTTCATTTGAAAGTATTAGAAATTATCATCATCATCATCATCATCATCAGCCCGTCGCAGTCCACTGCTGGACATAGGCCTCTCCAATTTCACGCCACTTTGCTCTATCTTCGGCTGCTCGCATCCAGCTCCTGCCAGCCATCTTACGCAAATCGTCACTCCACCTTGCCTGAGGACGTCCTACACTACGCTTGCCGAGACGCGGTTATAAAGATTATTATATTAGAAATTATAAAGTAACAATATTATAGGGGGAAGTGACGACGGCGCTGGGTGCGCTGTGGCCCTGGAGGTGCTTCGAGCGCTGGCCGCCTCGCCCCGCCCCCTGCCGCATGACGTCATAGTGCTGTTAAACGGCGCCGAGGAGAATATACTGCAAGCGTCACACGCTTTCGTCACTACGCACAAGTGAGTCCATAAAAGTTAATTCTGATAAGTGATCGAGACTTGTGTTTGGGGTTAGTAGTACCGAAGTTGCGTATAGATGGCGCTGTACCGGTCAGGGAGTTTTCCTGTATCGCGCTATAGAGATTTCCCTCAGTATTCATATATAGGCTCTTTATATTTATTAAATGTGCTTCCAAAGTAACGATCAGGTTTTATTTCAAGTGAGAATCAACATCAACACAGTGCCTCTTTTTGATGTAGGCAGTACAAACAACTTGACGACTGTTTTTTTTTTTACTGTCCATTAAGGTTCGTAGCACGACTGAGCTGACAATAGTCACTTTAGCATAAGACTATTGTCACCTCAGTCGCGCTACGATTATGGAATCTGTAAAGGCTCCGAAACGTCAGCCAATATAATAAAAATACGCGAGTTAAATCCGTTAAAGTTGTTTCATTCCAATGTATAATAACCGCGAAGGCATCAGAAATTATTATGTCCATTAAGGAGATTGCTAAAAATTTTTGGACACGTATTTTTTCTGTTTTCAGTCAAAGAAAACGTAATTATATTTCGTCCGTTAGATTAAAAAAATAGGACACATATCTTTGAAGATGTTTCTAAAATTCGGGGTTCGTGACGTCACGTTTTGGCAAAATTTTTATCACAGTGACGTCACTAGCCCCTACACCCGAACGTTAAAATTAGGGATATTACGGACCTTCGCATTCGGCTCCGATATACCGAAACATTCGGTTAAATTTACACCTCCGGCTCCGGCTTCGGTTCCGATGAATTTCAATCGGATGTTATATCGGAACCGAAACTTAGCGGCCGAGGTGCGCAGTGTAGAGTGTAGAGGTGCTAATATATATTATATATATATATATATATATATATATATATATATATGCACCATATCTGTTGATTATGTTCCAGACTTCCAGACTCTCTCTTTATTCCTTGACCCAAACTAATTTCACCTTAGCCAGCCGGGTAAGATGGTAGAACAGCGCGTGAAATTAAAATTTCCTTTTCCTATGTGTGGTATTAAACCCTACGCCCTTTCATACAAATTTGAAATTTGCGGTTTTCTACTGACTGTACTGTGTGTAGGTTTTCAATAGATCTCTTTTAACTGCCTCTTCTACCATCTATGGTTCTGGCTCCGGTTCCGGTTCCGATTCCGATTTCGGATCCGTTAAAACAAATAAAAAAACTCCGGTTCCGGCTTCGGTTCCGATAAACCACATCCGTAACATCCCTAGTTAAAATATCAGTTACTAGCAGTGCCATGTAATGACGTCACGACCCCCCACTCCCGAACGTAATATCATCCTTACTGACAGTGTAATGTAATTTGTTTGCAGATGGGCGGCGTCTGTCCGTCTATTTGTCAACATCGAGGCGTGCGGCGCGGGCGGCCGCGAGGTTCTATTCCAGGCGGGGCCACACGACCCTTGGATGATGGAGGTACATATTCAGTTATGCTCGGCCTGCGACCTCACACATGGCTCTAGGCTGTGTAATACAAAGTCCATCATTTCTGTAAAGAAACTCCCAAAAAAAACTTAGCAGAAAGTAATTTTTCCGTACTCCGGCCAGAAAGCGCCAACTTTGTGGCCGCTGCGCTAAATGAAATTTCCGCTTTCTGGCTTCGTCGAACAGAAAAATAGTATACTGACTTCGGCCAGTAAAATAAAAAAGCCTCAGATCACATTTTTGTCAACCTCGGCTTCGCCTCGGACGACAATTACATGTGATATGAGACATTTTTTATTTTACTGGCCTAGGTGCGTAATGTACTATTTCCAAAGCCAAATTTTAACTTACATATTAAACAAAAATAATATACGAACAAGACAAATAATGTAACATAAAACACTATGATGTTTCCAGTAGGATTTCGTCCCAAACGGTAATAACGAAAGTATAAAATTAACATTAAATCTATACTAATATTATAAAGAGGAAAACTTTGTTTGGTTGTAATGAATAATGAATAAGTTCAAAAACTATAGGACCGTCTTTAAAAATTCTTTCACCATTCCAAAGCTACATTATCCACGAGTAACATAGGTAATAGAATATTTTGTAAAAAAAAAGGGATCCGTGCGAAGCCGGGGCGAACGGTCTAGTTAACAATAATTGCTCAACAAATTATATAAAAGAAAACTTATATTTTCATTTGCCTCTGCTCAAGTATAAATTTCATTTATTGCATGTCACATTTACACTCATATATCAATTACATATTTCTTCATACCTATTTCTTACCTCCAGGTATACGCGAACGCAGTGCCTCATCCGTTCGCGTCATCACTAGCCCAGGAACTATTCCAATCCGGTATCATACCAGCTGACACCGACTACCGCGTGTTCCGGGACTGGGGCAAAGTGTCCGGGGTGGACCTGGCCTGGAGCGCCAACGGATACGTGTATCATACCCAGCTGGATACGGCCGAGAGGGCGCCGCCCCCGGCCTTGCAGAGAACCGGGGACAATGTGCTCGCTCTAGTACACGGTAAGTCAAGTTGTAGAGACCAAGGTGTGTGACGCTGACTGCCGCGTCAGAGACAGGGAGAATGGTTCACACACAGCTGGATACAGCCGAGAGAGCGCCGCCCCCGGCCTTGCAGAGAACCGGGGACAATGTGCTCGCTTTGGTACATGGTAAGTTGTGTAGTAATAGGTCGTAGTGACATAACAATGTATGTTACAGTTAATATGATTGACAGAACTTAGTTGAGAAGAAATATGATAGATATACCTCAGTTGAGAATCTATAAACTAGAATGTCGTTGGTGAAATATGATATAACCCGAGTAGAATCTATAACATAGAATGTCATTGGTGGAATATGATAGGTGTAGCTCAGTTGAGTATCTATAGAATAAAAGGTTATTGGTGAAATATGATAGGAATACCTCAGTTGAGAATCTACAAAATAGAATGTCATTGGTGAAATATGATGGATGTACCTCAGTTGATAATCTATAACATAGGATGTATTTAGTGATATATGAAAGAAGTACCTCACTTGAGAATCTATAAAATATAATGTCATTATGAACCATGATAGAAATACCTCAGTTAAGAATCTATGACATAGAATGTCATTGGTGAAATATGATAAATATACCTCAGTTGAATCTGATCATTAAGTTAATTATGTGTTTGTATAATTTACTTATTTATGAGTTTGAGTTAGGTATTAGATTATAATATAAAGTTTCGCGTTGAATAATCCAATGAGCGGTAATTTTCGTATCCAATTTTAGAATCGCAAGGAGCTCAACTACTATATTCTGTCTTTATACTTTCCTGTTTACAAGCGAATTCTCGCTCCAGCGCCATCTGTATGCAACACTTACCACGATCGGATAACTTTACAGTTACCACTGATCTTTCGAAAGATTAAATGTGTTTTTCAGTTTTTAAAATATAATGTTGTCGTGTAGGTCTGATCTCGGACCCCCGGTTCTCCTCGGCGGCGGAGCTGGTGGCGGGGCAGCCGGTGTTCTTCGACGTGCTCGGGCTGCGCGTCGTGTGCGTGCGCGCGGGGCCCGCGCTGTGCGCCGCCGCCGCGCTGCTGCTCGCCGCCGCGCTCGCGATACATGCCCACGCCGCGCGCGCTCGCGACCGCTGTGAGTCTATACATATACATACTACACTAGCTGTGCGCCGCCGCCGCGCTGCTGCTCGCCGCCGCCCTCGCCGTACACGCGCACGCCGCGCGCGCCCGCGACCGCCGTGAGTATACATACACATATACTACACTAGCTGTGCGCCGCCGCCGCGCTGCTGCTCGCCGCCGCCCTCGCCGTACACGCGCACGCCGCGCGCGCCCGCGACCGCCGTGAGTATACATACACATATACTACACTAGCTGTGCGCCGCCGCCGCGCTGCTGCTCGCCGCCGCCCTCGCCGTACACGCGCACGCCGCGCGCGCCCGCGACCGCCGTGAGTATACATACACATATACTACACTAGCTGTGCGCCGCCGCCGCGCTGCTGCTCGCCGCCGCCCTCGCCGTACACGCGCACGCCGCGCGCGCCCGCGACCGCCGTGAGTATACATACACATATACTACACTAGCTGTGCGCCGCCGCCGCGCTGCTGCTCGCCGCCGCCCTCGCCGTACACGCGCACGCCGCGCGCGCCCGCGACCGCCGTGAGTATACATACACATATACTACACTAGCTGTGCGCCGCCGCCGCGCTGCTGCTCGCCGCCGCCCTCGCCGTACACGCGCACGCCGCGCGCGCCCGCGACCGCCGTGAGTATACATACACATATACTACACTAGCTGTGCGCCGCCGCCGCGCTGCTGCTCGCCGCCGCCCTCGCCGTACACGCGCACGCCGCGCGCGCCCGCGACCGCCGTGAGTATACATACACATATACTACACTAGCTGTGCGCCGCCGCCGCGCTGCTGCTCGCCGCCGCCCTCGCCGTACACGCGCACGCCGCGCGCGCCCGCGACCGCCGTGAGTATACATACACATATACTACACTAGCTGTGCGCCGCCGCCGCGCTGCTGCTCGCCGCCGCCCTCGCCGTACACGCGCACGCCGCGCGCGCCCGCGACCGCCGTGAGTATACATACACATATACTACACTAGCTGTGCGCCGCCGCCGCGCTGCTGCTCGCCGCCGCCCTCGCCGTACACGCGCACGCAGCGCGCGCCCGCGACCGCCGTGAGTATACATACACATATACTACACTAGCTGTGCGCCGCCGCCGCGCTGCTGCTCGCCGCCGCCCTCGCCGTACACGCGCACGCCGCGCGCGCCCGCGACCGCCGTGAGTATACATACACATATACTACACTAGCTGTGCGCCGCCGCCGCGCTGCTGCTCGCCGCCGCCCTCGCCGTACACGCGCACGCAGCGCTAATATAATACTCATACAGATTCGGCTGGATGCTGCGTTTACTGAAGAATCTCCTAGCGCTCCAGAAAAACCATCGATACTGAGAAAAGTCGCTGAGAAAATTTCAACAGCGCCTCTTTTCAAATTTTCTAGTGTACATCACCCGGATGGCGTGGTGGCGGCTGGTGGGCGGCGTGCTGTGGCGGCTGGCGGCGGCGGGGGCGGGCGGCGCGCTGGCGGCGGGCGCGGCGGGCGGCGCGCTGCACGCGGCGGGCGCGCGCCTCGCCTTCTACTCGCGCCCCGCGCTGCTGGTGCCGCTCTACGTGCTGCCCGGTGAGTGTATGCTAAACTACTATAGAGGATCTTACAAATTAACCATTGATTAGTTTTTAATACTTGCTGTGTCTAAGAATAATAATGTATTTACATACAGTGATGGCCTGTAATTGGAAAACCTATTTAGCACAGATTTGCGCTGATCGATACTGACTATTTTCTCTCCTCTCCTCCTCTCTCTGTCGATGACTCGAGTCTATATTGTCTGCAGCGATAAGCGTGAGCTGGTGGCTGTCTCTGCGGCTGTGCGCGAGCGTGTGGGGCGGGAAGGGAGGGGCGGGCGGCGTGGTGCGCGGGGTTTGGCGCGCACGGCTGGGCATAGACGTGGTGACCGCCGGCTGGGCGCTTCTGCTGGCCGCGCTCGCGCCGCTCGGACTGAGATCAGGTCAGTCCGTCCCGCAGGTTTCAGTCGTTCAGCAGGTTAAGAGTTTATATGAAGGTTTTTGGTATTTTCGATCGAAGCAAAAGTGTATTTTATAACTTGACACGATGCGTAATTGTATAGGTTTCTTACCGGCGCTGTGGGCCGGCGGGGCGGCGGCGTCGGCGCTGCCGGCGCTGTGGGCGGGGCGGGAAGGGCGGGAGGGGCGGGCGGGCGGCTGGTGGGCGGCGGGCGGCTGGGCGCTGTGCGCGGCGCTGCCGGCGCTGCAGACGGCGTACGTGTCGCTGGACGCGCTGGCCATGCTGGTGCCCGTCATGGGCCGCGCCGGGCCCGCGCCGCACGACGTACGTACGACACATACCTACTGCTTATTGTTTCAATTGCAGATGACAAATATAAATCGAGTGCCTAATGGCCAAGGGAGTCAGGACTACAGGATTGAAAGAAAGAAAAATATTTATTCAATGCAAGGCAAGAAACATGTGATTTTAGGCTAACAAAGAGCGAGGACTATTAGTATTCTGACTATAACATTACATTATTGTGTTTAAATATTAGTATCTATCAATCCATGTACTTAGATGCATTTACATCGAGGCTAACAACTGGAACATTGGATTGCAGGAGATATTTCGATAAAAATACTATATTTTTAATAGAATTTGTTTGTTGTGTCAGCTCGTGATGGGCACGGTGACGGGCGCGCTGGCGCTGGCGGGCGGGACGTGCTTGTTGCCGCTGCTGCTGGTCACGAGGAGACCGCACCGACTGGTATGCCTTTTTACTATTTATCACACACTATAAAATAAGGTCGCTTTCCGCTGTCTAGCTGTGATGAATTTCGATGCGTTTTTTTTAAAGTGTTTCAAGAAGTTTAATGTAGTAGAAACAAAGACGTAGCTAAGATTTTATTAAGAGGGGGGCGGGGACGGGGGACAGTCCTAAACAAACTATAAAAATATCTAAGGTAATTTTCGACACTCACAAGGGAATCAAAACCTACAGAGAAATTCTAGGGCAGCTGCCTCCGAAATTGAAGTGGGTTGCGCTAGTTTATTTATAAAAAGATAATAATTCCGCCTTTAATCTGAGATCACCCGAAAATTATTTATATTTTATTCTTCCATAGATCTACGCCATGTTATTTGTCCACGTGGTGACAGTGATACTAGTGTTAACGACGCCGCTAGGTGATCCATACAGCGCCACCCGCCCTCAGCGGTTCATGATATTCCATACAAGACGGACCGACCATTCACCTGGCAACACTGGCTATGTTGGCAACACTGCCAACTTTAGCAACACAGGCAACACCGAGAACTTCTTCTGGATGCCGGCCATGGATTCAAACTCGCCTCACTCCGTGGACAAGTATGGTACTAATGAGTTCTGAAAGTTTACGCTATTATTTATTAGAATAATAATATTGTATATATAAAATTCACCACCTAATGGGGTTAAATAGTACGCTGACGAAGTCGCAGGAAAAATCTAGTTAAATATATATTAAAGTACTTTTGGTAATGTAAATTGTTAGTAAGAGATAATTGAGCGCAATCTAAATTAGTCATCGATATAGACTTGAAATGACAAAGATGAATCCGCTAAATGCGCGTCGTAGGACTGAGACCCAGTGTCATTTTAATTAGATTTTCTTTTTAATATCATAAAAACCTTTTTTTACCTATATACCTGAATTTTCCACAGTGCCTGAGATGCGTCACGCGGTACCCACATCTCAATCGGACTGTGATCGTTGGGTGTATTGTGGAGCGCCGTACTACCTTCCAGCGCGTTCCTTCATCCCTATAGGTCACTCGTTCCCGGCGTCAGAACCGCCTACTGTACGGCTGACAGCCCAGCTAAGGCTCGACAAAGAAAACGGTCAATTGCATCTTAATGTGACAGGTAAGCAAAGCGTTAAGATATAATGTCATCAATGTATGCAGTGTTTAGGTAGGTAAGTGAGATTTAGTGATATATGGACAATATAGTATCTTCTGGCTCCTGTCTTTATCTCCTATACTGCCTATTGATGACAGGTTAGTTAAATTTTGATTATATGTGGATGATATAGTATTCAACGAAACCTTAATCCTTAAAAGTGAAATTCCGTATTTCATATTATTTTCTGTTAGTAATTATTTACAATTAGTATCATCATCATTATATTTTACAATCAGTAAAGTCTTATTAGGTAAAAAAGATATATCATCTTTAGACATGTATTAATTAGTTCAAGTAGCATTTAACAAAAAAAAATCATTTCATGAAATATTATTCACTTGTATATGTATACAGGTCCAGCGCACATAGTGGTGATACTTTCGCCGGCGAGCGGCGCCGTAGTAACGGGCTATAGTGTCGCGGGCGTGGCGAGCGAAGCGAGGGTTCCGCACGAGGCGAGTCCGTGGGGTGACAGAAAGACATACTTCGTGGGGCTGCACGATGCACAGCAGCCCAAACTCTGGAGTCTCACCTTCAATATACAGGTAAATGATCAGTTTAGACTTTATTTCATTTCAATATACCTCACAATTCTTAAATAGATCTCGGGTAAACTATTTTATAAATCCTTACCAGTATAAAATGCCAAAGTGTGTTGTGCGTAAAGTGTTGAATCGATTTTGATTAATTTTGTAATGGCATATATGCGGAAATTACAAATTGTAGACTCCAATCCTGAAATTCATATAATACATATATCAGGAGTTGAATCAATGTTTGTGTCTAGTAGAATACTTCAACTGTTTTACCACTTGGATATGTGTAAATTATAGTATGTATAAAAGTAAGTTATTATATAGCACCCGTCTCCGCTCCCGGGCGCTCCGTGGGTGGACCTGAGTGTTGCGGGGCACGCGCTCTTCGATCCGGCGAGCGCGGGTGGTGCGGGGTCAGGGGCCAGTGCGGGGTCGGAGGGCAGTACGGGGTCGGAGGGCAAAGCGGACGATGCGCTGCAGCGCCTGCGCCGCGCGCTGCCGCCGCACGCCGCGCCCGCCACCACCGGCTGGGGCGTCGACATGCACCTCTACCGCCTCTAGCGCCTCTACCGCCTCTACAGCCTCTACAGCCTCTAGCGCTTCTGCAAACTGGCCTCTACGTATAGAACATTAAACACTGACTAGCCAATTGGCTGGCTCATCGTTTAATGAACAGCCTAAATCGCTGGGTATAAAACTCTATTTAGCCCTTTAAGAAACGTTATTTAATTATTCCTTTAAGAAGGTAAAACAATGGTTTGGTAATTTTTTACCGGTAAGAACGTCAATGTGAAGTCGCGGGCAAATAGCTCGCCTATGTAAGTGGCAGTGTTTGACCCGTAGTTAATTTCAGCAATTAATATGATAAATTTATGAAATAATGTCAAATTTGACTATCGCTTGATGCTTAACTGCGGGTTAGTAATACACCTATGCCCTTGCTGTGGGCGACTTGACTGAGTCGACATGATTTTTTTAATATAAAACACATAATTTGAAGCATGCATATCAATCACATGAGATTGGTGATTAAAATGAGATTAACTGTTCTTGTCTAAAAGCGTATGAATGTAAGATTTCCTATTGAAATCGTAACGTAACACTGAGCGGTTAGCTTTTTGAAGACTCAATTGTCAAAAAGCTTCAAATACAGAAGACATACGTATATGAGCCTAATCTTCGGCTTATGAGACAAATAACTAAAATCTAAGACATTTTTTTTATTCCTTGTCAGTTGTCATATTATAGTGTTGTGTTCTGAAGTGAACGTAATTTTATTTAATTTTTGTTCTATGTAACATGTATTTAATTTATGTTTCAAATGACAAAAATAAGTGCTAAGTAAGTTTATGTAATGTTTTTGTGATTGAAAGTAAAAATAAATAATTATACAAATGATATTAAGACCAAACTAGAGAATATCTACATAGTTTATAATTGGTATGGAAATACGGTAGATTAGATAGTGCAATTATTAGATATATTGTCCTGCATTGACGTCTATATCCATGAATATGGGCGTCGTGACAAAAAACTTAGCTCTTGAGCTTAAATGCGCAAGAGTGGAAAAAGGTTCTCATTTAAAAAAGGGCGGAAGGGAAGTGGACGCTGATTGGCTGATTTCAAATGAACCTGCGCGGAACGCCTACTTTTGCGCAGAGTTGGAGATATTAAGCAAGGACTTTAGGTTAATAAATTACATATCGTGCCTATATAGTTGCACCTCATGTTAATTATGGTTATATACTTATCACCAATTAGCACTTAGACTGTTAGTCCATTAAAAATATACCTATATGCAAAATACTCTGGTCAAAATATATATGAAAAATAATCACTCGGTAGGATTTAGTTATTTAACTTATCATCCCGCATTTTAGTCAAATAGGTGCGTTTTAAAATTAATCAATATTAATGAAATTTGCAATAAATCACAGTAAAAAGTTGCTGAAACTTATTATTATTGTTTTAAAAGAAATTGTTATAAATTGTTTAACTTAAAATGACAAAACTGCACTTTTATCTTTGCAATTTCTTTGTTCCAAGTTTTTTAATAAGTAACCCAAAAATGAAAGTAATTATACTCGTAATTTTATATAGTATGGAATCTGTTGTTAACTGGTGCATTATAAGAATGTTCAGATTTTTTTTTATTACTAAGACGTGCGTTACTTAAACGACTTTACATTTTGACGTCATGAAATAAATTAGAGATAAAGTTCAAACATCAAATAATTATTTTAAGTGCTCTTTGATCATTTTAACTTAAAAAACTATGGTTGACCATAAAGAAATCAGCAAAATTTTATCCCAGCTCGATTATTTTAACTGAAGTCATTCTGTCATGTTCAACTTGTCTATGATTAATAAAACATGATAAATATACCTCAGTTTGGAATTAGTGACCTGAGTCATTTAAACTTATTTCTTCGATTCGGATGAAGACTTAATAAAATGTGTTAAATAATGTGGTGCTTACCTTTAATTATATTATTATGGTAAGTACATTAATTATGTAGATAATAAATTCTAAATAATATTGACAATCTGTGGGTATACCTAAATATGACATAATTCATGATGAATGATTAATAAAATTTAAGAAATTCTACTGTGGGGCAATTATGACTTGGAAGTGATAGTAGGTATTTTTGTTATATTTTTTTAAAATATTGGTCCATTAAGTTGACCCAGTAATGTTTTTTTTGTTAAAGTAGGGTCATAAGTTACCCCTCAGTCGAATTAATGATGAATTACATTTGAGAAATTGTATGTTTATGTTGTACCTATTAAATTATTTGTTACTTGCCACTGTATTTTACTAAAATTACAATTCCACTTGTTATTAGATACATAAGACGGCCGTAAGGCGATCGTTGTATCAGTAAGAACAAAATTGTTTCACTTGCTGTGATTATAGTTTATGCTTTTTGTTAAAAACTTTAATAAAATGTTATAAATTAATGTTTGTTTTTTTTTCCTGGGATGTTGCTAAAAAATAAATTTGGTGACGTGGTCTTAGTTTGAAAAGATACCTGAGTAGGTATTTACTTATTAGATTTTCTTTTCGGTTTTTTATCTGAACAATTAAATGTGATAAAGAATAAATACATTTAAATGCTACCTTATTTTGGATAAGAGGTAACTAGAAGTTTACGATAAAATAATTAACTGATTATTTTCACGCACTTGTTATACTTCTACCTATTTTACAATACTGTCATGAAAACTTGCTTAGGTACCTAAGTGTTGTAAACAATAAACATATATTTAAGTTACAGTTTTAAATCTAGTATGCATTCAGTTTTTGCTTAGAATTTATGATAAAATTGTATTTGAAACTAACAAAAAATTCCCGCTTTCATCCTTCTGGGAAAATATAAGTAACGTTTGAGACACAAATTAAACCGAGCTGTGCGTCTTTTCGCCCTAATAATAGTGGTAGGTACTCTAAAAACGCCTCTATCTGTGACGCGCGCGACCTCGTTTCCGGCTTTTGACGTTTGTCGAATCGAAGTTGACTGAAAATCTTTATTGATTGTGCTGAAAAGTAATCTATAAAATAAAACGGGACGGGATACCTCGAGGGGTGCCTGAAATGTTTTTAGTGTCGTGAAACAGAAAAGAATCGTCGCGTCGGGTCGACCGACGTTGGCGAGAGACGTCGTGCAAAAGGGAGGTAGCGGTATGAGCTTGCAGTGAGCTGGTGCCTGGAGGCCGAGCATGGCGGCGGACACTGGAGGCTCGGCGAGCGCGGGCGGCGCCGCGGGCTCGGGGGGCGCCGGGGCCAGCCCTGAAGACACGCTGGAGGCGCTCCTGCGGGAGGCAGAGGCGCTAAAACAGAAGCTAGAGGAAGAGCGCCAGAAGTTGAACGATGTTACGCGTGAGTACCTTTTAAGCTCTTAAGAGATACATTTCAAATACAGGACTGATAGGCTACACCTCTAGATCTATTCACCGAGTTATAGAATATATTTGAATTGCATTTGAATTAATTTACATGATATATTATTATGTTTACATATTTATTTTCCCTTGTAGCTGTTTTAAGTATATTATAAAGACTTTCAGCAAAGTTTTTCTTAGAATTTTTTTTCTAGAAAAGCATTGTTTGAATTACTATAAGTTGCTTTGAATGAATAGTGACACAAAACAAAATATTTTCTTACTCCATTTAGAATCCAAGAGGAATCTAAGCTATCACATTTATATTTTAAATTCACATGTCAACCTAATTTGTTAGAAGATTTTAAATTTAATTAAATTTTACTCTACATGTTTTTCTTAATTTTTTTAAGCATTAAATATGCATAATTTGTCCTATAATAAACCATTTAACAACAGCCTATTAAAAATGACATCAACACACTTTCACTGCACATGTAGTTCTGTTATGTCATTAACCCAGAATGCAAGTGTAATAGTGCATAACAAGACTTGTTAATGGCTTATTTTGTGCTAGTTCTTCGCAATCACACTGTTTGTAAATGTTTAGTTAATAGCTTCTTAACCTGGGGTAAAACTTGTAATCCATGGGGGTAACCAACAACTGGTAGTTGTCTCGAATGCCAAATTTCAAAGTGCCAAGTCTGAACACAGCGTAGCAGCAACTAGCATGCAAGTTTGTTGTTGAGAGGGATGGGAGGGGTACAATTAGTGACTCTAGTTAGGTCATAAGGGTAACAAACCCAAAAAAGTTAAAAACAACTGATTTAGCTATAAGTCTTTGTAACAAAATATAATAAATTAAACAATTGTCAGTGTCATGTGTTGCCGAGCGGCTGGAACCGATCAACTTCCCCAACCTGAAGCCGCGCCGTGTCCTGAAGGGCCATCAGGCCAAAGTGCTCTGCTCCGACTGGGCACCAGACAAGCGGCACATTGTCTCATCTTCTCAGGTAACTTTGTTTTTAATTTTATGTTGACATTTCGCCTTAGACTCATCAGCTCAAAGAATTATAATGAATTTAACTTATTGTACTGACATTTCGAAAACTACAATTCTGACTACAACTTTGTCTGCATAAACTATTATAAGTATATCTGAACTTATCTCACTCTCTCTCTTATAAGATGATTTCTGAAAAAAACTATTCTATGCCTTTCCGAGGCATTCCCTATCTCCTAAATTTCATCAAAAGGTTCAGACAGACAGAGTTACTTTCGCATTAATAATATGACCTACTAGGGATTATTAAAAAAATCACTCTAGAATTTACCAAAAAAAAAAGTAATTAACATTATTTACATAGAATAAGACTATATTGGATGACCCTGTTATAAATTATACATCTAAACTTCTATACTAATATTATAAAGAGGAAAACTTTGTTTGGTTGTAATGAATAGGCTCAAAAACTACTGGACCGTTTTAAAAAAATCTATAACCCTTTGTTACTCAGGGTGAACGTAGCTTCCCAACAGTTTTTCAAAATGGTCCAATCGTTTTGGAGCCCATTCAATCTGAACAAACAAACCTTTCCTCTTTATTATATTAGTATAACTCTTATATTTTGATTATTCTTCAGGATGGCAAAGTGATAGTTTGGGACGCGTTCTCCGCTACCAAGGAGGTCACTATCGCGACTCCTAGTACATGGGTCATGGCGTGCGCTTATGCACCCTCCGGGACCCTTGTGGCTGCTGGCGGTCTGGACAACAAGGTAAGCTATATGTTAACTTGTATTTCTTGTATATTATGTCTATTTATTTATTTATTTATTTGCTATAAGACATCTTACTTGGATTTACAGCGTCAGCCAAAACATCCAAGAAGAAAAAGATAAAATTACATTTACAACGTAACACAAAATAGAACATTGAATAGAAATTTATATGAAATTAAATAAAAAACAAAATATGTGTGTTTACACAAAAAACAACAACAACAAAAACAAAGAAAGAATTACATATTTAGATAATAATTTATGTACACTAAAAGGATATGCCACTTATCAGCCAACACATCAGCGTCGCGGATCTGGGCTAGGAAGTCGTTGAGCAGAGCCACGGCTCGGGCGGTGGGCGCGCGGTCGCCATGTCGGGTACGCGGCCTAAACGGCAAAGCAAATAAGTTACGGGGGCGTCGTAAGCTGCGGTCCGCTGTCATTCGGTCAGGCACAAATAAACAAATATTCTCCAGAGCCGAAGGGTTGTCAACTTTGTGACGCAATAGCAGGCAGTAATGCGTCAAAGTTACCAGCTTACGCCTCAATGCGAGAGTCTCAAGCCCAACCATGCCATTAACAAATAATGACGGGTACAAAAACGGATAGTTATGAAAACGCCGCTTGTATATGTATCTAGATCGCAAATTTACGCTGAATACGTTCAATCATCAGACTGTATTTTTTCTCTCGAGGATCCCACACAACAGCATTAAACTCAAGCTTACTCCTAACGTAGGCATTATATAATAGTACAGCGACACGATCATCACGGAACTGAGACGCTGTCCTTATATCTATGGTTGATTGAAAGCATATAATTCGCACATAATTATATATGACTAGCTTCTGCCCGCGACTTCGTCCGCGTGGAACTCCTCCTTTTTTGCAGTCGGTTAAAAAGTAGCCTATGTCCTTTCTCAGGCTCCAAACTTTCTTTGTACCAAATTTCATTTAAATCGGTCCAGTAGTTTTAGCGTGAAAGCGTAACAGACAGACAGACAGACAGAGTTACTTTCGCATTAGCGTGAAAGCGTAACAGACAGACAGACAGAGTTACTTTCGCATTTATAATATTAGTAGGGATTTAAAGGAAGCTAACTCAAAAACCTGAAGTTTTGAGTTACGCACACCATCTAATTCCTTACAGCAAAACATACCAATAAAACAGATTTAAGCTAACTTTTATAGCTTCATATGACATGTACGAGTATTATAACATATTATAAATAATAGAAATGAATATTATTTGTGTTGGATTAAGGAACAGTTGGCTAGGGACTTTCAGAGGGCCTTAAAAATGAGATATTTTTGGATTTGTTATGGAAAAAATCGAAACCCTTATAGAAGTATACATAGCTTCGGCCTGCAACTTCTTTTGCTCACTATGAGTACCTAAACGGATTTAACTCGCGTATTTTATTGTATTGGTTGACTTTTTGTTATACTTTTTATAATTTTAAATGAGATATATATCCGGTTAGGTGACAGTGTTCCCCCTGAGCGAACCCGGCGGGGGAGAGGTGAATTGTGTCGACACAATTTAAAATGAACTATATTATTTCATGTGTACGTATCCTAGGTGACGGTGTTCCCCCTGGGCGAGACTGGCGGCGGGGGCGGCGGGGAGGAGCCGCTGCAGCGCAAGCGCACGGTGGCCACACACACGTCGTACGTGGCCGCCTGCGCGTTCCCGCGCACCGACCGCCAGCTGCTCACCGCCTCCGGGGACGGCACCGCGGCCCTCTGGGACGTAGAGTCTGGCCAGCTGCTGCAGACCTTCCAGGTACATGACTTTTTATTTTTTTTTGACAGTGTGAAAATGCTTTACTGTGGGACTCTCCCGGGGTTAAGTCATCGGGCCGGGGCTCTATATTGCAATGAATTCGTTTATGTTTGCTATGATGAACTAGTCACAAAATCGAAATATAAAACTTCGCAGTGTCACCGTTGCAAATAATTGTAATAAATCTGCTTACAACGGTCGAATAGAGCGTTATTGTTGGCGCAAGGTTGTATTTTTGCTTTTTTTTTGTGACGACGTGATAAAGTTCCTATCTATCTGTCTGTCCATCCGTCAGGGTCACGCGGCGGACGTGCTGGCGCTGGACCTGGCGCCGAGCGACACGGGCGACACGTTCGCGTCGGGCGGCGGCGACCGCGCCGTGCTGGTGTGGGACATGCGCTCCGGGGCTGCCGTGCAGGTCGGTACCGCGGTATATGTGTTGTGTGTCATGCGTCACGCGGCGGACGTATTCATTTATATTCTGACGATTCGAAAAACTTTACAGTGTGATTTTACTGCTATGAATATGGAGGTTTAAAAGCTTTCGATACCAACATATGAAAGCTTTGCGTTTTTTACTGTTTGATATAATGTGCATTTAATTTTAGATTTACTTAAGAAATAATGTGATAGTTAAATTCGTCTATAGGTAGTTGTTTCGATTCAACGTGTAATAACTGCGAAGGTATCAGAAATTATGTCTAATGTGAATGCGTCACACGGCAAGTTAATGCGTCATGTGTGTGTGTGACGCAGGCGTTCGACGGCCACCACAGCGACAGACGTTTTGTCATAATGTTACTGCATCATATTATTATGTGTTGCGTCATGCGTCATATTATGCGTCAGGCGTTCGACGGTCACCGCAGCGACGTGACGTGCGTGCGCTTCCACCCGGGCGGCGACGCGCTGGCCTCGGGCGCCGACGACGCCGCGTGCCGCCTGTTCGACCTGCGCGCCGACCGCGAGGTGGCGCGCTACGCCAAGGACGCGCTGCTCTTCGGCGTCAACTCCGTCGAGTGGTCGCTCTCCGGCCGGCTGCTGTTCGCCGGGTGAGTCACGTCACTCACGTCACTCACGCGTCATACGCTACGAGTACACGAGTACATCTTATATTAGATTAGCTCCCGCTCTGCGCACGGTGAGCAAACAATATAGGTGAATAAATCCTTTCTTAGTGTATGCTATGTTATAAAAGGAATCTCTGTGCAAAATTTCAAATTACTAACCCTTATAGTTCAGACCCTTCGTTTAAGATGTTATCAAGGCGATATTTTTTTTAACAGATCATGGAAAACATAATGTGATACAATATATCGTTATTGATGTATGTGTAATGTGTATTTATGTGTATATGCCCGGCTGCAGGTACTCGGACTACACGGCGTGCGCGTGGGACGCACTGCGCGCCGCGCGCGTCGCCGTGCTCTGCGGGCACGAGCACCGCGTCGCACAGGTACGGCACTCGGGGACACAGTGCACACACAGCACACACACAGCACACACACAGCACACACACAGCAAGCACACAGCACGCGCACGCACACACACACACACACACACACACACACACACACACACACACACACACACACACACACACACACACACACACACACTGCACACTGCACACACACACACTGCACACACACCAGACCACACACTGCATACTAGATCACACACTGCACACTGCACCACACACAGCACTCGTATACCCCGTAGTACTACTTTATGATGTGTATGTATTATGTGCGTTGGCTGCAGGTGCGCCTCGCTCCCGACGGCGCGGCGCTCGCCACTGCCTCGTGGGACTCCACGCTTAGAGTGAGTATCGACATAAAAAATATTTATTTTTATTTTATCTTATATATAAATATCCTTTTTAAATGACTGACTGACGAATACGCGCGAATACTTTTGTTATACCTAGGTCAAAATCTGACTGGAGACTGTAATAGTATATTAGTTTAATTGATATTTCGTGCGTTTCAGATCTGGGCGTGAGGTGTCCCGAAGCCCTTCAGCAGCCCTGGAGCCCCGGAGCCCTAGGGGCGCCGCGTCGTGTAGCGAGGGCGGCGCCCTATTCATTGTTAGTCGTATTACCACTAGCCGGCCGCGATCCCGCACTAATGATCTGCCCGCCGCGTCGTTGTTGTCTGTGTCTTACTATTGTATTATTTTTAGGGCTTGTAACACGTCTGGGTAAGTCCCGAGTAAGGCAATTGACGGATAAAGTCCGTTAAAGTGTCCCAAGTATTGGGGAAGTTATGTGATTTTAACAAAATAAAGAAAAGTATTGTCGAAATACATCTGTTGTTAAAATATGGCTGTTGTCAAAATACGGCTGTCCTCAAAATATAGCTGTCGTCAAAATACAGCTGTCGTTAAAATACTGCTGTCGTCAAAATATAGCTGTCATAAAAATATAGCTGTCGTCAAAATATAGCTGTCGCCAAAATATAGCTAAATTTAGCTAATGTCAAAATACGACTGTCGTCAAAATACAGCAGTCATCAAAAAACAGCTAAATTCGTGAATACAATTTAGAAGTACCGCGTTCGCGCTTTTCTTGGCCTTGTTCATATATTGTCAGTGATTTATTGTATTTGACAATCGCCTAAATATATCTGCATGCTATCTGAGCAGCTAACTTCAAAGTAATTTACCCGGGACTTACTTGGACCTGCGTAAGCCCATAGTCGATAATTTAGTGATGTATGTATTTGATTAATGAACCCTTGTATGTATTTGATGCCGATTGATAGAGATGGGATGAATGGTGTTTAACCGGTAAAACAGCTGATGCTCGGGGGTTTTTATTTTCCAAAAAATATATTTAAAGACTACTAATTTATTAGAACCTCTATAATGCGTTGAAAATGTATGTAATTAATAATATGGGAACTAGTGTCATGATTTCATCGATCGAGCAAAAGGGAAGTTTAAGATTTGATGTTGATCCTACCATGAAATTTTGCAAGCGCGTAAATGACATGGAATATTCAAGATTGAACTTGAGAGTAAACGGAAAAAGTACGAAAATATATAGAGAGGTTACCGTCCGAAGCGAAATACTAGTTAATCTATCAATATTTTAATTAGCTACATGTCTAGATATACTTGGAAAGTGGTAAGTAGTGAGATAACTGGATATTCGTAATACTTGTAGAGATATTTTAACACATTATAGAGGTTTTATAATAGGAGTGTAGATGCAACTGTTCATAATTAGGCATTAAAACACTGGTGTTATAATAATTATGTAACAGTTGCGTAAAAGATTTTAATGTATTCGTGGGTGGTTTGCGCGAGTGCCCTAAGAGATTACTGATATGTAAATATTATTAGTTAGTAACTTTGTTGGACGGTGTGTTAGGTTTCCGATGTTAGTCGCCGCGCGCGGCGTACTAGTGCAGCCTCCTTTGTGTCATCATAAAAAAACAATAAATAAACTTACATGTTAATTTGTGCTTTTATTATGTGTACACCCTACTCTTCATTCTTGCCATATACCCACGAAGAGGCGAAGGAAGTATCAAGGAAATAAGGCAGAGCATCAGTGTGGTCACTACTTGTTATGCCTAACGCACCCTGTTTTGCCAGTACTTACATGTATGTATTACATATGTGTTTCATTTAATTAATTAATGTATATTTGGCGCGAATCAAAGGACCGAATAGAGCAGTGTGGACAGAGGGCAGTGCGCAGAGCATAGTGTAGTTGAGGCATAACTTACGATTCATACTTCTTTACTTCAATATCTTCGTGTAATTATGCAAAAAAAAATGATAGCAAAGTAAATTATTATATATCAATAATAAGAAAGAAAATGAGAGTAGGTATTTTGGCTATACGTCTAAGAGTAACTTAATTTTATTAACTGCTGGTTGTTTAAAAACAAAAGAAGCTTACTATGCATACTTTTGTTCTCACATAATTTTTTACAATATTAATTAATTAACTTTGAAAACCGTAAACTATTTACCTAAAAACCTGTAATGCAATAAAGGGTACAACACTAATGACATTGACAATCAGCCGTTGCTAACTTCAGAACGTGCGCCATCTTGTGCCCTCCCATTGTTCTGCTGTCAGTCGATTAAACTAGAGGCGCAGGGTGTGCGCCAGTGCCTTGTTCCTTTTCCTTGACGTGATCGATTGCTCGCGGGCACTGTGAGCCTTATACCAATCAGCGCCGTAACTCCATCACCATGCGACCCGCGCTCGCCAGCTTGCCGCTGGCTCTTCTATTTTTAGCTAGCCTATCTTCATCGAGTGCACAAAGTGAGTATTCTACGAAATATTTGATGTAATTAGTGTTATTTATAACGTTGATTGGCCTCGGGCGGGCGGCGGAGGACGCTCCGCCGTCGCGCCAGCCCCCGACCGTCTAGGAGATATCGTTAGTAGGTCATCGTCCGTCGATCGCGCCCTGAGGGATGATGTCACAAGTCTCCATTATTGTTTTGTTTTAATTGTCATGAATCATTAAGAGTTACTGCCCGGAGCGGGTCATGTTTATTTTATTCAGCTGGTTTTCATCATGTGCTGGGCAAATGAGGAAATGATGTAGGCATGAGCTGTTTACTCTAATACTTTTTATTGCTAGTGATTAGTTAATGAAGTAGAGCAAATTTGTGTTTGTTAGTTAATTCCTTTGGCATTAGTATCAGTTGAATAACATTTATTTTCCGTCTTTATTGTGTTATCTGAGTAAACAACATAAGTATCTGCAGTCTGCTCTGAATTGTTTGTTAGCTCTAGTGATAAGGGGATGATGAAAGGATTCTTGAATCTCCATGCCACATTTTTATTACACTATATTTCACTATTTATTTTCCGATCTGTGTAATATAGGTGTACTCAAATTGAAAATATGCTTAAGGTCATAATAACAAAGTGGATTTTTAGTTTTCTGATTGGACCATTTGTTACAAAATAAGACAAATCCAATAGTAGAATATAATTACTATTTCTAACTTTGGTATATAAAAATATGCCTCAATCAAAATTCAAATTAGTTTAGATAATTACGTAAACCTATCAATGTTATTAATTGTTAAAATACAATTAGCTATGATTTGTTGACAAATTTTCCAATTAGAATCTCATAATAATTTTAGAAATGACATAAACAGCTATTTATTCTATTCAAACTAACTTGAAACGCAGATAAGCAATTTAAACAATAACAAATACAATTTTAATATAATATACTATCAACTATACTGAAACCTATTTATACTGAAACAATAGGATTTATATGTACCTACTTAAGTAGGTGTTTAATCAACAGCTTACAATTGTGACCATTAATTGCACCTAATATTATTTAAAATTTTGTTGATATTCCCACTTATAATTATTGTCATCTCAGTCGGCTACGAATATGGGAATTACAAAATATCAGCAAAAATTATTATAAATGTAAGCGAAAGCATTAGAAGAACTGAAGATAGGTATAATATGACTTTAGTGTTAGACAATTGTTGTGGGTCATTCCATTGTGACGGGTGGGACATTTATACTCATTTGTCTGTCTGTCTGTTACGCTTTCACGCTAAAACTATTGGACCGATTTACGTATTGAATATGACATTATCAAATACTTGAATAGTCATTGCATACTGTACCATCGAAAAAAGTATGAAAATGTCATTATTATTATGAGAAATTGACGGTATAAGAAGTGTGACGGGTGGGACTTCAAATTACCTCTCCTCTCAGAGTTGACTTACACTATTCGCAATTCGTAAGAAACTATGTAACTTTTGTTAAACAACCTATTTTTATATAGTTTCTGATATTGTATAGATTAGGTATTAGTAAACTTTACGCAGATAACTCGTAAAATAAAAATAATTTTGCTTCTCAAAGCTTGTGACGGGTGGGACAGTACTTTGTGACGGGTGGGACGAGTAACATTTGGGCATACAAATGTATGAAAAATATAAACACAGTTCTTTTGTATTTATTTTAAATCAGTTTTTAGATGAATTATCTAATGTTACAAGTAATCATTTCAGTAGTTTTTTAGAATATAAAGACAAAAAAAATGTTTTTTCTTTTCAATGTTTACAGGCTCAGAAAATTGATAATAATTGGTAGAATGTCTAAAATATGACTAGTTTTAATGAAAGAGACATCTTCCTTATTCATTCGTAATGCTTTGCTAGTTTTATCAACACATTTTAAAAACATGACTTTTTATTCATTGTCGAAGTCAAAGGTACTTTGTGAAACTGCGAGGTATTTATACTCTTTCGACTTTTTCCTGGCAGTAATCTCTAATTTAACCCAATCTTACTTGAGTCTTCGTCGGCGGAGGAATTATTAGTGGTGGAAAAACTTAATCCTGGCGTTTGGTCTCTATCATCCTCATCTATCGTCTTTGAGTCAGTTTCAGTATATACCACCACCAAATTAAACGACATAACACATATAATTTGCTTTAGTATAAACCAGCTACGTTTAAATAAAGTTGACACAACGATTTTATACTCACTAAGTCAGTTTTATCAGATAACCCATTTCGCTCACCCGTCAATGTGACGGGTGGGACATACTTTGAAAAGCGTTAAAAACAATTTTTATTTAGTAATGTAACGCGTTATTGATCTAAAATAATCGCCCTCAACCTAATTGTTTCTTTCACAAAGCAAGATAACAAGAGGTTAGATATTTTTAGGTTTAACAAGAAAAAACCTTGTTTTACTGTGACGGGTGGGACATGAGTTAAGCTTTTTGTAGAAGCCCAATAAATACTAACCATGAAACTTAATTTATAATTACTTAGCACTAGTTTAAACTGCGTTAGATATATTTTCTTTTATACGTATCACTTTTTCCGTAATGTTCAGAAATGCCGCGAAATAGTGCTGCAAACTTAAAGTAAAAATAGGCCGGCGTGGACAACTGGCGCTAGGAGTACGGTCAAAAACAAATGTAAGCGAAAGCATTGGTAGAGCTGAAGAAATAATATGATTAATAAAACAAGGCATAATGTTCTATTCTCTAAATATGTATTTATGTATAAATTAAGTTATTTATATTTTATGCCTATGGTGCCGGTTTCGCTGGAATGACCCTGTACATAATAACCGCAAAGTCATCAGAAATTATTTAGTTGCGCTTTAAAACTACTAAATGATTTTAAATTATACAAAAATGTTTTATGAAATGTAAAATGGTGTGAATTAATTATGATAAACTGAGATGAAATAAATTATTGATTGGGATAATTGATAATTCTTTACAATCCATTATGGGTTCTAAGTAGATAATGAACTTAAGTTTCGCATCAAATTGATTGCAGTGAAATAATTACCTATAAATATTAAATTGTTAGCTTAGTCGTGCTACGATTATGGAAACTGTAAAGGTTCGAAACGTAAGCCAATATAATAAAAAATACGCGAGTTAAATCCATTTTATAGTTGTTTCATTCGAATATATTATAATAAACGCAAAGGCATCAGAAATTAAGTTAATTTTTGTAGTCACAGTCTAAATTTATTCAAAAGATAGTAATTTGATTAAAAGCAATAAGTAATGTTTACTATCATCCCTATCATCAGGCTATAATCTTTGGTAGAATTTTTTTAAGTAAATTGGCATGTCTGTTGGTTTTGTACTTATGTTAAGTATATTCAATTATAATAACTTTTATAATAATATTTTATTTTTTTATTAAAAAAAAAATTGTTCTTAGTATGAATGGTGGCCGGCTAGCACTTTATAAGTTTGCTTTACCTATTTATCATCTTCTAAAATGGCATCAGTAGACGTTTGGCAGACTATCAAATAAACACTAAACGTGAAATAGGTTATAAACGTATTCGTTCTGCTCGCATCTACTTAAATTTGAAATACCTACATTAATTCAGTCTGCATTTAATTGCCTAAGATTTGGGGCGAAACGAGAATCGAATGTAGCCTAAGCGTAGTGTTACTAGAGATACAGGACCTACAGGATTCAGATGTATTCTTGGTTGCGTCTTAAATTTAAAATAAACTACAGTAATCTGAAGATTTTTTAAATGCCTAAATCGCAACACGAGCGTAAGTGGAAACGAGAATCGAGTTTTACTAGCCGAGTATATCGAGTAGAGACGGAGGGTGGGCAGCCGGGCGAGGAGGTGGCGGTGTCGGTGCGGGAGGGTGCTCCGCTCGAGCTGGCCTGCACGCTGCGGGTGGAGCAGAAGGTGGAGTGGAGGCGCGAGGGCTCCGCGATGCCGCCGGAGCTGCGCCCCGTGGGGGAGGCGGCGCCTGCGCCCGGCGGCACGCTCACCACGCGGCTGCGCGCCGAGCACGCGCGCGCGCACATGGCCGGCCTGTACAGTTGCGCGCGGGGCCCGCGGGCGCAGCGCCTGCGCGTGTCGGTGCAGGGCTCCGCGGCGCTCCCCGCCGGTACCCGCTGCATGTCGCGCGCGCTCTCTCTCGCTAATACGCTTCGCTGTAGTTTGGAATGACGTTACTTCGCCCGCCGTGGCCCGTAATCGCCGTAGGTGTGTTGTTGTAGATTTGGATTTTGAATATAGTAATTTTGGAGCACATTATTTTTATTTATCCCGTCCACACCCCTGGGAGACGGCCGGGGACGTGTCGCCGACGCGGTCGTCTCGCCGTCGTGCGTCGGCTTCCGATGCTATCGATTACAAACGGATTGCCTTGCCCATTATTTCCGAGTTGTTGTATCGGAATCGTAAATGTAACGGTTTTATTTACTTGCCACGTCAATAAAAACATAATTCTATTTATTGCGTTTAATAAAAATACGGAAAGAAACCTTCAGTTGATGTATGCATAAATTCTATTAGCTCGGCAAAGGGCGTCGCGAGGCCGTCGACCGCCGGCCACATCGTCGCCTCTGTAGCCTAGTTTTGTATTTTATGTATAGTATGAATTATTTATTAGCTATCGAGTATATTTTGTCATCATCGTAGATAAAGGCTATCGTTTTGTTTGGCGAAAGCGTTTGTTCAAAACGCGTCGCGCCGTGGTCGTCTGCCGCCACGCGCTGCGTCTTTTTGTTTACCCTTCGTAGATAGAGCTATAATTTCAGTAGGTAGAATTTCGTGTAATCTTATACTGTTTTAGTGTTTAATCTAGGATTATATTACGAGTTACCCGACACCGACTGCATCGACGCCGGCGGGCGGAGTGTGTGTGCCGCTTGTGTTAATTAATTGGTGTCAGTGTGGGGTGCCTCGTGACTCAGTACGCTGTTCTATAATATAACTTTCTATCGTATCGGACGCTTTGCACTATGTTCGACTGGATGCACTGTATTAACCGCCGTGTGACGTCACACGGCTTTATCACACATATAATATATCAATCGTGTTGTAATGACGTATGTCGCATAGAACTCGTGTTTTAGACACGTTCATCGTACGTATAATTGATATGTACCTAATTAGTAGGTAGGTATGTACTTTTTAACCCCTATTTTGCTCCCTTACTGGGTTTTAATTGGTTTCACTACCTAATTAATAGGTAAAACAAATAATTTCCCACTAATAACTATTTCGGGACTTTGAACTCCATACTCAATAGTTAATTGCAAATTGATCTCAATACTTACGGTGTTTTGACGTCAGTTTTCTACTAAGAGGCATTATTAGATGTTACCTATATCTTTACATCCATAATATAATATATATAACACATATATTAAATAGGGATTCATTTAATTTCCGTTCTGAAACGATTTCACTAAATCTTTTCTAGTTGTGTTTGCTACAATCAGAAGAATTCAGTCAGAACGACTTTAGACGTTAGACTATCGTCAGCTCAGTCGTGCTACGAATATGAAACCAACTAGTTTTCGAAACGACAGCAAATAAAATGAAATACGCGAGTTAAATCCGTTATACTTTTTTCAAACGTGTAAACGCGACGGCATCAGAAATTATTAAACAGTAGGATCTTAAGTTAAAAAAATTAAAAAAGCTGCCCACCCCAATGACAGCTATCAAATCGATTATTCTCTTTTGACCACGTCAGCCGGGACCGCTAACTAACCGGCATGACTTTGGCTTGCAGGTGATGCCTCGTCAGACCTGGACCCAGCTGGCACCCTGGAGGTCGTGCCCCTGCAGACCATCCATTACTACGACACCAAGTCCAGTTTCAAGCTGTCCTGCACGCTGGAGAATAAGGCGAAACTGAACTACGTGTGGTGAGTATCGTTATAGCAAGGGCGTGCATTGCATACAGGCACAGTGTCACGTTGGGATTGCCTACCCTGGCGCCATACTTACGCTCGCGCACGCGCCTGCGTAATAGAGGAAGATCCCAGTAGTAAATAGAAATGTGGTCTCTGCTTATAAGGTCCACTCTGTCACTTTATTTAAAACTAGCGGTTCGGCCCGGCTTCGCACGGATCCCTTTTTTTTATAGCCTATGTCACTCGGGAATAGTGTAGTTCCCAACATTGAAAGTTTTTTTCAAATCCAGTTGCTTTGTAGTCTATTCAATCCAAATAAATAAACGTTTCCTCTTTATTATATAAGTATAGAGTATAGAAAAGTAGCGATTCAAAAAAAACAATATTTGTCGAAAAATCGTACCTACATCTAATTCACAATAATCAATACTTCAATAAACCAAGATACAGGATAACGTCGGTTTATTGTCCGTAAAAAAAAACGACCCGTCTATTAGTTTAAAATGTCTTCCTCATGGTTTTAAATTCAATTCCGATAGTGATATATGACACTGATTATTCCTAATTACGCGATGGCCGCAATAACTAAATGAACTCGATTCGATAGCTGCAGCGTGAACAACGCGTTGTTTCACCTAAATAATTAGTAAAATCTCTGATTAAATTGTTAATGATTAGATTAGATTAATTTATTTCTCGATAGTTATACAATAGGTACTTACTTACGAGCCAGCTTCTGCTCGCGACTTCGTTTACGCACTCTATCTCAGAATTGGTTCAAGGCATATTAAAATTTAAAAAAATATATTCCGGTACATACAAATAGCATAGAATCGTTTTTTTCTTTAAGTTTGACTTTGGAAAATCTGAAAACGCGTACATTCTACGTTAGGTAGGTTTTGAGACAAGTTTTAGGGTACCTACCATAATAAAGGTTTCTACAAATTTATAGCCGACTCTCTCATACCGAGGTGAAACCTTAATTTTCCTGGACTATCTATACTAATTTATAAGGAAGAAAGGTTTGTTTGGATTAAATAGGTTCCAAAACGTCTGGACGATTTGAAAAATTCTTTCACTGTTGGGAAGCTACACTATTCCCGACTGTCATAGCCTATATTACATTTTAAAAAATAGGGATCCGTGCGAAGCCTGAGCGGGCCACTAGTACATTACATAGATAACGTAGAGAAATCGCAAAATAGAGCACAAATTAGAAATACTAACGTATGAACACTAGGCTTGTAAATCGGTTGGCAACAGAGTGTAAAATATTAAAACTCGCGCTGTCGATTTTAATTAAAGACAAGAGTATTATCGTTGACATAACGTTATCTCTCGTAGATCTGTAATATGGCCGGCCATGAGGTGTGCCGGCTGATAACACGAAGCTATCTGCTTAATTGACTACTGCTTTTTATTACTCTTTTTAATATACTCGTAATTAAATACGCTAGAGAATAAACGTTTGAGAATACTTGCTTCGTGGTCGCTGGTATTTTAAATGAAAGGCCTTCGTTAGGTTTGTGGACTGTATTTAAATCTATACTAATATTATAAAGCTGAAGAGTTTGTTTGTTTGTTTGAACGCGCTAATCTCAGGAACTACTGGTTCGAATTCAAAGAAACTGATTAATATGTTGGATAGACCATGAGTTTTCTGTATAAAGGCTTTAGGCTATATAACATCACGCTGCGACCAATAGGAGCGAAGAAACAGTTGAAAATGTGTAAAAAACGGGGAAAATAACTATTCCACGCGGACGAAGTCGCTGGCAGAAGCTAGTTAACTATAAATTGGAATGAAACAATAAATGTTAAATGGCGGATGAGTAGCCTCATCGCATATTGGTTGTTGCCATTAAATGGTTGACCTTACCTTTTCCCTAGACAATTGTGTGGAATCGACTTATTTATTTAACATGACAATCTAGGTGTTATATAAAATTGAATTGATATCACATTATATATCACATAATAATATCAAAATCAAATCCGTACAATTTTGCATTCCATCGATTACGGATTGGCCCTTAATCAAGTTTGTACAATTTTGCCTCAATCGATTACCGATTAGCCCTTAGCTCTACAAACTTAAAACCCAACCCCAAATCAACAGGAAGAAAAACGGCACAGAAGTAACCAAGATTCCCGAACTCTCCGGCCGTCTGACCGAGATAGCTGGCAATCTGACCCTCAAAGACCGCTCCAGCACCGCCGACGACGCTGGCAACTACACGTGCCAACTGAACAACACAGCGCTAATCCAAGGCTTCCAATTACGCAGCCGGCCCTTGACCAAAGTAGGCACGCCGCCCGTACCCGAAGGCAACACAAACGTAGTTGAAAAACAGAAGCTTAAAATAACGTGCACTGTGTACGGTAACCCGGCGCCGTCTGTCGAATGGTATTACAGCAATCAGTCTGTTGCTGAGGCGGTCGAGTCGGCTCTGAATGGGAATGGCACGCTGGCTAAGGATGCGTTGGGCACGGTGCAGACGGAGGAGGGCGTGAAAGAACGCGCTATTGTCAACGGCACTACTCTGCAGATCAACGAGGCGTCGCGCACCGATGCCGGCGTGTACACTTGTGTGGCGAAGTTGACTCAGGTATCGTGTTGAATTTTAACAAGTTATAGAGTGAGATCCTAGTCACACCAAACTTATGATTTTAGGAAAGATATTTTTTTTACATTTGCTTATACTTATCATAGACCTTAGAAAAGAATGAATACTCGCTGAGCTGAAAACAGGGCCTTTAATTTATATATGTCCGCCTTTGTTCCTATATGTATTAAAGAAAGTTGTTATAGTTAGGTAGGTACACCATGTAAAATTAGCATGATATTTTTGAAAACTTTCATGAATACATTTGTAATCTGGGCTCGTGATAATTTGCGACGATATCCATGACAACAAAACAAATATTTTTCTAGAGCTTTGTAATCCATCAGTAAAGTCAATGATCTACTTCGGAATGAAACAACTATAAACGTATTTAACTCGCGTATTTTATTTTATTGGCTGGCGTTTCGGAATCTTTACAGATTCCATAATCGAAGCACGCTGGCAATAGTCTTATGCTAAAGTGATATAATAATATATTTTATTATAAAAATAAAAATTGCTATTTTAATCCGTTTACAGTTGTTTCATTCCAATGTGTAATAACCGCGAAGGCATCAGAAATTATAATGATCTACTCATCTATTTTTGTAAAGTCAAAAAAATACAATAATCTTTTATATATAGGAAGAGAAAGACGCCCTAGACCAACTGAACTCGGCCATCAAGCGGGTGAGCCACGACTTCAAGCCCCCAGAGCCGGGGCACACCACACTCCGCGTGAAGGACGTGTACGCGGCGCTCTGGCCCTTCCTCGGTATATGCGCTGAGGTGCTCGTACTGTGCGCCGTGATACTCGTGTACGAGAAGAGGCGCACCAAGCCCGAGTTGGACGATTCCGACACCGACAATCACGACCAGTGAGTATATATATATGGAGATTTGTACGTGTATGTCTTGGCCCCTAGGGGCCAATCGGTAATAGCTCAGATTCACTGTAAAATTGTGTGCACACAAATATTCGCATATAAATAATATTTAAACACAGTTGTGAAATGTGTATGTCTTGGCCCTTAGACCCTTGTCTAGGGGCCAATCCATGTTAACAATTGATATTTATCTGTATATGCACACACATATTCAAGCATACCTGTATATATTCACACAATGACATGTTAACGTATGAGATATTTTATGTTATTTGGTGTGACCGCGAAACTAACAAATGTAGCAAATTTGAGTTTTCACGGGTATAAAATGAACACTAATTTATTCAATTTTAATGTTCTCTTGTTGCATTAGCCAGTCTGTTCTTAGGTGGTATTGAAGTATTATCGATGATTTTCACATTTTTTAGGATGACATTGAGTGGTATATTTCTGTTGCAGGAAGAAGTCGTAAACGGTGAGCGGAGCCGCGGGCTGCACTAGTCTCGGGCGAGGCCGCGCTCGGCCGTTGTTGTGTTTTAGCTATTCAAGATTATTTTTTTTATTTTCGCAATCTAACCCAAAGTTACTTATTATTTAATTACTAGAATAATCTACCTACATTTATAGAGATATTTTCGATTTACAACCTTCCATGCCTCAGCCACACTATGCTCCTCGCTCTGCCGCGATACTGCCGTCCCTGGCCACACTCTACTGTACTCGCGTAATTTTTCAAAAAGCGGAACGGTGCATGACGAGGAGCATGACGAGTGGAGTGGCCACACTAATGCTCTGCCTCCTTTCCTCGCTACTTCTCGCCTCTGCGCGAGTGTGTGGCAGGGGTATAAGACGGTGTGATATTAAAAAATGGGTCGCGTTGTCAGAATTTGGCTTCGTTGGTGTTATGTTGGTATGCTGTGATAGGAATAGCTAGTGTCAATTGTATATAATGATTGTTTATAAATAGGTATTAAGTGCCTCTCTCAAGCTTTGAGAACCTGTCATTTTTGCGTACAGCAAGTTCTTAAGCTGTACTAATGTCATATTATAGTGAACAAAGTTGTATGTCGAAGTAACAATGTTTGTAAATACTTGGTCTAACCAAGATAGCTAAGTATGTATGTATATGAACTATTGTGCAACAATGCAAATGTAATGCGAAAATATCCCTTTAAGGGATCTCTTCCAGTTAACCCAGTCATAGTTGTAAATTGGCACTATCTATTTCGATGATACTTGTTGGTCTGGTAGTTTTCGTTGCATCCTGTCCGCGCCCGAATGTTCATAAAATATTAGACGTTTTAGAATTACTAAATAAATGATTATGTTAACAAATGGCGTCTTATTTTCCCTCGTCCAAAAGCGCAAAATAAATCAACAATATAGGTGATAGGTGACAATTTGAAGTCAATGCGGCAATGGTGTAGATATTTACTAGAGTTTTTAGTGTACATATATACTTGTCACTGACAATTGTCGCGCTGGTTAAATAGTGGCCATATACAAATAAAAACTAATTCAATAAATAACGCAATGAATAAAATTACAATATAATTTAATTATTTAGTCGAAAACCACTTTTATTAGCTGGAAAAGTTGCAAATAACTATGACTTGGTTTTTAGAAACCAAACATACCAAGTAGGTAAATAATATTGTTGTAAATAATACAAAGTGAATACTATACAAAAAGTTTATTTAAATAATACAAGACCTATTACATCATTTTAGGAGGTAAACTATAAATGCAATAAATATATTTTGGCAGATCCCAAGATATCAGTAGAATATGATAGTATGATAAGATTAGGTACTCAAAAAAAAAATGCATTATGAATATTTATGAAACACCTATTTAAAAAAAATCTCAAGATAAGGTCAATCATTGTCAAATTCCATTTTTACAAGAATACTATACAGTTTCAATAATATTTCTGTATTATTTCATTATATGAATTTGAATGAAAAGTGTCACTAAATAAAAGATTTAACTATTGAATTCCATAACATTTAAAATTTTATTTCTTTATATCCCATTACCTTATTAGCAACAAGTTATAATAGTTACAATTTTAATATTTAATTACTTCATTTCCAACTATGCATTTTCTATGGAGAAAATCAACTGCAAACAATATTTTAGTACTTATAATATACACTTATAACTTAGAATTACATCTACAAACTTAATAGGTATCTGTTTTAAGTTATGTTAAAGTTTCACCTTTCGTTACCTGAAACAGAAAACCAAACATCACTACATGGCATAAAACAAAGTTGCTGTCTGTTCCTATGTATGCTTAGATCTTCAAAAATATGCACTTTTTTACCTTAATTTATGGACCCTGCTTGGACATTATAAAACAATTGTGATAAACAATATTGTATACAAACTACCCTATTAATCTATATAAGTAATGTTAACTACAATCCTTGAAAGATCAAGTAGATAACCATACCTTTTTCAAATTAGATAAATATGGAATATAATATGTATTAGCATCCTTCCTATTTGAAACTAATAATGAAGTAAATAGATAAATAAACTCACACAAGCTTCCAAGTAGTCGATTTTTCTCTCCAACGATGTGAGTTTCTCATTCAAAGTGGCAAGGCGTGATCGACACGACATGTCTGTAAACACATGATTAAATATGAAAGTCATTAATTAATATTTAATAACAGGTTTTAGATGATTAGGAATCTTTTAGCTTTCACTCACCGAAAGAGTTAAGAAAATCGGTAATCTTTTTTATGCTTCCTGTAATGACTTCTATGTATTCTCTGTTGGCCCAGTCTTGCTGAATTTGCTTCTGAATCGTTTCTCGTGGCGGAGCAGCCATTATTTTATAGGAACAATAATATTTTCAGAAATATATTCAACAACAAGACTAAACGCACACCCCAGAAATGACGAATGCTACCTTACCAAATACGATACATGGAAATACTTTGTATTTTGTTCGTTTGAAAGAACTTTTAAATTTAGTCGGGTTAAAACTAGAGCTTGACATTTAATAAACTGTTTGAGCTTAAGTAAATTTTGAGTTATATTATATTATTTATTTATATTATTAGATATTCATGGTGTAGTATTATGGTGTAGTATTTCAATAAAAATAATTATAAAAAATATTTACCTAAAACTTCCTTTGAAAATATGACACATTTGCTCATTTTTTTAGAGAATGTTAAAAGCCAAGCTTAAACAATCTGTCAATGTCATCAACGCAATATAATAACAGCTGTTTTTATGTTCACCCGGCCTCACGCACATATACTTAGTCTTTTGTGATTAAAATCCATTTTATATACAAAATGGATGAAATAGAATATAAACTGAACACTAACAACAGTGTGTTAGTAGTTAACGCTATAGATAAGTTAATTAGTGTCATAAAATCGAAGTACAAACCGACGGAGCGGCAAAAGTTTGTGGTGGAAAATGAAGAGTTAAAGTTTTTGAGAGAAAAATGTTCTTCGAAGGAGAATCTCGTGAGCCTCACGGCTTGTCAAGGGCTGCTAGCGTTGGTAGAGCTGGGTGTACTAGAAATTGCCCACACAATGTCTACAGTGGTCACTTTATTGCCTAGTGCACAGTAAGCAACCTTTAAAGTTTTACTTAATTATGTTCCACGTGTATTAATAATTAATTAAATGTGATCATTGTGAGACCATATCCGTGTTGTTTAGCTAGTAATCTATACTAATATTATAAAGAGGAAAGGTTTATTTGTATGGATTGAATAGACTTCAGGACCAATTTCAAAAATTCTTTCACTGTTGGGAAGCTACACTATTCCCGAGTGACATAGGCTATAAAAAAAGATGATCCATGCAAAGCTGGGGCGGACAGTTAGTTGTCAATAATTCAACCTATAATGGTCCTGTAGGGAACTTATCACAATATTCCATTGTGAGATCACTACTTAAAACACATACCACTAATTTTTAAAAGCTTTTATTTAACTTGCAATGTAAGTATTTAAATTTCGGAGGATAATTACTAATAGAGCACATTGGTTTAAAACTCAAAATTATTAATCAGGCAATAAAAGTTTACCACCTTTTTTTTTTAAATGTAAAAGATACAACTCAGTTGAGATCAGAAGCAAAACTCATTTATTTCACAAGTACCTACAATTGTCAATACAAAAATAATCATAATCTACCCAACCTAATATTAATACATAATATACCTTCCTCTCATATACTTTAAGTTCAAAAGTAATCATATTAATCAATACTGTAATAATCAACAACAAAAATAAAGAATATAATTATAATCATCAAAGTTAATCTTATTTAAGTATTACTCATAATCAGTCGGTATTCCTATTATATCAGGCCACAATTCTGGAGGTGGAATTTCAATCGGCGGGTCTGATTCTGTTGAAGTTTGAGACCCTGTATCATCCCGTTCCAATCGCTGTTGAGTAACAACTCTAGCTAAAATCTGGTCGGCATGACGACGATGTAATTGTCCATCTTCCGTTCTCACCCTGTACGTGGTAGGACCTTCGATCGTCTCTATTGTCGCCTTTTGCCACTTCATTCCAGGTATATACATTCGTATCAACACAGGTTGGCCGCAGCAAAACGACCGCGCAGGCGCGTGTTCTGCAGCTCGCTCTAGCTGTTGTTCTGAACAGCGGGGCGCGCTGTCTGGGTGGAGAGATGACAACGCCGTTCTGTATTTGCGCCCATTTAACATTTCTGCCGGTGTTTTATTAGTAGAACTGTTTGGAGTAGAGCGGAGATAATACAGAGCTTTCGCCAGTTTCTCACTCCATGGCATATTTGAGTTTCCCATTTTCTTTAACTTGTTTTTAAAAGTCTGAACGGCCCTCTCAATTTGCCCATTGGATGCCGGGTGGTAAGGTGGTGTATATAAATGACGTATTCCATTATTCTTTAAGAACGTGTTAAATTCTTCAGCGATGAACGTTCGCCCATTGTCTGACACCAACACCTCTGGTAGGCCTTGCGAAGCGAATATTCGTCTCAGAGAGGTTATAGCCGTACTCACGTTCATAGATGGAACGATCTCAGCCTCTAACCATTTACTATAGCTGTCTATAAGCAACATGAAAGTCTTTCCTTGAAATGGCCCAGCGAAATCAACGTGAACTCGGCTCCAAGGTTTATCTGGAGATATCCATGTTTGTGGATCTTTTTGGGGGTTATTCCTCACTACCTGACAGTTCTCACATTCAGATACCACTTTCTCAATTTGCTTATCCATTCCGGGCCACCATACATATCCCCGGGCATAAGCTTTCGTTTGTACAATCCCTGCATGTGGAGCATGTAATAATTTAAGTACTCTGTTCTGCAAGGATGAAGGTATTATGACCCTATTGCACCACAATAAACATTCTTTATTGTGTGAAAGGGCCTCCCTGCGTGTCCAAAATGGTTGTAATTCCGGATCCGAATTAAAACGTGGCCAGCCATGTAGGATATTGAAAAACACTTTCTGTAGCAGTGTATCCTTTTTAGTTTCTACTGCTATCAATTCAATATCCACATTCCACCCCGCCGGTTGTTCGTCTAATAGAAGGACTTCTCTTAGAATCTCTTTATCGTTATTCTCTGACGTTTCACATTCAGTCCACCTACTAAGTGCATCCGCGTTACCGATACATTTGCCAGGCCTATATTTAATACTGTAGTTATAACAATTTAATTTCAATGACCATCGTAACATCCTGGGCGATATTTGATCTGGTATCGGTTTTTCTGGGTTAAATAGTCCAACTAGAGGCTTGTGATCCGTCACAATACAAAATTGACGGCCCATTAAAAACTGGTGAAATTTTGATAAACCAAACATAATTGCGAGAGCCTCCTTATCAATTTGCCCATATCGCCTCTCGTGGGTGTGTAGAGTGCGCGATGCCATCATTACAGGCCTTTCTCTGCCATCCTCCATTACGTGGGCTATTATTGCTCCAAGTCCATAATCTGAAGAATCGCAGATTAAAAGCAGGTCTTTATTAAGATCATATCCGACTAAAGTACGATCCGAGGACAAAAGTTCCTTGGCCTTTTCGAATGCAATCTGTTCTTTTTTAGTCCATTTAAATTCTGTTTTTGCTTCCAGAAGGCGATATAAAGGTTCTAACAGTGTCGATTTATTCGGTAAAAACTTTTCGTAAAAATTATAAAGACCTAAGAATGCACGAAGCGTTTCCTTATTAGTTGGTGCTGGCTTTTCGAGTATTTCCTTAACTTTTGCAGGTGAAGGGTGAAGCCCATTTGCGTCTAACATGTGACCTAGAAAAGAAATACTATCAGAAGCAAAAACACATTTTTTTAAGTTCAGCCGGAAACCCATATCCTCTAATTTCTTCAAAACTAGTTTAAGGCGTGTGTTGTGTTCTTCTTCATTATTGCCAGTTACAGCTATATCATCGAGAAGACAGGCCACACCCTCCATATCTGCTAGTGCCGTCGACATGAGTCGTTGGAAGATACCCGGTGCTGCATTAATTCCAAACGCTAAACGATTCATCTTCATCAAACCAATCGGAGTATTCAGTGTCAACAGCATAGCAGTATGTTCATCCACTTTTAACTGCGTATACGCCTGTTTTAAATCCAGTTTACTGAATATCCTTCCCCCACTTAGCTTTACGAACGCCTCTATAGACGTAGGCAGAGGATAGGTATCGACGTCTATTGATGCATTGACCGTCGAACGGTAATCACCACATATCCGTAAACTTCCATCATCTTTCTTTACGATTCTCAAAGGTGTAGCCCACTGCGAATATTTAACCGGTGTCAATACGCCTTCATTCACCATTTGTCGAAGTTCATTCTCCACTTGTTGCTTTAATGGAAAAGGCACCGGCCTTGCCTTGAGAAATCGTGGCACAGCACCTGGCCGGACGTGTAATGTCACTTCTGGTCCCGTATACACGCCCAATTCTTCTTTAAACAAAGATGGAAATTCTTTTGTTAAAGATAATATTTTGGCATCAGTCCAGCACACACCGGTAATTTGTAGGCCCAACTTCTGAAACCAGTTCCTACCAAGCAAGCTTGGTCCATCCCCAGAAACAACAATCAGCTCGCATTGCGCTTCTTTGTCACCTAACTTAGCTCGTACATGCGCCACTCCTAACACTTTTAACGGAGCGCGGGTCCAAGTTATTAATTTAACATGTGTTGGTTTCAAGGGAGGGGTGGTTGACCACAAATTTTTAAATGTGCCCTCTGATATAATGGTTCGAGATGCCCCTGAGTCAATCTCCATCAATAATTTTGATCCATTTAACGAAATGTCTACCGTTATTGGTTCACGATATTCTTCGGAACAAACATAAATTCCGTTCATGTTTTCGGAGTCTGACAACGTATCATCACACGAACAAGGCTCCTCTTTTTCCTCAGTCTGGTGCACCTTGCCCAGCTTCTTGTTGCAAGCCGTCGCTATGTGACCATGGCGTTTACAATAGTAACATTTAGCTTTCATAAAAGGGCAACGTTCGCCAGGCTTATGAGATCGTGCACAATGTTTACATTCTAACACTTTAATTTTGTCAATTTCCATTGGCTCGTTGACATTTAATGGAGTTTGCTTAGACGTGCTAGGTTCAGGATACAAATCAGGAAACGTCGCCTGATAGTTCAAACAGTATTGAACGGCGCTTTCATATGTGAGATTCTTCATTTTTAACAGCTCACGGCGCAGGCGCTCATCTCGTACTCCCAACACTAGTCTGTCCCTCAACTGACGCTTGAGATCCTTAAAGTTGCATTTTGTACTGAGCAAACTAATTGCACCAACAAAATCTTGCACGCTTTCCTGATGTAACTGTACGCGCTTATGAAACTTCCCAGCTTGCAATATTTCATTAACCTCCGGTTCGAAAAACGTGTCCAAAACGGTGAGAATGTCCACAAACTTAACATTTGTTGGCCTATTTGGCACCACCAGTGATGCAATTAGTGAATATGTATCTTTGCCACACTGCGAGAGAAACAATGATCGCGATTTCATGTCGTCGTCGACCGCGCCCGCCACATGCAAAGCACATAACAATTGTTCTTTGTAATCACACCACTTATCAGTTTTGGGGTTAAACTGTCCAGGAAACACAACATTGGGATAATTACTAGCCATTTTCGCGTAAATTACACTTATTTTCCCGAGTCGCCAATAAAAGATACAACTCAGTTGAGATCAGAAGCAAAACTCATTTATTTCACAAGTACCTACAATTGTCAATACAAAAATAATCATAATCTACCCAACCTAATATTAATACATAATAAAATGTAATTATGAACTTTTTCAGCAATTACACAGCAATAATCTCCACAATGGCTGGACTGCTGATCTTGGACCTGCGTTCCCGACTGGTACCTGGTCAGCCGTATCGGTGTCAGTTCGGACTGCGGTCTCCGCAGCACCCATTCATTGCTGTTTTGGAGAAGAACAAGGGTGCAGAAGATGACGTACTGGCACAGATGCATGCGTTATGCTCCCATCCAGATTATATGTAAGGGTTATCTATACTTTGTTTGTTTGGATTGAAAAGGCTCCAAAACAATTGGGCCGATTTGAAAAATTCTTTCACTGTTAGAAAGTTACACTATTCCCGAGGGACATAGGCTATAAAAAAAAGGATCCATATGAAGCCGCTAGTCTTATATAAATGCAAGACTTAAGAGTAATACATGTATGTATATGTTCACTTTTAGTCAATTGTCTAATTAGATAGTATATAATATATATGAACAACATAATATGTTACTTTTGTATGTAGTGAACTGTAAAATTTAGCCAGTAATTTTCAGAGACAATGTATTTCAGTTACCCTTACAACAATATAATCTAAATACAACATGTTTTTTTATCGTTTTTAAATACCTAGATCAAAGTTGCCAAACCTTTCGTGCGCAAGTCCAAATTACACTTGCCCAGTTTTAACAGTAAATTGTCCTTAAACACAGTACACAGTTAATTCCTATATTCCTTGCAGCGTGTCATCGAACAGCCTGGAGCTCCTCCGGGCAGTGTTCGTGTGGCTGGCGAGCCGGCGCGGGGGCCGCGGGGAGGGCGGGGGCCGCGGGGAGGCCGGGGCGGGCGGGGGCGGCGGGGGCCGCGGGGAGCGCGCGTGGCGGCTGCTGCTGGCGCGCCCGGACTCGCCGCAGCGGGACGACTTGCTGATCACATGCTTGGGATGTCTACAGGTAGATTACAAGTTATTTAGGTATTGTTTTCCTAGGTTTTTGTTTCTTTTCCCTAGCGACACACACGCAGACATCTGCTGCGCGATATGACACACACACACATAGCAAATTCGCTCATGCATCCACACTCGGCACGAGTCGAACTTAACAGTAGGTATCGTCGGTCGTTCTGACAAATGAGATCCTGATAGGTCCCCAGGAACCGACGTAAGGATCAGTACTCTTACACTCCAATTAGTAATCTAATGAAATGATATTAAGGTAGATTTGGGTTCTACTCTCACAGGGTAAACCAGTCCGTCAGTTTGTTTTCCGTTTTTATAGATATGGTACCAATTCTTCGTGCGCATGTCAGACTCACACATATGTACGAGTATACGATATGGCCTTGAATTAATGAATACTTGATAATGTTAGATAAACGACGCGGAGTCAGTGGACAGCGCGCTGAGCGCTTACTGCTGCGTGACCGAGGCGCTGGTGTACCAGCAGCGCGCGGAGTACGTCGCGGCCGTACTGCCGCTGCTAGCGCGCGCTGCCAAGCAGCTGCTGCGCTGCGGGTCAGTGTCTAATATATAATAATGTAGATAAACGACGCGGAAACAGTGGACAGTGCGCTGAGCGCTTACTGCTGCGTGACCGAGGCGCTGGTGTACCAGCAGCGCGCCGAGTACGTCGCGGCCGTCCTGCCGCTACTAGCGCGCGCTGCCAACCAGCTGCTGCGCTGCGGGTCAGTGTCTAATATATAATAATGTAGATAAACGACGCGGAAACAGTGGACAGTGCGCTGAGCGCTTACTGCTGCGTGACCGAGGCGCTGGTGTACCAGCAGCGCGCGGAGTACGTCGCGGCCGTACTGCCGCTACTAGCGCGCGCTGCCAACCAGCTGCTGCGCTGCGGGTCAGTGTCTAATATATAATAATGTAGATGAACGACGCGGAGTCAGTGGACAGCGCGCTGAGCGCTTACTGCTGCGTGACCGAGGCGCTGGTGTACCAGCAGCGCGCGGAGTACGTCGCGGCCGTACTGCCGCTGCTAGCGCGCGCTGCCAACCAGCTGCTGCGCTGCGGGTCAGTGTCTAATATATAATAATGTAGATAAATGACGCGGAAACAGTGGACAGTGCGCTGAGCGCTTACTGCTGCGTGACCGAGGTGCTGGTGTACCAGCAGCGCGCGGAGTACGTCGCAGCCGTACTGCCGCTACTAGCGCGCGCTGCCAACCAGCTGCTGCGCTGCGGGTCAGTGTCTAATATACAATAATGTAGATGAACGAGGCGGAGTCAGTGGACAGCGCGCTGAGCGCTTACTGCTGCGTGACCGAGGCGCTGGTGTACCAGCAGCGCGCGGAGTACGTCGCGGCCGTCCTGCCGCTGCTAGCGCGCGCTGCCAACCAGCTGCTGCGCTGCGGGTCAGTGTCTAATATATAATAATGTAGATGAACGACGCGGAGTCAGTGGACAGCGCGCTGAGCGCTTACTGCTGCGTGACCGAGGCGCTGGTGTACCAGCAGCGCGCCGAGTACGTCGCGGCCGTACTGCCGCTGCTAGCGCGCGCTGCCAACCAGCTGCTGCGCTGCGGGTCAGTGTTGATGACCTTATTATTTTACAACAGAATCAAAGATTATGCTACTGTACAATAATTAATAGGAAAATGTGTGTTTTTAAGACGAAGCCTGTTGCGGATTAATGTTGTGTAAATTTCAGATAAAAAGATATTATTATTATGTTTATGTTAAAAAAAGAAAAAAATCAAAAGAAAATAAGGTTAGGTTAGAGTTAAGACTGCGACCCTCACGAAATTCAAATGGATACAAGAACAGTACACTAGGTTAGGTTAAAATTTGTAGACAATCCGGCCAATTGTTGAACCTCCATATTACAAAACGGCCTATCAGCGCGATGTTTGATCCGGCAAGCGCGTGCAGTGAGAGTCGCGTATGTACTATGTCAGGGTAGGCACATATATTTATACCATTGTGCCTTTACGGAATGCACGCCATTGGCTGAGATATACTTGTTTAAAAATATATTTAAGTGTATATTAAATTGATGAATTGTTCACATGACAGCCGCGACCCCCGCTCGTGCTACAGCCTCATCGAGCGGTGCTTCTCCCTGGACTCGCCGGCGCTGCGCCCCGCCGCCGGGCTGACGGTCTCGCTGCTGGCCGAGAACCTCACCGTCAGCTCCGCGCTCTATCTACACGAGCTGTTCAACCTGTGTGAGTCTTACACATACACACACACTTGTGTGTGTGTGTATGTGTAAGACTCACACAGGTGTGTGTGTGTGTGTGGTTGTCCACACACACACACACACACACACACACACACACACACACACACACACACACACACACACACACACACACACACACACACACACACACACACACACACATGTGAGTCTGATTGTCACACACTGTTGTGTATGTGTGTGTCTGACGCTCATGTCTGAGGCAAAAGCTGTTATAGTTTAACATTGTAAACGGATTTAACTCGCGCATATTATTTTTTATGACGATTTTTGGAAAAAAATGTAGTTCTCGTATTCGTAGTCGATTGTAGGGGAACTGTAAAATTTGTCGAAACATCAGAATATGAAATATTATATAATTTATTCCAATGTTAATTCATTATTATGTGATGCATCAATAACCAATCGCATCTTCTAATATTTAGTACATTACGCGCCGAGGCCAGTAAAATAAAAAATGTCTCAGATCACATGTAATTGTCGTCCGAGGCGAAGCCGAGGTAGACAAAAATGTGATCTGAGGCTTTTTTATTTTACTGGCCGAGGTCAGTATACTATTTTTCTGTTCGACGAAGCCAGAAAGCGGAAATTTCATTTAGCGCAGCGGCCACAAAGTTGGCGCTTTCTGGCCGGAGGACGGAAAAATACATTTCAATCCCTATTTCCACCCCCCTACGGGATGATTTCCGGGATAAAAACTATCCTATGTCCTCAGGACTCGGAACTATATATATCCATATGCAAAGATTTTTAATAATTATTTATTTCTTTTGCAGGCCTCAACATAATAAGCAAATACGAATATTCGACCTTATCACTGAGCACATTCGTGTCATTATCGCTCCAATGGTTACACCTCCCGTCTCACCTCACATCGTCAGCTCTCAAAACGGCGGCAAAAATATTAGAAATACATCGAAACGCAAAACAAGAATCCAAACTGCACCTAGCCAATTTAAAATCTAATAAAATATTCCAAAATCTCTCATACACAGACCGACATTTATCAATTATGTTTAAATTAAACGAAACTTACGAAAGAATTAAAGACGACAAAGATAAACTAATTAAATGGTTTGACGGTTTTGAAAATGTCAGTGACAGCTTGAAATATGAAATGCTGCCATTTTTATTCGGTGTTGCCATGGAGAAGAATGAGGATTGGTTCGAAGCTGTAGTGTTGCAAGCGTTGAAAATGATGATTTCTCTAGTGGATTATAAAAAAGAATTATCTGTCCAGTTATTACCTGTTTTGCTTTATAAGATAGCTAATGATTTTTCTCCTACGATAAAATGGGAATGTTTAAAAGCGTTGCCGTTGATGGCTAAAACTAAGGTAAGTTGTAAAAGAGACCTTTTTTTAAGATTTCAGGGTTATTACATATTGGAATAAAAGAATTATGATGGATTAAGATATAGTTCTTCAGCTTATTAAATCCTAAGCAGACAGAAAACTGCATAGAGTAATACCTACTCTTATTATAATAATAATAATAATATCTTTGGACAATTCACACCAATTGATCTAGCCCCAAACTTACTATGGGTACTAGACAACGGATAAACATACATAAATACATATAAGATATCCAAGACTCAGGTACAGATGCCAGTGTTCATCACACTGACATCTGCCCCTAGCAGGATTCGAACCCGCAACCTCCGGTTTCGTAGTCAGGGGCTCTGACCACTAGACCAACAGGCCGTCAAATTATTAATTGTTTGGTTTTGCTTTTGTAATATAAAAATCACAGGAATATGGGAACTGTAAAGTTTTCGAAACGTCGAGCAAGTATAAAAGAAATACGCGAGCTAACCCGTTTTACATGTTTCATTCCAATGTGTAATAACCGCAAAGGCATCAGAAAATATTGTTTTTTTTTTGTTTTAGGAAAATGTACCCACAATAGTCGCTGTGTTAAATAAATTGAAGACTAAAAGAGGTGTCCCGATGTCGTTTTTGATCATGCTGTATACTAGTTTGGCTGAAACTCAGGTGAGAGTTAATGATATTTTCTGTCCTCCGGCCAGAAAGCGCCAACTTTTTGGCCGCTGCGATAAATGAAATTGCCGCTTTCTGGCTTCGTCGAACAGAAAAATAGTATACTGACTTCGGCCAGTAAAATAAAAAAGCCTCAGATCACATTTTTGTCAAACCTCGGCTTCGCCTCGGACGACAATTACATGTATGTGATCTGAGACATTTTTTATTTTACTGGCCTTGGTGCGTAATGTACTATTAAAATCTCCCATTAAGTTCCGGGTAAGCAACAATTATTTGCAACAATCCCAACTGATGAAATGTTGCATTAAATAGTTAGCTAGGTAATATAAATAGGAAAGGTTTGTTTGTTTGGATTGAATAGGCTCCAAAACGACTGGACCGATTTGAAAAATTATTTCACTGTTGGGAAGCTACACTATTCGTGAGTGACATAGACTATATTAAAATTTTAAAAAAAATTTAGAGATCCGTGCGAAGCCGGGGCGGACCGCTACTTTATTTATATAGTTAACTATTGGAATGAAGCAACTATAAACGAATTTAACTCGCGCATTTTATTTTTACGTTATCCAATAAAATAAGCGAATTAAATAATTTAATAGTTGTTTTTTTTTTTCAATCTGTAATAACCACGAAGGCATCAGAAACTATTATATAGTTACCTAGTTACAGTTTAGGGACCATGTAGCGGATTTAAACCACGAGACATTACGTTTTACTATTTCAAAATACTTCATAGTGTAGTATGTATGTTTATTCCTTACTAGCGGCCTCGGCAGACGTCGTCCTGCCCGTCCGATTGTTTCGTCAAAGATCTGTCAAAGTCTTCTGTCACTTCTTCATAAAGCTTCATATTTTCCCCGTTTTATACACATTTTCCACTGTTTCTTCGCTCCTATTGGTCGCAGCGTGATGTTATATAGCCTAAAGCCTTCCTCGATAAATGGTCTATCCAACAAAAAAAGATTTTTTGAATTCGAACCAGTTGTTCCTGAGATTAGCGCGTTCAAACAAACAAACAAACTCTTCAGCTTTATAATATTAGTATAGATGTATTTAGGTGCGTTGTTTCTTCGTTTTACTATTTAAAAATACTTCCTACTAAAGTATGTTTATTCCTTATAGCTTCTGCCCGCGACTTCGTCCGCATGGAACTCCTCCTTTTTTGTAGTCGGTTAAAAAGTACCTTATGTCCTTTCTCAGGCTCCAGACTTTCTTTGTACCAAATTTCATTTAAGTCCATCCAGCAGTTTTAGCGTGAAAGCGTAACAGACAGACAGAGTTACTTTCGCATTTATAATATTAGTAGGGATATCGAGACAGCGCAAATCGCTGCTCGATCTATCTATGTTACGTGATCTACGTGACTGTGGCAATCTGCTGACAGGGCCGCCACAACTTCCTACTAAAGTATGTATGTTTATTCCTTATGTTTGTCTGTATTTAGGTGCGTTGTTTCCCGTACCTGCAAGAGGTGCTGGTGGAGAGCGGCGTGTGTCGGCCTGACGATGTCAAGTGGGAGGTAGAGGTGGCCAGGGCGATGGCTGTCAAGAGAATATGTGATATCAGGTGAAGGAAATACTTTCTGTGTTAATTTCTGTTAATTTTGTGTTAACTTTTGACTTTGTGTTTGGATTTTAGGTTTAGATTTTAACGTTACGATTTATGATTGACTTTAAACTTGACTTATGATTTTTTTACTTTAACTTAGAACTTGACTATTGAGTAGATATAATAGATATGTTTGGACGACGCATGTTGTTGATTTCCTTATGTTTTATTTTATTTTGACGAAACTTCGATGGATATTATGACGTTTGTAATATATAATTAGGTAGTACTCAGTTGACGAAACCTGGTTTGTGGATTATCCTGCATGTAAGTATTAATACTTAACAAGACAATTAATGATATTAAAACTTATTTACTTGACTATTAAGCTTTTTACTTTGAATTTGACTTTTAAAGTGGACTTTCAACGTGACCAACAACGTTTTCAACATGACTTCAGTCATTGACGATGACTTTTGATTTTCGCCTTGAAAATGACTTTGTCTTTACACATGACTTTAGACTTAGAACTTGCTGTTTGTTTTTGAATTTGACTTTTAATTTTGCAATTAACTTTGAACTTGTCACTTAACTTTGCCCTTTGATCTTGCCCCTTGACTTTGACCTTGCCTATCGACTTTGAACTCGCTTTCGACTGTGACCTCGCTATCAACTTTAAACTCGACCTTTGACCTTTCCAATCATAATTTACCTTTCCAATCCAGAGCGTCTTCCCACGGGCTCGAGCTGGTGTCCCTGATCTCGTCGACCCTGAACCGGTGCGGGTCTGAGTCCGGTGGGGCTGGTGGGGCTGGTGGGGCCGGTGGGGCTGGTGGGGCGGCGGCGGCGCTGCTGGCGCTGGGCGCGCTGGCGGCGCTGTGGCGCGGCGCGGCGCTGGCGCCGGCCTCCGCGTGGCGCGCGCTGCGGCCCCGCCTGGCGCGTGACCGCAGGCCCGCAGTGCAAGTCGGGTGAGTACAATTTACTTATACTCTGTTCAAGAGTTGATAAATATTATGATAGATACGTCTCCGAATAGCGACTGTCGCTAAACTATCGCAAATTCTATGGCGGCCGTCGCTTGTCGCGCGCTTTGGGCTTTGGCTGATTTCGTGGTACGAGACATGCATAGAGAGTACGCACATGTTCAAAATTGCGGGCGGCGAGCAGTACTGCAAATAATATGAAACGCGTGTTTTAATCGTGTATTAATCACACTGGACTTCTTAACACTCGCGCGACTTATAACACCGACATAACAGACTTTCGTTTATAATGCGTAATGACCGCACTCATAATAATATTACATCTGCAAAAGCCCCTAACACTTCCGCCTGCGATTTATAACACCGCCATAACACAGCCCGCCAAGGACGTAGCTAGGATTTTGTTGAGCGAAGCGTAGACAAACTAAGAATATATCTAAGGTAATTTTCGATACTCGCAAGGGAATCAAAACCTACAGGTTACTTCACTTCGTTACCTCATTACGCCCTTGCTGAGCCCGCGGCTCGCGTTCATATAATACCCCGTGCGTAATGACCATAGCGCACTCGCATCACTATTCCAGCGTATGTCAGCTGTTATCCGAAGTGCCGGCTCTCCGCGTGACCACGCCGGAGTACGACCAGCTGATACAAGAGGCCACCAGCACGCTGTGGTCGCTGGTGGCGGAGGGCGAGCCCGAGGTGGTCACGGCCGCGTGTCAGGCGCTGGCCGCCTACCGCCTCGAGGACTTCAGGCTTAAGGATATACCGGAGGTATGTCATCATCATCACCATCACCACCATCATCATCACTGATGATTTTGATGTAAAAGCTATATTATTGTAAAGTGTCATCAAAATCCATTCAGCACATTTTGCGTGAGGAACAAACATCCATCCTTACATTTTTACAAACTTTGGCGTTTATAATATTTATTTACGTATATTAGTTCATATTATGTATATTATTATTATTTCTGATGCCTTCGCGGTTATTACACATTAGAATGAAACAACTATTAACGGATTTAACTCGCGTATTTTTATTTTGTTTTATTTGCTGACGTTTCGGATTCTTTACAGTTTCCATAATCGTAGAACGACTGAGCTGACAATAGTCTAACGCTAAAGTCTAAAGTTTAGTTAAAAATACGCGAGTTAAATCCGTTAATAGTTGTTTCATTCCAATGTATATTATTAATTAAAAATTAAAATAATAATATTTTATTGGATTTTTCGTGGCATTTTTTCTATTACGCTTTTTATAAAATTCTTTGCATTCTATTTGGCCAGTCTATTAGTAATTTTATATATCACCGAACCAAAATACATAGTTACTTCAATTAAAAAAATAAATTAAAAATTTAACAAACCCCCGACATAAAAACTAAAAGGCCCTCTAAAAAGTATAACAATAATAAAATCATAATATTAGTTACCTAAGTATTAATGTTTCTACAAAGAAAACGTCATGTCGGGGGGACCGTAGGTTTAGATAGATTGTAGGTAACACCTAAATGAGAAGCGGTTCCCCCGACATGACGTTTTCTTTAGCTAAGAACACTCCCGACATATACACCTTTCAAACAAAAAAAACAGAATCAAAATCGGTTCATGCGTTAGGGAGCTATGATGCCACAGACAGACACACACACACACACACACTGACAGACAGACAGACACGTCAAACTTATAACACCCCGTCGTTTTTGCGTCGGGGGTTAAAAACTGAGCCGCAACACAAGACATTTAAATTCTAATTCACGTGACACAATTCTGATTGTGTCGCTATTGTATTGAAGCTATTGCTTTGTTGACAGATATACAGACGGACAGTGAAACTGCCGGAGAGATATTGTAAGACACCCGCGGACGCGGCGCGGAACCCTGAGGATGTACTCGACTATATACCATGTGAGTTGACATAAGTCGATATAAGGGGGGCTAGACAAGTGCCCAACGTTCAACGTTAACGTTAAACGTTAGCACCAAAATGTATGGGATTTGACATTTGTGACGTACGTGACAGTCGTTCGCGGACGTCAAATCCCATACATGTTGGTCATTTCGTTTAACGTTAACGTTGAACGTTGGGCACTTGTCTAGGGCCCAAGATTACTCTTAGCTCGTATGTTTCGATCGCTACAACGCGTCTTCGTAGGTAGTAGTGCTGTTTTGGTTTTAGTTTGTTTTGTATTTAGTTTATTTTCAATGTTTGCATATTTCTTATTTTATATTAGAGTATTTTTCTGTTTATATATTATTGACTGATTTTATTGTTTTGCTTATATTAAGTGTTTTTGTATCTTAAGTTTAGTTTATATGTTGTGAGCCACTTATTGGTCTGTTTTAATGCCGATTGATATTGATGTGTTACTGTAAATCTGTTCCCCTCACTGGCCCCACTGAAAAGCGTCACGGAATGTATAATATTCGTTCCGGGCCAATCCGCTGAGTGGGGACCTATTTGTTCACATAGTTTTTAAAAAGTATTTGTATGAAATTGTATGTGTCTGTGGCAAATAAACAAATTTTCTTTCTTTCTTGTGTCGCTGTAATGCGTATAAGAGCAGTAGACGCGCGGTTTACTATCACCTCGCGTGTGCTTAGGCCGATAGTACACGGCGTTTCAGGAACGCGCGTCTTCGGCGCTGTGGGCGCTGCTTGTTGCGTTTACATTGATGAAACAAGCGCGCGCATGAAGCGCGTATACTCGCGTTTGAAGCGATACAAACGCGCGTACAAAGGAGCAGAGTAGGGGCAAAACGCGCGGTATCTGCGCGCATAAGCGCAGTAGAGGCGCGTTATACGATCGCCCCGTGTGCTTAGGTTACTAGGATGCGTTCAAATTGCGTTTGAAGCGCGTATACGGGCGTCGTCTGCGCGTCGTCGGCGCGTTTATAATACGCCGTGTACTATCGGCCTTAGCTCGTATGTTACGATCGCTACAACGCGTCTTGTGTCGCTGCAACGCGTATAAGAGCAGTAGACGCGCGGTTCACTATCACCTCGCGTGTGCTTAGCGTTACAAGTTTGCGTTTGAAACTCGTAAGAAACGCGTCATATACGCGTCAGCTGCGCGTTTATAATACGGTGTCTGCTAGAGGCCTAAGGCCTTAGATGGCGCGAAATTGCCCAGATTTTAAACGCGTTTTACTATTAATTGCTGCATTTGTTACGCTTATTAAAACTACGACGCATCGTGAAGAAACAGTGTAGGCCAATTGATGCGTGGTTCCGCCGGACAACGTTGACTAGTAGAGAAGGCCTGAAAAAAAAATTGTTTTATTTTGAAGGCGAGGTATGGCCGGAGGTGTTCAAATACACAAACCAGTCGCGCGTTTTACTATTTCTTTGCTGCATTTGTTACGCTTATTAAAACTTCGCATCGTGAAGAAACATGCGTTTTCCGCCGGACAACGTTGACTAGTAGAGAAGCCCTAAAAAAAATTGTTTTATTTTGAAGGTGAGGTATGGCCGGAGGTGTTCAAATACACGAACCAGTCGGCCCTGGGCGCGGTCTCCGCGCTGGCGGCCAAGTTGATGGAGCGCGAGGTGCGCGCGTACCGCTCCGGCGTCTACCAGCAGCCGCGGGAGCCCCCCGCCGCCGACTACCTGCCCGCCACCAGCCTCGTGCGCGGCCTCACCGACTGCTTCAGGAGACAGGTGACGCACGCACACACACACACACACACCGGGTGTACCAGCAGCCGCGGGAGCCCCCCGCCGCCGACTACCTGCCCGCCACCAGCCTCGTGCGCGGCCTCACCGACTGCTTCCGGAGACAGGTGACGCACGCACACACACACACACACCGGGTGTACCAGCAGCCGCGGGAGCCCCCCGCCGCCGACTACCTGCCCGCCACCAGCCTCGTGCGCGGCCTCACCGACTGCTTCAGGAGACAGGTGACGCACGCACACACACACACACACCGGGTGTACCAGCAGCCGCGGGAGCCCCCCGCCGCCGACTACCTGCCCGCCACCAGCCTCGTGCGCGGCCTCACCGACTGCTTCAGGAGACAGGTGACGCACGCACACTCACACACACACACACCGGGTGTACCAGCAGCCGCGGGAGCCCCCCGCCGCCGACTACCTGCCCGCCACCAGCCTCGTGCGCGGCCTCACCGACTGCTTCAGGAGACAGGTGACGCACGCACACACACACACACACCGGGTGTACCAGCAGCCGCGGGAGCCCCCCGCCGCCGACTACCTGCCCGCCACCAGCCTCGTGCGCGGCCTCACCGACTGCTTCAGGAGACAGGTGACGCACGCACACACACACACACACACACACCGGGTGTACCAGCAGCCGCGGGAGCCCCCCGCCGCCGACTACCTGCCCGCCACCAGCCTCGTGCGCGGCCTCACCGACTGCTTCAGGAGACAGGTGACGCAAGCACGCACACACACATACACACACACACACACACACACACACACACACACACACACAAACACACACACACACACACAACGTATACACACACACTCACTCACACATCATGCATATACCTACACACATACGAAAGTGTACATCACCCATATACACACACACGAAAGTGTACATCACGCATATACACACATACGAAAGTGTGTGTGTGTCATAAACCCTCACTGCTGAACTTAAGAAGCGCTTATCTTTGTCATTTGTTGTTCGATTGAGAAAAGAAAAAATACGTGTCCAATATTTTCTGGCAATCTACTTGATGGACAAAAAAAATCGTCACGCCTATTATCCAAATCCTATATTAAATACTACCTTCTGCCCGCGACTTCGTCCGCGTGGGACTCCTCCTTTTTTGCAGTCGGTTAAAAAGTAGCCTATGTCCTTTCTCAGGCTCCAGACTTTCTTTGTACCAAATCTCATTTGAATCGGTCCAGTAGTTTTAGCGTGAAAGCGTAACAGACAGACAGAGTTACTTTCGCATTTATAATATTAGTAGGGATACTTAACATACTTCATGTGATCCAACCGACTAGCCGGACGAGTCAATGACGTCACAAGCCCCCACTACCGAACTTTGGAAGCGCTTATCTTTATCATTTGTTGTTCGATTGAGAAAAGAAAAAATACGTGTCGAATATTTTTTGGCAATCTACTCTTAAAAATATTCGTCACGCCTATTATCCAAATCCTATATTAAGGGTACGTTCCACTTAACGCTCGCAATGCCGTCGACCACGACCGCTGAAATTGCCGTTCCACTAACGAGAAAACACCGCGGGCGTTGTAAGCGAATGTTTATAGGTGTTCACGCACATCGTGAGCGACGAAAGCCCACTCTGACCCACCAATATTTTGTGGGCGAAGTGGGCGCGATGTGGTCGCGAACAGTGACGTCGAGCCATCGCTCGCAACGACCACGGGCGTTAAGTGGAACGATACAGAGGGTGTTACGAGCGTTGCGGGCGCTTAGTGGAACGCACCCTAAATATACTACAGGTAACCCAGCCCTCGTACGACTATCCGGACGCGGTGCTGCTGGCGATGCTGTCGGCGCTAGGCGCGGGGGCGGAGCGCGGGCGGCCGCTGCCGCCGTGCGAGCTGAGCTGCCTGCCCGCGGCGCTGCTGCGCGGCGCGGCGTGGCGGCGCGGCTGCCTGGCCCTCGCCGCGCGCCAGGCCGCCACCGCGCCCTCCGCCCGCCGGCTAGTCGACACTTACCTGCTGGAAGTCGCGCCTGGGACCATGCAGGTCAGTGTGATGTTGAATGGTCGTGCTGTGAGATCTCGCGTTTTGTGTTTTAAATGAGTTTTTTGTTAAAGGGTATGTTCAAGTATTACGTAAGCACTGTTAGGGTGTGTGGGGGGGGGGCTACTTTGCTTATGGTCTAGATCAGGGTTTCTTAACGTGGGGTCCATGGACCCCTTAGGGGTCCGTAGCTTGTGTGTCAGGGGTCCGCAGTAGGTCAGTCAGTCTAAACATATTTATTAGTACAGAACATATCGTAACATATATTTTTTTTATTTCCAAAAATATTTATGGGTGGGGTCCGTGGTATAGTTTAAATTGTAAAAGTGGTCCGTGACTGCAAAAAGGTTAAGAAACCCTGGTCTAGATATAGGTCAGTTTCACATTGAAGGATTTTTTTTTTAATAAGCTATTTATTTACTTTACGAAAACTTTAATTTAGTGAAGGCGGACTTGATGTCATATGGCATTTTCTAGACAGTTAACCTTTGAAGTACACATGAATGATAAACAGTAATAATTAGAAATGATTGAATAACATACACTTAAATGCTAGCTTACTCAGTATCTATACTTCTATACTAATATAATAAAGAGGAAAGGTTTGTTTGTTTGAATTGAATAAGCTCCAAAACGACTGGATCGATATAAAACAAAATTGCATTGTTGGGAAGCTAAACTATTTCCGAGTGACATAGGGTATACAATATTTAAAAAAAAATAGGAATACGTGCGAAGCCGGGGCTAACCGCTAATATATTATAAGCATATCTGTCTCGCATAACATAAACTAGGTCTTTTACGACGTAGGGGAACACGGAGAGAGGATTTTTGAAAATTGACCCCCTAAGGTGTAAAACGGGGGTGCTTAAAGTGCGAAAAAGATAGTCTATACTAATATTATAAAGAGAAAAGGTTTGTTTGTTTGTTTTTCGTTAGCATTGAATAGGCTCCAGAACGGCTGGACCAATTTCAAAAATGCTTTCACTATTGGGAATCTACACTATTCTCGAGTGACATAGGCTATAAAAAAAGATGATCCGTGTGAAGCCGGGGAGGACAGCTAGTATATTATATTTTATTAATTACAGGATGAACAGATATTGGAAATATTCGAATTGCTACCGATACTTTGCCGTACAATGCCGCCCAACACTCTCCGAGCACCCATAGAGCGGTGCCTAGCCGCCGCCTTCAACGAAACGAAACAAAAACCGAATAAGAACTCTAACACCATAGCGACAGAGGTGCTTTTCGTAAAGCAATTGGAGTGCATAAGGGCCTGTTTGGATTGCGAGAAGATACACGACGCCAATAGGACCTTGCTATCGCAGATAGTTGAGTATTATTTCGCTGAGATCGACGACGATAATGTGGTGAGTTTTTTTTTAACTGGGATTTTTTGGTTTATACAAAAAAGGGGTCTTGACAGAGATAGAAAGGCAGACGGACTAACGGATAGATAGATAGACAGATAGACAGTCAGACAGGCAGGCGGACAGACTAACAAAGTGATTGCAAAGAACAAAGTGATTAGATTAGATTAGATTCATTTATTTCCCAAAATTTATACAATATAATTACATTAGTATGTCAAATTACATGTACTCATATTGAGATCGTCAAAAACAAAAACAAAGAACTATAAGATTAAATAATAATTCAAAATTCATTACAATAAGATTTTGTCATACATATAATGTCAAATATATTAACTATTATGGATTTTTCTCATGTGTATAGCAAAGTGATCCTATAAAGGTGCCGTTTTTTCCTTTCGAGGTACGGAACCCTAATAATGACAAGAACACTTTTTCAAAAAAAGCTTTTATTTAAGTTTGAAAATGTATGAGATTTGTGTAAATAAAACGGAATCTACTTATTTATTAAGTTTTTTTTTTCAAAGAAATAAAAAATGACTACATTAGGGGTCCATAAAGTACGTGACACAAATTTAATGTTTTTTGAGCGCTCCCCCCCCCCCCCTCCCTTCATAGTGTGACGTCACATGTTTTGCAATTTCACATAGAAAATTATTAAATTAAAGCAGCAATTCCTAAATCTATACTATCTATACTAATATTATAAAGCTGAAGAGTTTGTTTGTTTGTTTGTTTGAACGCGCTAATCTCAGTAAGTACTGGTTCGAATTCAAAAATTCTTTTTTTGTTGGATAGACCATTTATCGAGGAAGGCTTTAGGCTATATAACATCACGCTGCGACCAATAGGAGCGAAGAAACAGTGGAAAATGTGTAAAAAAACGGGGAAAATATGAAGCCTTATGAAGAATTACTATTCCACGGGGACGAAGTCGCGGGCACAGCTAGTTACTTTATATTTTATAACATATGTTTGCAGGCGTGGCCTATGTACCTGCAGACGTGCGTGGCGCTGTCGGCGCAGCACCTGGAGCGGATGACGTCACCGACCAGCTGGTGGGAGGTCACCAGCGGAGCCCTGCGCAAGGTCTGTGTTTTACATCTTATCTTATACTAGCGGTCCCGGCAGACTTCGTCCCGTCCGGCAAAGAAGCGCTAATCGATTTGACAGCTGTCATTGTTGCGTTTTGTTAAACTATTTTTAAATTTTGAGCTGTTTTTTTTTCTTCTGGAACAGGATACAAAGTATCCTACGTCCTTCTTCTGGTTCTGAGCTACATCCTCAGCAATTTTCAGCCAAATCGGTTCAGCCGTTCTTGAGTTATAAATAGTGTAAATAACACGACTTTCTTTTATATATATAGATATCTAATATATAAAATTCTCGTGTCGCGGCAAACTCCTCCGAAACTGCTACACCGATTATTGTGAAATTTTGTGTGCATATCATGTCTGAGAGTCGAAAAAGGACTATCGTCAGCTCAGTCGTGCTACGTATATGAGAAATGTAAAGTTAAATCCGTTTATAATTATTTCCTTCCAATGTGTAATAACCGCGAAGGCATCAGAAATTATGTTTAATGTTAATATATTTTCTTTAATAACTTCTGATGCCTTCGCAGTTATTACACATTGGAATTAAACAACTATGAATGAATTTAACATGCGTATTTTTTTTTGTTGATTGACATTACGGAACCAGTTTCAATAATCCGCTTTCTGGCTTCGTCGAACAGAAAAATAGTATACTGACCTCGGCCAGTAAAATAAAAAAGCCTCAGATCACATTTTTGTCAACCTCGGCTTCGCCTCGGACGACAATTACATGTGATCTGAGACATTTTTTATTTTACTGGCCTTGGTGCGTAATGTATATGTAGGGTATAAGGCACTTGGCGACTTACCGTAACCAATCCTTCGGCCGCCTAGGGTACCTAGGGCTAGACAGAAGGCACGGGAGGCGTCGGCACACACACTACACATATAGCTGCCTCATTTGACCGTCCATAACAGTTCCACAGGTCACCAGCTAGGATCGTTCAGGGTCTATGAAATGAGATCTCATCCACTACACTCACGGCGAATATTTTGGTCGGCTGCGTAACAGCGCAGTTGAAAAACGTGTTGGTCGATCGTAGATCGGAACGGAGACTGTAGGTGGCGCTGTAAGCGCGCTAGGGTTGCCATCACCCAAAAAGCACCGACGGTTTCCGGAATGGAAAACGAATATAGTCGCCAGTGCATAAAATTAAACACTAAATCTATGTACCTAGACATAGTTGTGTTGTCTTGAATATTAACTAGGTAGTAAAAAATATTAAATATAAAGGAATGCTGTTCCAGTACGGAACATGCCGCTCACCTTAAAAGAACGTAGTTGCTTTTAACAGCAATGAGAAAGTTAAATATTAAAGTAAATTAAACTTAAGTACTAAGATTAATAGCGTAACGATTTGTGCAACTAATCTATGGGAAGGGGACACACCTTGACGACAGGGCGCTTGAAAAGTGTATTCCCAACCCTCAAAGTGACCACGCGAGTCACGTTATCGGAACCCGGATGAAGAGCATGAATGCGCGCGAGCTTCCACTGCAGCGGTGGGAGATGATCGTCGCGCACTACGACAACTGCGCCTTCACGAATGGGGGACCCGCGATCAGAGAGCCACTTGCTACTCTGCTGAAGTTCGTGAAGGTACTCACGACTCCATCGTTTCCAGAAGTGCTGGACAGTTTGTTGAACCCAGCGCCAACGAGTGAGTCGATCAGGGTTCTCGTCGATTAACGAAATATCGGGCAGAGCCGTTAAGGGCTCGCCGATTAAAAAGTGAGATGGCGTTAAAGGAAGAGGATCGGAAGAATCCGTGCTTATTGCACAAAGCGGGCGCGAGTTTAACACCGCTTCGATTTGACACAGTAATGTGTGCATTTCGTCGTAGGTTTGTGTACGCGTCCCTACAACGCGATGTAAATTTTGCTTAAATTTTTTAATGAATATTTCGAAATGTCCACCGAAGTGACTGGCTTGCGGTGGTTGGAAATGAAAAGTGCAACCCTGTTGGAGGGCTTCTTTATGTAAGGCGCATTGCACCGGATCGCTTCGTAAAAATGCATACAAATCCTTTAAATAGTTATCACAACCTATAAAATTCCGACCGCAATCAGAGTAAATATCTGAACATAGGCCGCGACGGGACGTGAAACGTCGCAGAGCAGCTAAAAAACCATCAGTGGAAAGTTCGGAAACGAGTTCGAGATGTACGGCTCTAACGCTCATACATACGAAGGCTGAAACATAACATTTAATTATTTTAGCGTTACGTACTTTATTAGCGCGCACGTAAAAGGGACCGGCAAAATCGACAGCGGTCTTTAGGAAAGGTCGCGCCGGACGCAACCTACACGCCGGCAGCGGAGCCAGGCGCGGCTGAGGGGGCGCGGGGCGCGCGCGGTAACAACGGACGCAGCGATGTATGCGTTGGCGCACGGCATCGCGACACGATATAATCCAATATCGTTGTAATAGTAAATACCGAACGGTCTGAGGTCCGGAATGCAAACTACTAACATGAACGTCATCAATGATGAGATTAGTTAAAGTATGTTTTTTCGGTAAAATCAATTGATGTTTGGAATCAAACGATAAGAACGATTTATGAATTCGACCACCTATTCGTAAAAGGTGATTTTCATCTACGAAGGGTGTGAGTCGTCGTAATTGATGCGAGGGTAGGTTACCTCGCGAAATACTATCAATATCGTCATTAAAAACGGAACGTTGTACTAAATAAATAAGTCGATTTAAACTTGAATTATACTCGGGTACAGTTATGTATTTAGAGTCGGAACTTTTAACCTTTTTACATTTGTTATAAAATCTAAATATCAGTGCAGTAACACGAACTAGTTTTCCCAATGATGAAAAACGAGAAATAATTTCGATTTCCGGGAATGGATCCGTCGTAGACGCGTTAGAAGTCACGAGCACGTTACGTTTTTCTTCGCACGTACTAAATGTCTCATTAGAAGTAGGCCACGCGCTTTGATCTTGTCGAAGCCAAGCTGGGCCGTGAAACCATAAGTCATGGTGTAAAAATGTACTAGGGAGCATACCCCTCGACGCGGCGTCGGCGGGGTTGTCCGCGGAACGAACATGGCGCCAGTGATTCGCGGGAACGCGAGATAGGATCTCACTGGTGCGATTTGAAACAAAAGTTTTCCATTCATGCGGTGGCGCACGAAGCCACGCTAGCACGATGGAGGCGTCTGACCAAGCATAAACTTGGTCGTTGGTAATACGGTTGCCATAATGGCCATAAATGGAAATTATTTTTTCAATTAGTTTTGATAACAAAACTGCGGCCATCAATTCAAGGCGCGGTATAGTAAGACGAATACTAAGTGGCGCTACGCGCGTTTTAGCTAAAAGAAGAAAAGTGGAAATTTTGCCCTCTTGTGTTTGAAGGCGAATGAAAACGCAGCCTGCATAGGCCGTTTCACTTGCGTCAGCAAAACCATGAATTTGTATGGAAGAATTATAATTAAAAATGTGACGCGGAAAAGAAACTTGAGATAAGAGCGGAAGCTCGCTAGTAAAACGTTTCCATGAATTAACAATGTCGATTGGGGGGTCCTCATCCCATCCGACATTAGCAATCCATAATAGTTGGATCAAATGTTTGGCATACAAAGTAACCGGTGATAAAAACCCGAGCGGGTCGTAGATTTTAGCTATCTCGGAGAGTATAGCACGTTTTGTACATACATCAGACGTAATCTGAACTTTGAAATTAAAAACATCAGAATTAGGGTTCCACTGAAGACCTAAAACCTTGACTTTCTTGTCATTCTCCATTTCTGCAAACGGTACGTTGTCGGACCGCTCACCATGAGAACCTGGCGGCAGTACGGCAGCGAGTATCGCTGGCGAGTTACTGTGCCACTTACGTAACTCAAACCCGGCCGTCGCACAAATACCTACGAGCTCGCGTTGCAGAGCGAGGGCTTGAGCCTCCGTATCTTCGCCCGAAACGACGTCGTCAACAAATATGGAATTTAATAAGACCGGTGAGGCGAGCTTGAAACTATCAGCCTCGTCGTGAGCCAACTGTTGAATAGTTCGTAATGCGAGATAAGGAGAAGAATTGACACCGAAAGTAACGGTGTTAAGGCGATAATCACGCAGAGGTGCATCGGGAGAATTACGCCATAATATGCGTTGAAAATCCCTATCGCTATCGCGGAGTAATATGTTTCGATACATTTGTTTTATATCCGCGGTGAACGCGATGGAATGAATACGGAATTTAAGTAGAACGTCAACGATGTCTAAATGTAATTTCGCTCCTGTAAGGAGGGCGTCATTGAGAGAATATCCGTTAGAGGATTTACAACCAGCGTCGAAAACGACGCGCGTGCGAGTTGTCTCACTCGACTCTTTGACCACGCAGTGGTGTGGAATATAATAATGAGCACCGGGGACCGGCGGCTCATCGACGAGCTCCATGTGGTGAAGATCCACGTACTCCTGGAGACACGCGTGATAGTCACGCTTCAGCTGGGGGCTGCGCTCGAGCCGGTACTCCAGCTTACGAAATCGCGATAACGCGATCTGACGCGACTCGCCGAGGGGCGGCGCGTCGGGCTTGAACGGGAGGGCGACGACGTATCGCCCAGAATCGTCACGTGTATGCGTCTTCTGGAAGAAGGATTCGCATAACGCTTCATCGGGAGTGTAACTCCGCTTCTCAGAAATTGACTCCAGCTCCCAGAATTTTTGTAGACTGTCGTAATCGAACGAGCCGACACAAACCTGGAGTGGGGCCGAAACAACGGGATCGAACGCGACTTTACCTAACAATAAATAACCGAAGATACTATTCATAGCTATCGGCGAACCAGGTAAACCCGAAATAATATTATTACTTAAAAGAATATGGGATAGTATATCCGCACCTAGTAACATTTCCACTGGTTGTGGAGTACGAAAATCAGGATCAGCTAAGTTTAAATTTTCTAAATGTGACCACCCTGTATGTGGTAAGGGCACACTTGGCATTTGTGAAATTAACTTTGGTAAAATTAAAGCGTCTACCGGAATGGCAGGTTGCTGTTTACCTTTAGGGGTAATAAAACACGAAACTAAACCTTTTGGTTGTATTGGTTCGGTATCACCAATACCAAAGATCGGAATATTAATATTTTTTCGCATTAAACCTAATCTCTGCGCACACGACTCTGTAATAAAAGTAGCTTGACTACCAGTGTCTACAATACAACGCACCGTTGAAATCTTCGACGCGCCTACGCATACATCGACGAGCGCGGTCGATAATAGCACCGTATTAGTACGTACAGACGGAGCATTGGACGCGCAGCTGCTATGCACCGCATCGTTAACAGAGGTCGATGCTCGCGGTGAGTCACGCGTAGTAGCGGGGCAGCGCTCAATAGGAGGGAGAGAGACAGCATTAGAGTCAGCTGTTTCGTTTATAGCCGGTAACGAAGATTGTGTAAAATAATGAATTAAACTATGATGTCGTTTGAAACACGTACGACATACATAACTAGACTGGCATTTTGTGACGTCATGACCAACGTTTAAACAATTGTAGCAAATATTTTTATTTTGAATAAATGAATATCTTTCGCGTGGAGATAAATTTAAAAATTTGGAACATTTTGTCAACGAATGTTGAGCATCGCAACATAAACAAATATATTTATTTTTGTTTAAACTTCGGTCGTTTGAACGATTCGGCGCATTCAACGTGAGATTAGCTGCGAGGGAAGTGAACGAACGTCGCGCCTGTGGCGGGGCGTGCGGGGCGTGCGGGGCGCGCGCCGCCGCTCCGGCGCCATAGCGGCTGGCTCTCGGCGCATGACTATCTGAACTACCCACTTTAACATGATTTTTAACAGACTCGATAGTGGACTGCCCGCTTACTGAATTAATAATTTCGTCAGCGGAAATTTCCTTCTCAAGGAATGAAATCAACGTGGAAACGTCGGGAATGTTCGATGGTTTCGATAATGACCTTTCGTAACACCTTCGCGTATTAAAGGGTAATTTACGTAAAAGAATGTTGAGAAGTACAAAACTCCATTGTTTAACGGGAAATGACATAGCTTCGAGCGCTTTAATATTTTCGTGATAAATATTTAAAAGATTTCGCATACTATGAAATGACTTGTCGGAACATGACTCGATATCGAGAATGTTATCGAGATGCTTTGATGCAATAATGTGATTGTTTTGATAGCGAGAAACTAAAATATCTAAAGCGATGGAATAGTTTTCGTCTGTAATAGGGAGAGATTTAATTAAATTACGTGGCTCGTTTTTAACTGTCGATAATAAATAACGAAATTTCTCAACATCCGTGTAGGCACAGTTATCGTGAACTAGGGAAACAAATAAATCATAAAATGATGGCCAATCCGTAGGATCGCCATGAAAAGTAGGCAAGGTTAAAGTAGGTAAATTTTTATTATTATTAATTGTAAGTGGAGTACTCATGCGCCTTTGCTTCTCATCGTTTTGTTTTAATGTATTTAGATGAGTAACAATAGCATAATAAAGATCGTTAAAATAGTTACGAATTTTAATCTGTTCCTCTTTATTAAAGGACTTTGATTTAATGAGCGTTTTTTCAATTACAGTTTGAAGTTTATTGAATTTTCTCTGATGAGAGGTTAGGTCAGTGGTTCGCGAGCGAAACTGTTGTATATCAGTCGCTGCGAATTGAAGAGATCGTTTGAGCTCATTGAGGATGAGGTCTCTTTCGAAAATATCTTGTTCACATGGACACGAATCCGTGTCCGGACACGGAGATTCTACTTTAGACATTTTGCGTAGCAAAGATGGCGGGTTAGAACACGTGCGGAAATAGTACGTAGTACTGAATAAAAACAAGACAACACAACCTGAATGATACAAATCCGGATCGAACGGATCAAAAAGAGGTATGTAGGGTATAAGGCACTTGGCGACTTACCGTAACCAATCCTTCGGCCGCCTAGGGTACCTAGGGCTAGACAGAAGGCACGGGAGGCGTCGGCACACACACTACACATATAGCTGCCTCATTTGACCGTCCATAACAGTTCCACAGGTCACCAGCTAGGATCGTTCAGGGTCTATGAAATGAGATCTCATCCACTACACTCACGGCGAATATTTTGGTCGGCTGCGTAACAGCGCAGTTGAAAAACGTGTTGGTCGATCGTAGATCGGAACGGAGACTGTAGGTGGCGCTGTAAGCGCGCTAGGGTTGCCATCACCCAAAAAGCACCGACGGTTTCCGGAATGGAAAACGAATATAGTCGCCAGTGCATAAAATTAAACACTAAATCTATGTACCTAGACATAGTTGTGTTGTCTTGAATATTAACTAGGTAGTAAAAAATATTAAATATAAAGGAATGCTGTTCCAGTACGGAACAGTATATAATAATTAATATGATGTTGTTGTGGGCAGGCGGTGGCGGTGCGGTGTGCGGCGGCGGTGCTGGTGGGCGAGCTGGTGTGGCTCAACGAGATCGTCGACGCCTGCGCCGCGCACGTCACGTTAGTATACACACTATTCATTATTTATTTATTGACAGTTTTATGCACAAAACTTAATAGAAGTTATACAAAAGACGAACTTGCCTTGAGGCATTCTCTACCAGGCATACAGAAACAAGTGCAAGTCGAATTTTCCTTCGAAGGATACCATTGTGTATAATTATAATATTTGTGATAATTCACACCAATTGATCTAGTCCCAAACTAAGCAAAGCTTGTACTATGGGTACTAGACAATGGATAAACATACATAAATACATATAAGACATCCAAGACTCAGGTACAGATGCCAGTGCTCATCACATTGACATCTGCCCCTAGCAGGATTCGAACTCGCAACCTCCGGTTTCGTAGTAGGGTTCTGACCACTAAACCAACAGAAATACATTTACCTACTTAAATTGGGACTGTGCGTCAGTCGTTAAGAGGATTGTGAACCTGTTAATTTTCATACAAAAGGCGATAACGTTTTACACCCAGTATATATAGTTAGATTTTTATAATTTTTGGATATGTTGTAGATATAATGAGAAACTACGTCTGTACGTTTTGATTTTTAAGAAATATTGCTTACGCTAGATCTAAATATAGATTTTTAGATCTATATAGAGATTTTTAAATGCTAATAAATTTTAGCGTAAGCAATATTTCTTAAAAATCAAAACGTACAGACGTAGTTTCTCATTATATCTACAACATATCCAAAAATTATAAAAATCTAACTATATTTACTGGGTGTAAAACGTTATCGCCTTTTGTATGAAAATGAACAGGTTGACAATCCTCTTAAGACAGCTTCTAATTTTATATATATAGAAAATATATCCCTACTAATATTATAAATGCGAAAGTAACTCTGTCTGTCTGTCTGTTACGCTTTCACGCTAAAACTACTGGACCGATTTAAATGAAATTTTATACAGAGAAAGTCTGGAGCCTGACAAAGGACATAGGCTACTTTTTAACTGCAAAAACGGAGGAGTTCCACGCGGACGAAGTCGCGGGCAAAAGCTAGTAATAATATAGCTAGTAATGATATATTATTACAAAAGCTAGTAATAATATATATATATATATATAGAAACTTGACATATTCACAGCTCCTTTTCTAACATAAGGAAGAACTTTGAAAATAATTTTGTAAAATCACTCCCCGACTTAAACGGTGCACCATATGCAGACAGTCGCGCGCAGATACTAGTTTATATGCAAGGGCGTGGCCATATAGGCACAATGGTATAAATGTGTGGAGTGCCTGCCCTGACACAGTACATGCGCGACCCGCACTGCACGCGCCTGTTTATGTGTGTTTGTGTGCAGCGAGCAGGAGTTCTCTCTGCGCTGCATGTGCGCGGCGCTGCGCTCGGCGGCGGCGGGGGAGGCGGGGGAGGAGGGGGGAGCGGCGGCCTGGCTGCTGCAGCTGATGGCCAGGACACAGGTGGCCTTCACAGAGTGAGCATACGATAATATTATACAATAGTACATTACGCACCAAGGCCAGTAAAATGAAAAATGTCTCAGATCACATGTAATTGTCGTCCGAGGCGAAGCCGAGGTTGACAAAAATGTGATCTGAGGCTTTTTTATTTTACTGGCCGAGGTCAGTATACTATTTTTCTGTTCGACGAAGCCAGAAAGCGGCAATTTCATTTAGCGCAGCGGCCACAAAGTTGGCGCTTTCCGGCCGGAGGACTGAAAAAATATTTTAAAAACAAGCTTTATCACAGCCTCAAAAACGTCACATTATGATAGCAAGAGGAAAAGGTGCTGAATAATTACTGACCCCTTCGCAGTTATTTATACTTGAGAATGAAACAACTATGACGTATTATGTAGTAAATAAATCTCGTGTAGCGGTGTTTGTTGCCAAACTCCTTGGCTTAAGAGCCTCCTTTCAGTAGGCTCGCCACCCGTCCGGTTTTGCAGTGAAGGCCCATTAGCTGGCCAACTGCGAACTGAATACTGAAGCATTCAGTTCGAAAAAAAAAACAACTCCGAAACGGCTGGACCGATTTTTATTAAATTTAGTGTGTCTAAATGTTAAGGGTGTTCTTTTTATGATTTGGCATTGAGTAATACCTACATTTACACTCATTCATCAATCCCTATTTTTTTATATAAACAAACGGAAACTGTTTTCGAAACGTCAACAAATAAAATACGCGAGTTAAATCCGTTATAGTTATTTCATTCTAATTCTGCATTAATTATTGACATTTAGAGTATGAATATGAACGATGTTACTTAAAAAACAAATACTGTCTTAATAATTGCTGATGCCTTCGGGGATATTCGTGGTACAAATAAATGTGAAGTGTGAACTATAAAGTTATCTAAACGTCATCAAATAAAATAAAATACTCGAGTTTAATTCCAAAATACGGTCTTTTTACAGGTCAGCTGAGGAAACTGCCAAAACGTATTTGACAACGGTGTTTATGTTAAGTGCGGTGACATTCAGTGGGCTGTGGAGTCTGTCGCCGGAGGAGACTGTGTCTGCAGACCAGCTGGCGGCCCTGCTGCCGGCTGCCGTGGCCACGCTCTGTGACAGCAGCCCGAGGGAGAATTTGGCTGCTCAGGTAATAGTACATTACGCACCGAGGCCAGTAAAATAAAAAATGCCTCAGATTACATGTAATTGTCGTCCGAGGCGAAGCCGAGGTTGACAAAAATGTGATCTGAGGCTTTTTTATTTTACTGGCCGAGGTCTGTATACTATTTTTCTGTTCGACGAAGCCAGAAAGCGGCAATTTCATTTAGCGCAGCGGTCACAAAGAGGGCGCTTTCTGGCCGGAGGACAGAAAAACATAGATTATATTCGATTTGTTTATTTCTGAATAATCATACAATATTAAATGACATCAGTTCTAGGGAAAATTTGTATGCTTCGGTAAAATACGTGCTTCATTTCAATAATCACATAATAATAATAATTAAACTTATATTAATTTACACTTTGTAATATCAGTCCTAGGGAAATTATAGCTGCTCAGGTAAAATAATGTGTAAAGATTAGATTCTATTTACTTATTTCTGAATGATCGCACGATATTAGGTTACAATTTGTGATATTAGTTCTAGAGAAAATTAGTATGCTCAGATAAAATATACTTACATTATATTTATTTAGTTCTGAATAGGTAGTCACATAATATTCGGTTACAATTTGTGATATTGGTTCTAGGGATTTTTTTTATTGCTCCGATAAAAATATAGATAAGATTAGATTAATTTATTTCTGAATATTTACACAATAATAATTCAGACAATATTCAGTATACTGTGATAATATGCGTATCAGCGCTTCAACGATTGGAGAGTAGGTAGTGACGTCACGTCTTGAAACAAATTATATATCGCACACCTAGATCTAAAGGGAGCTAACTCAAAAATCTGAAGATTTAAATTAAACACACGCAAAAAAAAGGATCCAATTCCTTACAACAATTTCGCCTCTCCCGAAAAAGTTACTTTTTTTGAGTTAGCTCCCTTTAGATCTAGGGGTGCGATATATTGTATCGTACTTAACTTTAAGTGCGCTTATATTTGTCATTTATTATTCGATTAGAAAAGAAAAAACACGTCCATCCAATATTTTTCAATAGCACGGTGACGGTTCAAAAAAGCAGTCATGGGTATTTTGAATACATGTAATAATATGTCAGTCTGTCCGCAGATGTTCGAGTGGCTGTGCCACACGCGGGACTCGACCCGCAGCCCCGGCGCCGCGCGCGCGCTGCACCGCGCCGCCTGCGCGCTGCACGCACACACGCGCACTGCTGCGCACAGGCTCTGGACGAGACCGTAAGTATTCGTTAGGGGCCGTTCAAGTATTACGTAAGCATGATAGGGGGGTAGTCTTTGTTTTGTTGTTTTTTGATGACATGGGGGGGATCTAAATGGTGATGACGTCATCAGTAGTTATTTATGTACTTGTAGTAGGTCTGAGAATCGGCCAACACCTATTTAATTTTATCACACTCGTAAATGTTGAAAGTAGTAAGTAGTTTAGTATATTTTTTTTTTCATGAGTCAGCATTGAAAAATACATACAAACCCAAATTTTCACATTTCCTACCATCAAGCCCTATATTTTAAGCGTCTGCTACGTAAGTACTTTCTTGAATATTAGTTTTCATCATCCGTCATTGTGGTTATTTATGTAGTTTTGTGTATCTATATATATTATTAAGTACATATATAAATTTATGTATTTATTTACGTAGTGTTATATCTTCCTATTTTATATTGTATTTATCATATTAAGTGTATTATTTATTTGCGCCTACACATGCTCTCTGCTCATCTCAAAGGTTGAATGGTAGAGAATGCCGTATGGCATTAAGTTCGCCTTTTGTACATTAATTAGTTTTTTTTGTGCAATAAAGAATAAATTAAATAAATTCTTATCTTTTCAACCTTCCCTGGAGTTCCACAAACGTTTCAAAACTAAAATCAGCTAAATCGGTTCAGCCGTTCTCGAGTTTTAGCCATATTAACGAACAGCAATTCACTTTTATTTATATAAATATGTTAAATAAAATGTTTTATTTTTCAGAGAAAGTAATTTTGGTCGATATGAAAACATTGAAGACTGACCTGCACTTGAAGAATATAATTATCAACAACTTTAACTAAAAAGTTTGCGGGAATTCATCCCCTAAGGGGTTTAAAAAGGGATGAAAGTCGATAAGAAACTTTTGAATCCTTCCATAAGTTTGATAGTTCATCACCAAAGGGGTTGAAAATGGGGTGAACGTGCGAAGTCACGGGTAGGAAACTCGTATGTAGCAAACATAAGGATTGTTATTGTTTCTATATTGATTAATTTAAATATTACTATTTTTGTATCATAATTCGCTATTTTGTTTAAGATTTGTAATATATATTTGAATAAAAAAGTTTTCTACCATTTGTTTATTTTATTTATTATAATTATACATTATTTACATGAGATCAAACCCGATTCCTACCTTCTACCATATTACATGTTTTTTATGTAATTCTCCAAACCATTTCTATAAATTAATTAATTTCAAATCATCATAAATATAAACGAGAGTAACGGATTTTATACAAGTATGTACATATATTATTGCACAAAAATCAAACTGAATCATCTAGAAATACTTAATAGGTCACTACTTAATATAATAGTGACATATCAAATTATCGCTACCGTAAAACCAACTCAAGTTAACTACGATCTATCAATCGAAATTTGATTGATATTTTTCAATAACATTAGTTTTTAATTATAATGATATTTTTGTACAAAGACAAGAGTAGAAAAATTTTAGACCTTCAGTGGGATGCGAACCCACGCCTATACCTTTACTAGCGGCGGCGTCCCTTACACCATAGAGACCACTTTGTACAAAAATATAATTTTCCGTCCTCCGGCCAGAAAGCGCCAACTTTGTGGCCGCTTCGCTAAATGAAATTTTCGCTTTCTGGCTTCGTCGAACAGAAAAATAGTATACTGACCTCGGCCAGTAAAATAAAAAAGCCTCAGATCACATGTAATGTGATCTGAGGCTTTTTACTTTTTAGGCTTACTGGCCTCGGTGCGTAATGTACTATATAACAAACTCAAATTCTTTTTTTAGGAGAGGAATAACTGATTACTATCTCCATATGGACATAATAATACATAAACTACCGGAGTTTTCTGTATAAATTTACGCTTTTTGCTCAGACGGCGCGAGCGTGCCGAGCGTGGTCTCAGACGGCGCGAGCGTGGTCTCAGACGGCGCGAGCGTGCCGAGCGTGGTCTCAGACGGCGCGAGCGTGCCGAGCGTGGTCTCAGACGGCGCGAGCGTGCCGAGCGTGGTCTCAGACGGCGCGAGCGTGCCGAGCGTGGTCTCAGACGGCGCGAGCGTGGTCTCAGACGGCGCGAGCGTGCCGAGCGTGGTCTCAGACGGCGCGAGCGTGGTCTCAGACGGCGCGAGCGTGCCGAGCGTGGTCTCAGACGGCGCGAGCGTGGTCTCAGACGGCGCGAGCGTGGTCTCAGACGGCGCGAGCGTGCCGAGCGTGGTCTCAGACGGCGCGAGCGTGGTCTCAGAACGGCGCGAGCGTGCCGAGCGTGGTCTCAGACGGCGCGAGCGTGCCGAGCGTGGTCTCAGACGGCGCGAGCGTGGTCTCAGACGGCGCGAGCGTGCCGAGCGTGGTCTCAGACGGCGCGAGCGTGGTCTCAGACGGCGCGAGCGTGCCGAGCGTGGTCTCAGACGGCGCGAGCGTGCCGAGCGTGGTCTCAGACGGCGCGAGCGTGCCGAGCGTGGTCTCAGACGGCGCGAGCGTGGTCTCAGACGGCGCGAGCGTGCCGAGCGTGGTCTCAGACGGCGCGAGCGTGGTCTCAGACGGCGCGAGCGTGCCGAGCGTGGTCTCAGACGGCGCGAGCGTGCCGAGCGTGGTCTCAGACGGCGCGAGCGTGCCGAGCGTGGTCTCAGACGGCGCGAGCGTGCCGAGCGTGGTCTCAGACGGCGCGAGCGTGCCGAGCGTGGTCTCAGACGGCGCGAGCGTGCCGAGCGTGGTCTCAGACGGCGCGAGCGTGCCGAGCGTGGTCTCAGACGGCGCGAGCGTGCCGAGCGTGGTCTCAGACGGCGCGAGCGTGCCGAGCGTGGTCTCAGACGGCGCGAGCGTGCCGAGCGTGGTCTCAGACGGCGCGAGCGTGCCGAGCGTGGTCTCAGACGGCGCGAGCGTGCCGAGCGTGGTCTCAGACGGCGCGAGCGTGCCGAGCGTGGTCTCAGACGGCGCGAGCGTGCCGAGCGTGGTCTCAGACGGCGCGAGCGTGCCGAGCGTGGTCTCAGACGGCGCGAGCGTGCCGAGCGTGGTCTCAGACGGCGCGAGCGTGCCGAGCGTGGTCTCAGACGGCGCGAGCGTGCCGAGCGTGGTCTCAGACGGCGCGAGCGTGCCGAGCGTGGTCTCAGACGGCGCGAGCGTGCCGAGCGTGGTCTCAGACGGCGCGAGCGTGCCGAGCGTGGTCTCAGACGGCGCGAGCGTGCCGAGCGTGGTCTCAGACGGCGCGAGCGTGCCGAGCGCGGTCTCAGACGGCGCGAGCGTGCCGAGCGCGGTCTCAGACGGCGGTCTCGTCGGCGCGCGGCGCACTCGACACGCGGATCACTTCCTCCTCCAGCTTGGGTTCCGCGGGCATATTCTGTGAATAAATCCCCTTGTTAATACTACCAATCCCGTATCTTAAATAATCTTAATATACACGTTTAAAAACGCGTAGAGGACATCTAAATAAGCTTATACAGGATCATAGCTGACCTCCAGGGCGGTGTAGTGCCGGTGGGCGGTGGGCAGCTTGGCGTTGGGCAGCGGGCGCAGCCGCGCGGCGTCCAGTAGTCTCGCGGGGCGCCGCTGCGGGCTGCTGCTGCTGCGCGGGGACCCTCGGCACGCTCCCACGCTCTTCAGCAGACGAGCTCTGATATAAATACACATACATATACATTATACTCGTAGAATAAGATCCAGTTATCGTCCAATGAGAGACAAGCTTGTACTATAGGTATTAGACTCTCTTTTTTTATTTGTCTCAGTCGCACGCGCGTAGTAATAACGCCCTCACGCTCGCACAGTAACCCTGAAGGTTGGCAACGTCCGTTTTTAGCTGTGCTCGGCGACCGTCCTTTACACATACATAAATATAAGATATATCCAAGACTCAGGTACAGATGCAAGCCATCACACTGACATCTGCCCCTAGCTCTTTCACCGCTAGATCAACAAGCCTTATATACTCACGCATCCAATAACTTGAGCAGCAACCGTCCGTAAGCGCTGTACTCCTCGTCGCCAAACTCCCCAGGGTGGTGTCGCGCGTACTCGTAGGTGTCGCAGAACTGGTGCACGAGCTTCTGCCCGCGGCCGTCCAGCGGCGCCGCCAGCGAGGCCAGCAGGAAGGCCCGCAGGCTCTCGCGCGGGTGCCGCCGCAGGCAGCCGTCCTGCCGGGCTATCTCCTCCTCTGGATAATAATATGATTTATATATTGAGGGTTACCAACAAATTATTATAACTTATATCTATTAAATATATTTGTAAACTAATATGTTCACTTAATTATAGTTATCCACAGCTTAATCAAATTAAGATTAAATAAGTAGTTATAATTAAGATTAAAACAAAAAAAATGATGTGAGTACAAGACATGGTATAAGAGTGGAAATACAAAAAAAAAATTAAATACTAAATTACATGTAAGAATACAACTAGCTAGAGTGATGTTAAAGGGTGATTCCACGGGTCCGTTGTCCTGAATATTGAAGAAATGAGCTACAACAAGAATTACGTTTTGATGCGATCGACTTCTGAGTGTCTAATGGTAACCAATTATTTCTTCCTCCTAAAAAATTAATAGAGTTTAAATCTTATTGTAGCTTAATTCTTCAATATTTATGGCAACGGACTGATGGCAGTTGAAACGCCCATGTAATCACCCTAAAATATTGGCTACACAATTAAAATTGTACAATATATCATGTAACTCACCCAAAGTCTTGACATCATCGACAGCTTTGAACCTATAGTGGTAGGGCTGCTGGGGCTCCAAGATATAATGCGAGGGCTCCGCGCTGATCAGACGAGGCTCGTGCATGATACGCGGAACAGCTTCTATACGCCTTTCAATTTCTTTCTTTAAGCACTGAAATATAATGAGGTTCGATATGTATCAGTTCTGATTTCATTTTTGAGAGCAGTCTAATATAATTATATTTTTAAGAATATAAAATGGCAAATAAAATCATGTCTGTTGTTTGGAAGTTACCTTTAAATATTTATTTTATACTGTTGTTGTTATAGTGGTAACAGAACATCATTTGTGAACATTTCAACTGGCTAACTATCACGGTTCATAAGATACAGCCTGGTGACACGGATGGACTGGTGAACAGTGGAGCCTTAATTATAAGGTCCTGTTTTACCCTTCGGGTATGGAACCCAAAAATCAGTCCTAACTGCTCTTTAATGTAATAACTTTTGCAGTTATGTGGTTATAACGGCAAACAGGTCTGTAGCTGACCTTCAAAACGATCCCACGTCTAGAACACTCCAGAATTAGACAAGATGTAATTCTGATCCTACATCCAGATCCCGAATAGTCTAGAATTAGTCTAAAATTAGATCACACTTACCTTTTTAGCATCAGTACCAATAGGGACATGAGGACCTCTTCGAGATCGTAGTGCAAATCTTGTTATTTGTCTTTTAGCGAAAATGAATAGAACGACAAACGCCAACACTCCAAGACTTATTATAAAAATTATATTTAATATACTAGTAAAGAGTTGCATGGTTTCTGTTCATTCGATTATAATTAAAATCACTTGATACAAATAAGTGTCTTTTTATAAAATAGTATTTAGTATTTACGATACAAACGATTCTTATAATTATTAGGTAGATGACATTTGACATTGACGTTTGACTAGTTGAATGCACAGCATTGTAATTCAAATGATTAGACTGAACGGAATTGTTCCAAAGTAATCTTTATTGTACTAAATTATGGTAGCTTTTCAAAACTAGATAAGAATAATGAATAAAGTACATTAGCACTACTCGAACGGTGCGCAGAAGTGTTTTTCAAGTTTGATTTAAACTCAAACATGGTTTATTAAATGCTTATAGAAAAACAACTTAAATATACAATTAAGATTTTTTTACTTAGGCATAATATAAGTATTTATAAAGTACCAGAAAGAAGACGTTGAATTTACAATGTTACGATTTTGTCGTTATTAGCATTTGTTTATATTTTATAACAAATACTCTTTAGGTTTTATGATGTCAAATCAAAATTAGGCGAACTGCGTTAACCTGCACGTACAGTCATGCAATTAAGTGCTGAAATGTCGCTGAATAAAAAAGATTAACTTTTAAAAAGGTTTATTGCTATAAGAATTAAAAATGATTCATGATGTTGTTAAAATGCATCATAACAATATTTTAATTAAAATGTAAGTATTTATATTTCTTTCGAAACTAAATTTCTTAATATTTTTTCGTATTATGTACTTACCTTATTAATGGTAAGAGCTTATTAGATACTTACATATAAAATAATTACATAAAATGATTGAAGCATTAGGTAGGTATCTAAGCTTTTATGGTTCTAAGTTTTAACCTATTCTTCAAAAGACTTCGCTGTGTAGGTACCACCGCTCTAAATTAGCAATAGTAATTCAGTACCTATCTACTTATTCATTGGAATAATACAATAGACAGTAAGCATTTACAATTATTCCTTGTACCTTATTATTCATTCATCGTATATCATACACATTGGCTGAACATAAAATTCCATCGCCGTGATTCTTTCTATAGGGTTTTTGACAATTTTTTAATAATCGTTTTAAATTATTCTTTATAGCATAATAAGCTTATTTCATTAATATTTCCGGGAAATCATCTGTATTATGAGTAAAAATCAATATTTAAGTTTAAATTGCGAGAACCCCGGCAAAAACGCTGTTTCTGTAATGGCGCCGGTCTCGTGACAGGCGTGACGTCACATTCAAGTAAACAGAGTTAATAACATTTGTGAATCAGTACATTTCATCGACTTTCTTCAAATTTATTGAATACAATGGTCTATAAGTGGTGTGTAGTGCCACAATGTACAAATACTTCGATAAAAAGTCCAGAGAAAGTGTTTATTTCTGTACCAACCAATCGCAAAAGGCGAAAAATGTTTCTACAACTAGCTCGAAGAGATCCAAATGCCATTCAACCACACTCAAATGTCTTTATGTGCGAAGATCACTTTGATGTAAGTATCACTTAACTTTATACAGTATACCAGATAGCAGATAGTAAAATATCTGTAATGGATAAAACAAAATAACATCTTTCATTTCTAACCTCTAAAATGTGGACTTAGATTTCTTAGAAGATCCTTAATTTTAAACGCTACATTGTACACTTCACTCTATTCAATTTCAGATGGAAAAAGACACAATTGAATACATGAAGTACAAAATGGGCTTCAGTCAGAAGATATTTCTCACGGATGAGGCTGTGCCAACTCAATTTCACTGTCAAGAGGATCGCAAGCTGTATTATAGATTGTTTGGAAATTGACATACAAAAACCTTCAAAAGCTGTTCATCAGGCACTGACATGGTCGGAGTACAAAAAAGGGAATACTTCAAAGTATTTAATATCCTGCACACCAAAGGCGTGTAAGAGAATTTCATATGCTTAAGCAACATTCAGTGATGAATACTAACATACTTCGTGTTCTTGATCATGTCATCATCATTGCAAGTACCCTTACAAATTTGCAGAATTCTCTATTTAACACAACTTTGTGCCTTCTAATAAGAGTATTTATTGTATGTATAAAATCAGCCACCTATTTTATATGTAAATTGTAAGTGCAGCAACTAAAGTTCTCTTCTTTAGAAGCTACACTGATAATACCCTTAAATAATGTAAAATAAAAGAAATAATAAAGCTCGAAATTATTTTTTATTTAATTATTACACACTGGTGTTCTGATATAAAGTAGGAAAAATTTGATATATTTTAGAGTAGTCCCTACTCTAGACAAAGTAGATTTTTTCCAATAACACTCCACTGAAGTGCATGAAGGATCCTCAGAACGACGATGGGCCCACATTAAAAAAGCAACAGCATGCTTGCACCCTCCAGCTGAAGCCGCACAGTCATGGCACTGACAGCTGATAATTTCGCAGTCGCTTTCATTTACAATTATAGTAAAATTGTATCCTTTGGCTCGTACTTTGTGCTTAGGGCACATCTTACACTCAACTGTACAAATTCCACGAACATAACCAATCGCTTCGTCGCCATATTATGATTGTCGTGCAGACCTGTAAAACAAAAGCAAAAATCATGACAAAAGGAATTTTCATCAACATAACCTAAAATTTGCTCTTAAAAAACTTCCAAACTTAATACAATACAAAATACTTAATACAAAATAAATAATTTGTATGGGGTACTTACACTGCTGTTTTAACATTTTTAAGTTCCGCAGCATAGTAATCAGCATAATTTTTAAAGAAAAGTGCTATCATAAATGCATCTATCTTTGGTAGGTTGCTGTTGTCAGCCTGTACTAAATTTGCCTAAATTTTGGGATTCGGTACGAATATTATAAAATGTATCAAGTAAATATTCCTTCAGAAAACACTCAAACATCTAATATAACAGCGATACAACACGAATTACGAACTAGACTTAGTCATGGAAGCAATGTTTACTTGCGTGTGACGTTGCAAGAATCTTAACCATTCACAGAGCGTTGACCGTCACAGATAAGACTTCAAAAAATATTATATTTTATTTCGTGTAATCTGCAAAAAATATACATTTTTTTGTTTAAAATAAAGTGAAATATGTTAATTTATGCTATTTTCTGATATGATGACCACAATTTGGGATATATTTTTAATGTTGTCAAACACCCTATTATAGGGTCCAGGGCATGGAACCCAAAAATCAGTCCTAACTGCTCTTTAACGTGATAAACTTTTGCAGTTATGTGGTTATATCGGCAAACAGGTCTGTAGCTGACCTTCAAAACGATCTCACGTCTAGAATACTCCTGATTTAGACAAGATGTAATTCTGATCCTACATCCCGATCCCGAATAGTCTAGAATTAGTCTAAAATTAGATGACACTTACCTTTTTAGCATCAGTACCAATAGGGACATGAGGACCTCTTCGAGATCGTAGTGCAAATCTAGTTATTTGTCTTTTAGCGAAAATGAATAGAACGACAAACGCCAGCACTCCAAGACTTATTATAAAAATTATATTTAATATACTAGTAAAGAGTTGCATGATTTCTGTTTATTCGATTTTAATTAAAATCACTTGATACAAATAAGTATCTTTTTATAAAATAGTATTTACGATACAAACGATTCTTATAATCTATGCTTATAATTATTAGGTAGATGACATTTGACATTGACGTTTGACTAGTTGAATGCACAGCATTGTAATTCAAATGATTATACTGAACGAAATGGTTCCAAAATAATCTTTATTGCACTGAGTCATGGTAGCATTTCAAAACTAGATAAGACTAATAAATAAAGGACATTAGCACTACTCGAACGGTGTGCAGAAGTGGTTTTCAAGTTTGATTTAAACTCAAACATGGTTTATTAAATGCTTATAGAAAAACATCTTAAATTTGTTGCAATATAGTATTAATGCAATTAAGAAATTTATACTTAGCCATCATATAAGTGGTTATAAAGTACCAGAAAGTAAACGTTTATTATTAGGATTTGTTTATATTTTATGACAAAAAATCTTTAGGTGTTTTATGATGTCAAATCAAAATTAGGCGAACTGCGTTAAGCCGTTAACCTGCACGCACAGTCATGCAATTAAGTGATAAAATGTCACTGAATAAAAAAGATGAACTTTTAAAAAGGTTTATTGCTATAAGAATTAAAAATGATTCATGATGTTGTTAAAATGCATCATAACAATAAGTAAGTATTTTAATTCAAATGTAAATATTTATATTTCTTTCGAAACTAAATTTCTTAATCATTTTTTCGTATTATGTATCTTATTAATGGTTAGAGCTTATTAGATACATATAAAATAATTACATAAAATGATTGAAGCATCAGCAAGCAGGACGGTATCTAAGCTTTTTTGATTCTAAGTTTTAACCTATTCTTCAAAAGACTTCGCTGTGTATGTACCACCGCTCTAAATTAGCAATAGTAATTCAGTACCTATCTACTTATTCATTGGAATAATACAATAGACAGTAAGCATTTACAATTATTCCTTGTACCTTATTATTCATTCATCGTATATCATACACATTGGCTGAACATAAAATTCCATCGCCGTGATTCTTTCTATTGAGCTGGGCGCGGCGTGGCCGCTTTGGCGGGAAACGCTGTTGGCATAATAATTTAAGATGGCGACTACCAACAGAACTTTTTCGATATGGACTTGGATATTGCTCATCAGCCACTGGTCACAATTGTTTCGTGTACAAATAGGGTGTGTTAAATTCCGCTATTAAATACGTTGGTATGTTTGTTACATACATATCACTGATTCACAGTAATGGCAGGACTGTAATAGTAATACGGTCATGGGTGAATAGAGTATTGTTTTGAATATTCTATAGAATATTATTTCACACTCAATATAGGTACTTAGGTAGGTACCTTAAATATACTTGGACACGGAGGTCGGTACAGTTTTCGACCATTAAGTAAAATCTTACGTAATTATCCGTTTCACGTGTGCTAAGAGCTGTACAATGAACTCCTTTGAGTTACTTTACGAAAACATATATTTAATAAAGGCTTAAGAGCCTCTTAAAGGCTTAAGAGCCTCTTAAAGGCTTAAGAGCCTCCTTTCAGGAGTCTCGCCACCCGTCCGGTTTTGCAGTGAAGGCCCATTAGCTGGCCAACTGCGCTTCAGTATTCAGGTCGAAAAAAAAAAAAAACATATATTTAAAGATACACTTTATAGTACTTTCGACTATTATTATGAATATTTATGTAGATAGGTAACTTAACTTTTTTAAATTTTGTAACATGGTACTAGCGTACACGTACCGATTTGCGAATGTAAACATTTAGGAATCCCCTGGATACTAAACGAATCTGGTATATTTTTGATTCACTAGGTATTCAAATTATTAGTATACCTATTTTACTATTTAAATCATTTTTTGGGGTACCAAATAGTGATTCTAAATATCGTGACATCTCGTTTAGCAGCCTCCTTCCGTGACGTGCTCCATTTTGGCGAGTTCCCGCTAAAATGCCCGACCTTGGTGTTATGAAATAATGAAACTGACTTACTTAGTGCCTTACGAGATTTGTAGAAGTTGACAATATTTTTTTTAGATATAGGTACTTTAATAATAATTTCTGATACGTACGCGATTGTTACACATTGGAATGAAACAAGTATAAACGGATTTAGCTCTTTGGTTAACGTTTCGGAACCTTTGCAGTTCTACTACTACCCTCAATAAAATACGCGAGTTAAATCCGTTATAATTCCAATGTGGTATATATTCGCGAAGGCATCAGTAATTATTATAATTATAAGCGATACCTAACGTACCTTGTTAATATTAAAGTTAAGTTTTGATTGATGATTATATTTATATGATTTAAGTACAATAATCTACACGAAGAAAGATATACTTAAGTAGGTAAGTGAATTAATAATGATTAGAAATCTACATTATAATAAGTAGGTACTAACATTTAAATTAATTAATAATTAGCAACACTTTTATTAGGTACTTACCTAATTCCTAATTATAAAATGTATTTTGAAAAAATGAAACCTAATTCATTTTCTTACTATTTCTTCTCAAGTAGGTAAGGTTTTTTCGGAAATGGTTTTCTGATTTTCATAAGAGGTTGTAAAAGCCTAAATTGAGTTAATATGTTATTGATAGATTTTTATTTCAATTTATATTAAAATGGACCACTTATTATCAGTGTCTACATGGTTGTTAGCTAGTTCATGTCGGTTGTAAATCGTATTCAATAAAAAATATTGCTGCTGTACAATTTATTACTCAAATCTACTGTCCTAAGGAACCCCAAGTCTTGCAAAACTCATCTTTTGAAATACCTAACACTTTTACGATGTCACTCGAAGACGAGTTACCCGTCTCATTCATACAAATAGGAAATGAGTGTGTGGAAGTGAGACGACAAACGTCATGTATTGTAGTTATGGTATTCAAACCACGTGCTCGGGCTTCCACAATGGCGGCGTACGCGCAGAAATGCGCACGCGACTTATTTGACAGGTAGGTACACATATTGAATGATTTTGTATTTTTTTTTAGTACCTAAATATGTAGGTACATTATGATCATAGTTTTTATATCATAATTCCTATAGGATTTAACTTCTAATTTCATGCACCTAAGCCATATATCTTTTGAAATAAAAGAGATAAAAAGTTCTGGGCTCGTGACGTCACCTTATTTTAAATTATAACATAACGTGACGTCACGATTCCCCACTTCCGATTTTTAAAAGCATTTATCTCAGCTGGTAGGTATTTAGCTCAGTCGTGCTACGATTATGGAAACTGTAAAGAATCCGAAACGTCAGCTAATAAAATAAAATAAAAAAATACGCGAGTTAAATCCGTTAATACCTAGTTGTTTCATTCCAAAGCATTTATCCATATCAATTTTTTTGCTTTGTAAACTTTGTTTACACCTGCTCTCTGTCTACTTCGAAGGTTGACTGCTAGAAATTGCCATAAAACAGCCCGCCTTTAGTACAAATTTTTTTTTGCTGTGCAATAAATTATAAATAAATAAATATTTTCTTAACTACAATCAATGCTCTATCATGAAATTCAACGAAATATAATTTATTTAAATACATATAAAAAGAACAAAGTAAAATAGGTTAGGTACATAAATAAGAACAGAAAAAAAAAGATAACATTGTCATAACAATACGATTAAAAAGGAACCCAGCTTTATCTCTTTATAAAATAGATATTCGTGTATTACGGTAAAAGTTTTGATTGTAACTAGGTACTCTCTGAACAAAAGGAAACCGAAACATCCAAAAAGGAACCATCATACTACTGACTATGTTAGAAGGCGTAATTACAAGAATGAATCACTCATTACATCAGCGATGGCCGCCCATTCACTCACACCCACTCGCGCATGGCCCTATGGATTCTGCTTTGTCAAAGTTCGTGTTGCAACTTTTTTGTGCTTTTCCTCTGCTGATAACAATACAAGGTGTTGCTTAAGCTAATCCAAGAAGCGCTTTATTTTAAGTCTGAGTAGGATTTTTTTAGAATTAACCGGATTTAACTTGCATATTTTCATTTATTTGCTGAAGTTTCGATTTCATGGCACGACTGAGATGATGATGGTCTATTAAAGCTTGAACTTTAGGTTTAGACTTTCGTCAGCTTAAAACGTTAGCAAATATAAAACAAGCGAGCTGAACCCGTTATAGTTGTTTCATTCCAATGTGTAATAACCGCAAAGGCATAAGAAAAAGTACCTATATAACGCATTTAACTCTCGTACGAATAATCACAACAGACTCTCAATGAGTAGGTAAGTAAGTAATATCAGTGATGGCATTAGAAATGACATAATATTAAGGATCTTTTTACTTCCCATCCCACCTAGTCGACATACCTAATGTCTGCTTCCCAGTTGTTTACCCTGTCTCCCAGGTTCAATGAAAGAAATCTCTTATTGGATATAACTTCGCTTTTGTTATATTATACTATGTAACCCTTATGTACCTATGTGGAATAATGAGAGAATATTTTTTTATTGTCATCTGTGCTTTTTGAATAACAGCGCAAATCGTTTTCTCACATACGGGATGCGATAACAAACAAACACAAATATTTATATTGAAGTTCGCTTAGCTATCTCCAAATCGCTTTCACATTTCAATACAATTCTCAAAACCCGAACGATCCCTTACCAAGTGTTTGATTCGAGTAAATCCGTATGCAGATCACATACATCTCCAACACAATAGGTAGCTCTTTTCGACGCAGGAAACGGGCGTACGCGCATATGATACAAAATGGCTCCCGTCGCCATATTTAAAAGTCTACAAATGGAGTTATAAGTCTGTCTTCATGCGCAGGAGACAGTGGACCATAAACAGAAAGGATATCCTGACTGCTTTCCGCTTGGTTTTTTGACAAAATTATATTTAGTATTCTAGGCTGGATGAGGTATCCTTCCGTGTCTAATAACTAGCTTATAGATGATTTGTTTTAGGTCACTGACTATTGTCGTGTATAAGAAAATGTAAGGCTTTTAAAAATCAGCTTAGTAATTATTTCGTTATCTACTTACTTATTTAGATTTTATTCTTATCAGCCCCTTGCCTGCATCATGCTGTTCTTACATTTTACAAGTTCCAGCGAGTTATTAGCGATAATAACTACCTACATATAGGATTAAGGAACACAATTAAGAGGATTGTGAACCTGTTAATTTTCATACAAAAGGCGATAACGTTTTACACCCAGTAAATATAGTTAGATTTTTATAATTTTTGGATATGTTGTAGATATAATGAGAAACTACAAGAAATATTGCTTACTAGCATTGCTTATTAGCATCTAAAAATCTATATATAGATTTTTAGATGTTAATAAATTTTAGCGTAAGCAATATTTCTTAAAAATCAAAACGTACAGACGTAGTTTCTCATTATATCTACAACATATCCAATTATAAAAAACGTTATCGACTTTTGTATGAAAATTAACAGGTTCACAATCCTCTTAAGTGTTTGTTAATCACTACCGCAACGTCATTTTAATTCACAGAACGACCTCAGAACGTATCTAAATAATTTGTATTTCAGTGATCACAATCAGTAAACAAGTACATAACTGGAGGTTGGGAGTTCGAATCCTACTAACGCTCGATATTGTGTTATTTCATGTTTGTACTGGTGTTATCGAGAATACGATAACTTTACAGTTCCCATAATTAATACAAACCGAGCTGTAGACAATTTGATAAAACTTCGTCTGTTACGAATATGGGAATCGTAAAGTTGTAGAATAGACAGCATAAAATCACTTTACCTTTATCAGTTTCGCCAGTTCAATCCGTTAATGTTATTATATTCCAATAAAAATTAGTTTTACATATTTATATTTTACAGTATGTATTTTGAATAAAATCAAACAACATCCATTAGCAAACAAACATTATGAAAATTTTGAAACATGTCGGACACGAACTTAAAATTTAATTTAAGAAAAAAGACTTTTGTTATCAATAGTACTTATCTAGTTACAAGGCAAATTTGTGGCGGGAAGTGATACCTGCTGTTTGTTGGTATTAGTCGGTTTTATCTCCGGAACCGCCATAAACCGACGATAAGGCTAAATAGGGATAAAAACTAAGATGAAGCCTAATTTCTTATTTAAATACCCTCATAATTATTATCTAAAGCTTGGAACAAACTAAAACAGCTGTTTAGGTTTTAGGTACTTTTACAGGCAAAGATCGTCCGTCAAAGACTTAATATTTAGGTAGGTACTTATTTACAAAAAATATAATAAAGATTTTTTTAAAGACTATGATTACCTACGTAAAAATGGCAGTAATTTAAGTAGATATTTCTCGAGAACAAACAAGATGCCAAATGCAAATAATTTATGTTTTCCTAGTAAGAAAGTTGTAGGTTGGTATACAAAGTGCTTTATTGTAGGTAGGGTCACAGTCTGACCTACTTCGTCATGGTGTAGGCCGGAATCTACCCACCCGCGAACAACTGAACTGTCAGCCCGTCGAGTATCCTACAGGTGTTCACGGCTTCAGCCCCGTCAAGTGTTAGTTTTTAAGTGTTAAAGTGTCCCCATCTAAATAATGAAGTACGTACAAAAGAGTCTAATTAGTATTCATCTGAGCGAGTGAAGCCCTCGCCGCGGTGGGGACGGGTTATTAGCCGGCGCCGCCTCCGCGCCCGGCCATATTGTTCCGACGCCTGCCCTGAGCGCCGTCGCTCGCACTGACTAACGCTAATTCTCTCTGTCAATATTTGAACTACCGGGCCGCCGATTTCACCAGAGGGAGCCGAGCCGGTGGCTGGGAAGGCAAGATGTCGGCATAGCTGATTGACGTTGATATGCGGCTGTGTCACATCGAGCCAGCTCAATCCACCGGCGTTCTACAATCAAGAATTTTCACATCGTGATTGCACCCGTAGCGGAGAAGAAATTCGGATCGCTCCCGATTCACGTTTCGCGCGGAGAGGGCGCTCTCTGACAGCTGTCAGGCGCTTTCTCGGGCGAACGGGGGACGGAGTCGCGAGTAAAATTTTTATTTATATCACACACGACGATGTTCCCGTAGAGTGCGACCGGCTGTGTACTTGAGTGACGAAACGATACGAAAACACGAGAATGGCGAACGAGGAGGTGTTGGGACCGCGTAAGACGATGTTCGTTTTAGTGATTGTTGTGGGGTGTTTCGCGGTGCTGTGGCCGCGGATACTGTCTCCGCTGATGCTGGGCCAGGCCCGGGACCAGCTGAAGCCGAACCAGTTCGACCGGGACGCAGGTAACGGCGGTATTTATAACTCGAAGCTCAATGTCAATATCGCTGGACGCGGCGCGCGCTTTACGCGTTGTTAAATCTAATTATATGGCGCTTGCTGTCGCGAAATTATGACGGCGGTATTACCTAGTTCGCTTATGATTATTTACCTGTATTACCTGGTGGGTTTGCGTCATAATTCGCGAGGCAACTTTCTCAATATGTTTGCGATCCCGCTGTTCAAATATGTCGCTGTCCAGCTGTTGACTGAGCATTACCTAATGTTGACATAAGATCTGATCGGAATGCAGTTAGGAGGTAACTGCTCGTTTTTATGTTTTCACATCTGGTTCTTCCCCAGCATTCATGTCAAGGATTATTTTACACATTAAAATAAATATTAATTTATGTAATTGATTATTACAATTGATATGCCCTTGTTATAGTAGTAATTGGCGTGATAAGTGCTCAAGTTAAGTTTTCGAGTTGTATTTAATTATCAAACTGTAGTTAATTAAAAACATGGAAACTATAGAAGCAGCTAATTAACCTAAATTCTGCGTAATAACAGTAAAGGAAACCATACTAATAATGGCAATAGATAAGCTATTGTTTAGAAAATCAATAAAGTTAGGATTTTGTTATTGCTGCAAACAAAAATATTTAAATGTGCAATTAAAATTAACTATTATTGATAAATAGATAACCTTAACACTCCACCAGTATAGTTTTGTTTTTATTTACTGTTAGGTATAAATTGATAATTTTGTTTTAAGAATTTTAAACAGCGTTTCTACCAAATCTATTGCCACACGATCCAATTGCAAAGTGAACCTACAGGATGCTGCGAAGTGCTGTTTGCATCGGAGGTAGCCGTTCTGGAATTAGTGAACGAAGTATGCAGCACGGCCATGGGTCCAGATGGAAAGATATCACCTTATGCGGCTGCAGAGTGCCGGAAGACAGTTAACGAAACCTGCGGTTTAGATATACAAGCATTTTTGAAACGGAGTGAAAATGTCGGGAAGACATCGAAGATGCTATTGGAAACCATGAAACAAAGCAACAGTTCATGTTTAAAGGAACATTTCGGTGTCCCCGTTTGGAATCTAGGCGTGCATTATTCTACGAATTCCTGGATGGAACAAGACAGTTAGTTATTTTTGATAATCGCATGAGAATTGTTTTTAAATTATTAACCGAATTAACTGTTACTAACTAATGATGTTGATTAGTAATTAATTGTAACATTGCAATTGTGAATTGAACAAGTTTTAATATCTTAATGTTGGTATGTTTTTCTAATTATAGTATAAACCATAAGGAAGTGTTACGCTTTTAAAAGACTGTATATAATAATGTTTGTTTATATTTAATTCTATATAGGTATAAGTATATGCATATAATAATATAGTAATTTCCAAGTGGCCAAACAATTGAATCAATTTTGACTAATAAGAGTGTGTTAGGTTTATTTGAAATATTATCTTTATTAATTTTATAACTGAAAGTTTGTCTGTCGCTTCCCTTCTTGCCCCTAAACTTCAGAACTGATTTTGACTAAATTTCGTATGCAAATTGTCACAGGGCATGAAGAAGGATAGTTTTTTTTCTGAGCATCCATCCCTTAAGGGGTTAGCATTGCCCTTGGTGTGAAAATTTTAATAGGGAATTTGGTTCGTAATAATTTCCGATGCTTTTTTAGTGTTAAGAGTATCAGCTCATTCGGCTAAGAACATGGGAACTGCGAAGTGCATAAGGATAAGATAAAAAACTTCCATTTTAAATTTGGTTCACACCAAGTGGTTTTTTGCATTACGTAAACTAGGTACCTAATTTCTAAATGTTAGACTATCGTGAGCTCAGGCTGCCACGAATATGGTAACTGTGAAGAATTCTAGAAACTATTAGAACTAGTTGGTGTTTACTATGAAACCGTAACAAAAAATAAGCCATAATATGTTACTAGAAACTAGACATGTCTTGTCACTCACGAGATATGACATAATTTGTCAATTAAAATAACTTGTAACCCGGCCGCGGTCAGGGTCTTTAATTAGGTCAAGCTATTTTTAAACTAGCACATTTTTAAATAAGTACACTAATATAATTTCTGATGCCTTCGCGGTTATTACACATTGGAATGAAACAACTATAACGGTTTTCATAATAATGTATAATGTAAAAAAAATCTTTAGCGTTATAATTTCGTCAGCTTAGTCGCGCTAAGAATATGGAAAATTTTATGTAAAGTTTTCGAAACGTCCGCAAATAAAATGGACGCGAGTAAAATCCGTTATAATTGTTTCATTCTAATGTGTAATAACCACGAAAGCATCATAAATTTTTAAGTTCTCAAAACGTCAGCATAAAATTAATTAATTTGTGTACGTAATTTGACAGAATTCGATAGGCACGCCGACTAGTTTTTTTTTAGTTGATTAATTTCTATTGAACTGAATTTAACAACGGTAAGCGCTTCTAATCTAAAGTTTGGAGTGGGGGCTTGTGACGTCACGTTATGGTTCAATTTATACGACTTAAAACCAACTTACCTTTGTCATTTTTTTTTAGTTTGAGAAAAGAAAAAATAAGTGTCCAATAATTTCTAGTAATCTTACGGACGGACTAATATTTAAAACTAGCTTCTGCCCGCGACTTGGTCTGCGTATGATTAGTATTTTACACTATATCGTTATAAAATATAGCCTATATGTTATTCTGATGTATATAAGCTATATTGTGGTAAAGTTTCATTCAAATCCATTCAGTAGTTTTTACGTGAAAGAGTAACAAACATCCATACATCCATACATCCATACATACAAACTTTCGCCTTTATAATAGTAGTAGGATAGAATTTCGTTTTCTTTACCCGCTCGTCAATTCTGTTGTTATATTCTAATCTATACTAATATAATAAAGAGGAAGGGTTTGTTTGTTTGGATTGAATAGGCTCCTAAACGGCTGGACCGATTGTAAAAATTCTTTCACTGTTGGGAAGCTACACTATTCCCTAATGACATAGGCTATAAAAAAAATATGATCCGTGCGAAGCCGGGGCGGACAGATAGTGTTTGATAACCGGGCAAGTGTTATAAACGCAAAACCCCCTTTTTCCAAAGTCGGTGATCTGTGACGTGTCCGACACGAGCCATCCGCGACCTCAGTCCGACGTGCGTCGGAACGGGTATAACTAGTACGGTGCTATTGTGAAAGCTAAGACTGTTTGTGGTAACACGACCCCACGTTGCGTTACTGCTTTGTTTTTACTTAAATATTTGATTTTAATATATCGCACACCTAGTTCTGAATAGGGTTGACTAAAAAAAAAGATGTCAGGCGCGTGCAGTGAGAGATGCAAATGGGTAGGCACTCCATATATACTATTGTACCTACATGGAATGCACGCCCTTGGTGCCTAACTGCGCTATAATTTTATAATTGCTCAAATGCTCAAATGTTAACTGGAAGATAGGTTCGCCTTTTACATTTGTATTGTTTACGTTTCTGTATTTGTTTTGTTGTGCAATAAAGAGTTTACATACATACATAACTCAAAATTGAATATTTAAAGTGGCTATCACCGTTTATGAGATATAATTAGCTTGGGGGTCCGTTCAAGTATTACGTAAGCACTATATATATATATATATATATATATATATACTATATATATACTATATATATATATATATATATACTATATATACTATATATATACAAATGGCAATCCACGCATTGTCTATTGCTATGCTTAAAAGCATTGTTTATGCTTAAAAGGAATTGCATTTTTTAAATAATTGTAATAAATCTTATCTTTAGCGTTAGACCATTGTCAGCTCAGTCGTCCTAAGATTATGGAAAAGAATCCGAAACATCAGCAAATAAAATAAAATAAAAATAAGCGAGTTAGATCCGTTAATAGTTATTTCATTTCAATGTGTAATGAATCTACTTACGTAATACTTGAACGGCACGTGGTGACTGACTGATGGACGGACTTCTTAGGGTACGGAACCCTAAAAAGCGATATAGATTTTGTGAGAATTTGTCTTGAGAGTGATCGACCTATATTAACCTTTTCACCGCCCCAGTCGGTAGTTACCGACAACAGAAAGCAGTACCACTAGCGCCTCGTCGGCCCGTGCCGACCGAAAGTTAGAGGCGAAAATTATAAGTAAATTAAAAGTTTAGTATACAAATTATGAACTTTTATTATTGTTTAAAGCCTAAATTACCGTAAACTTTATACATAAACGTGATACTATATAATATCATTGAATAAATAAACATTTTTGCGCGCCTTGATAAAATGCAGCAAATACGGCCCGTACTGAAGCCCTAGTCGGCGATAGCCGCGGCGTAGTGCTGTCACCAACTGTGTTTTGTTTGTTGCAATACACGTTACGAAAATTTTAATGTAGGTGAATTTATATGTGTAGTTCTATAATTCTAAGTTCACTAATTAATTTACTTGAATGCGATTAATTAATCAAAATGGGAATAGTAAAATATATTTTACAGCATATTTTGAATTATTTAAATTAGTCCCGCGGCTATACACGATCAGTCATGTCTGAGATCGGCTCGTTCAAGTAAATAACAAACGAAAAAATTGTATATTACTCTAATTTTTATCCTGTATACCTCTGTCAATTATTATCATAGAGATATAAGACTAGAGTACGTGAGCCAGCCAGAAACGCGTTATAATGGTAGAAAGAGAAAAGAGCATTGGAATAGAGGTCGCGTCTTTGTCTGATTGCGACGTCAACGGTACCACAGCAACGGACGGCGCGCAGCATGTTGCCATTGCGCATGCGGCAAGACAAGGACAGTGCCTCTATTTAGAGTTTCAGTCTCTCTTTACCGTGATACGCTGCCACTTATAGACAGTCCTATGGCTCACGTACTCTAGTCTTATATCTCTATGATTATTATAAGGAAGTAGTTCGACGAGCAACCGAGACAAGTGTTCTAGTTTAGGTAATTATGTATATAGGCAACCAAATAGGGTCTTTGTTAAATAGAAAACGACTACAACCAGGTAAAGAAATGACCCTTTTATTAATGTTTCTTTCTACCTGAAACACTCATTAGCAATAACAATAGGCTTAATTTTTGTGAGGAATTCTTAGTAAATATGTAAAGCACACCGCACGTGCAGGCGGTATTTCAAACGAATTCCAGGAAAATGCCGACTATATGCTATTTGTACTTCCTAAATAACTATCGGAATTTATTTAAAAACTTTGTACTGCATTTTATTATTGGTTTGTTACTAAAGAATGTGTAGGATTTTTTCTTTGGACTCCCTGCCAAAATGTCGATAAATGCAGTTAACACATACCTACAACAGTTTCACATCTCTAGAATCAAAGCAATTTGCAGTACCTAAAAGCCCGGGTCGGCCGGCGCCGACAACGCGTGACGTCATCGCGTGAGTAGTGTGGTGACTCGTCACTAAACTGTACTGTAAATAATGCAAATATTTTGATCTTTTCATTATTTAATGTTGTTTTATAAGGATAATAATCAATGAGCATGTAGTAACAACATTATTGTATTATTCTTTTGACATTTCTTCGACTTTTTGGATATAATTATCGAGGAATTATTTAAATATCGATACACCATTTCCAAGTCACTATGGTTTCTCGATCTCGAATGCTTGTTTTTGTTCTGGCGTCACAGACTCAGCGTTTTGTATTGTTGCGTGGCGGCGAAAAGGTTAAATTAACTATCAAGTTGGAATTATTGCCAGATGCCCAAGTGTTTAATAGCTAAGACCTATTTAGCTAGCAGATGGTGGGACCATGTGGTCGGAGCCCTGTGGTAAAGAAACAGAGTTCAGTTGGAAACATTTAGGATCTAAATATTAAAAAAACATATTTATACTAATCTATATCTATACTTCTATACTAATATTATAAAGCTGAAGAGTTTGTTTGTTTGAACGCGCTAATCTCAGGAACTACTGGTTCAAATTGAAAAAATCTTTTTTTGTTGGATAGACCATTTATCGAGGAAGGCTTTAGGCTATATAACATCACGCTGCGACCAATAGGAGCGAAGAAACAGTGGAAAATGTGTAAAAAACGGGGAAAATAACTATTCCACGCGGACGAAGTCGCTGGCAGAAGCTAGTCAAAAATATATAATAATATGCAGTCCAAGCCCTCTGGTAAAGAAAGAGTTCAGTTTGAACCATGGAGGACCTAAATAAGACAAAACGACGTTTCGAAAACGTTAGTTTTCATAATCGTAGCACGATTGAGCTAACGAGTCTAACGCTTAATTTAAAGGTAAACATCATCAAATAAATTAAATAGGTACGTGAATTAGGTTCTTTTCAGCTGTTTTTTCATTCCAATAACAATCGTACTTTTTTTATACTTTTATATCTATTCTAATATAATAAAGATAAAAGCTGTATGTTTGTTTGGATTGAATAAGCTCCTAAACGAATGGACCGATTTGAAAAATTCTTTTACTGCTGGGAAGCTACACTATTCCCGAGTAACATAGGCTAAATATATTATATTTTTAAAAAATTGGAATCCGTGTAAAGCAGGGGCGAGTCGCTTCTTTATAATAAATACTATTTAATAAAAATTAACAATGGTCTAAAAAGTAGATACATTCCTGATTTTCTCTTAGAATTTCATGCCAAGAAGGTACCTACTGCCTCGCCTAAGTGCTAATAGTACTAAGTGCAAACGTCATTCAGTGACATTCCGCCATCTTGGATCTCGCGACCGCCGCTTGCGCAACCGAACGTGGAAGATTTTCGTGGAATATGGAAAGCGGTTCATTATCGTTTATGCGAAAGTCGCTCCTTCGATATAATAGTGACTTAAATTGAAATGTGACGTATGTGAATTGAAATTTAAATATGATGGGTTAGAATCTTATTTCGAGTAACAGCGTATTTCGGTTTGTAACTATTTTGGCAAAAATGAGTTAAGTACCTGTATGTATCGTTGGAAAGCATTTTTTTTTCAGACTCGAACTTTGCTGGTTTCATGGAGAAGAGCACTTTATGGCGTTAAAGCATTGCGTTTAATAATTCGATTCTTGAATTACTTAAGTATCCTAACTAATATTATAAATGCGAAAGTAACTCTGTCTGTCTGTCTGTCTGTTACGCTTTCACGCTAAAACTACTGGACCATTTTAAATGAAATTTGGTACAAAGAAAGTCTGGAGCCTGAGAAAGGACATAGGCTACTTTTTAACCGACTGCAAAAAAGGAGGAGTTCCACGCGGACGAAGTCGCGGGCAGAAGCTAGTAAAAAATAAATATGCAGACTTAGTGTCTTAAATAGAGTAACAAAATTTTTCGAGATGTCACATTATAATTTCTTATCCTAAAGTGACTTTTGCATAAGACTATTGTTAGCTCAGTCGTGCTACGATTATGGAATCTGTAAAGGCTCCGAAACGTAAGCCAATAAAATAAAATACGCATAATAAAGTTAAAACCGTTAAAGTTGTTTCATTCCAATGAAATGTCATATTATTCTAGGAAAGGTGCTTAGCGGTTCGAAATTCAAATTACCTAATTTAGGTAACTTTAGTTAGACAACGTTTGTATGGGAAAAGAAAAGGGCTGTTTTAGGGGTTTCCCGGCAATTATTCGATTTTTTCTCGCCGTAAGAACCATCCTTGGACTTCAACGAACATTAAAAAAAAAAGTAGGCCAAATTGGTCCAGGCGTTGTCGAGTTATGCGCTTACCAACACATTTTGCGATTCATTTTTATATATAAGATTTTATTCATTATAACAAACATAATTAAATGATTCCTATAGTGTAGTGACAGTAGCTATATGATTTCTATATAGCTACTGTCTCAATACTGGCATACCTCACCCCTAATCATGTAAAAAACTTTGTCTCCCCCTTTTTCAGTAATTTCCCACAAAATATTTGATTATTCTAAAACAGATGTATATGTTTGGACACATGATGGACCTTATGTCGTTTAGCATCTGCGTGCACTGCCCATATGGTTTATATACAAATTAGGTAATACGCCTATTGTCGATGTGGGTCACATTGTATGTAGCGGCTTGTCTCAAGTTACAAACGTATGGTTCGTTTTCTATTTTTGCGCAGGTTAACTTGTTCCACTCAATCTTTGATTTATAGTTTTTGTAGCGTTACGGATTCTAACAGATTTTATATCAGCATCCATTCATTGTTAGATAGGTACTTAGTATTTTTTCGAGTAAAATAAAATACACGAATTCAATCCGTAATATGTTGTTGATGTTTCATTCCAGTGTGTAATAACTAAAAACCGCGAATGCATCAACAATTATTATCTTTGGACTATTCACCCAACCTAAGCTAAGCTATTATAATAGACTAGACGTCGTCCTGCCCGTCCGATTGTTTCGTCAAAGATCTGTCAAAGTCTTCTAACTGTCACTTCTTCATATTTTCCCCGTTTTTTACACATGTTCCACTGTTTCTTCGCTCCTATTGGTCGCAGCGTGATGTTATGGATGTGGTGGCCTAAAGCCTTCCTCGATAAATGGTCTATCCAACAAAAAAAGAATTTTTGAATTCGAACCAGTAGTTCCTGAGATTAGCGCGTTCAAACAAACAAACAAACAAACTCTTCAGCTTTATAATATTATTAGTATATTAGTATTAGTATATTAGTATTAGTATAGATATCAGTCAACGATAAACATTGAACTATTCTATGCACTCTGGATTTTGAGGGTTTACTGAAAATCAGTGTTGAGGCACTCTTGTGCACAAGCAATGCTGAGGGATACCCTTTTTCGTTTTAAAATAATTTTATATTTATCTCTTAAAGTTCCATTTAATTACCTATCTACAATTTGTTTATTTTTCGTCTGTAAAGCTGTACCTACATCAATTGTTTTGTGTTGTTATGATATAAACGTTTTATCTATCTATGAAAACATATTATAAGGAAGAAGTAACGGCCCCCGTATATTATGTCTTTTCATTATGCCACGATTGCGTTTCGTTTTGACAGTCGCATCCATCAATAGAAAAGACGAATTTGAGAATCGCCGAGCGTACCTAAATCGAACCACACTATATTTTTCAACGTTTTCAACCCGTCCCTTTCTAACGTACCTCGTAAAAAGAGACGGGTGCCATGTGACATTGACGTGACGTTTTATACGATCTGCCATTTGACAAATTAGGATATGACTGTAATTTGGCCCGGGTTTGGACTACTGCGTTACCTGGCGCCTATTTCATTAATGCTACAACAGAGATGACGGCTGGGTAAATGAAGGCACACTTTTAAACGTCATTACTAGCGCTTTTAAAAATAATGCCGCAAGAAACTCGATAGCTGTCGTCTTTTTTAAATAGTATAAAATATAACATTATTGTAACTTACACTAGAACATAAACGAAGCAATGAATCAAGATGTAAAAGACAAAATGACGTAATGATGAAATAAAGAAAACGAAATTCCATTTAGACCGCCAGGTAGATTATTAAAAAAATATTTGATATTTTTATATAATTTTTCTTTTTTTTAATCGAACAATAAATGACAAAGATAAGAGCGTCAAAAGTACGGGAGTGGGGGTTTGTGACGTCACGTTATGGTATAAATTGTGTCTTTAACGTAACGTCACAGATGATGTATTCCTGATACCGCTATATAACAACAAATATTAAATAAAATACATATTTAAGGGGGTTTCCGTAAAACAATTTTGCTTTATATTTTTTACCGGTTTAGAGATGGTACGGAAACAATTTTTCTTAGAATTCTGACTGGCACTTGGCCGATTTAAGTCAAAATATTTTTTTTTTCTTCAGTCATGAAAACTTGTGTGTTTAAAGCTGTGTTAATATATATCTAACATTGTATATAATATTGGAATGAAACAACTGTTAACGGATTTAACTCGCGTATTTTATTTTATTTTATTATTGATTATGGAAACTGTAAAGAATCCGAAACGTCAGCTAATAAAATAAAATAAAATACGCGAGTTAAATCCGTTAACAGTTGTTTCATTCCAATGTGTAATAACCGCGAAGGCATCAGAAATTATTATTGTATATAATATCTAACATGTAACATTACAGTTGCGATAGATTTAATATAATTCCGTTTAACTTATTAATAATTAACAGCATCTGTGTTTATTATAAACGTTCGAGATATGTGTTTGTTTTTTCTTATTCTAATTCTAACCATGATTCTGTGAACTATGTTATAACAAACGCTATGAAATATACTTTATAACCATACCTACCAAATATATAGGTAAGTACAAAATTTGATGAAAATCGGTCGAGCCTTTTAAGGGCGCAGCTAGGATTTTGTTCAGCGTAGACAAACTAAAATTATATCTAAGGTAATTTTCGACACTCGCAAGGAAATCAAATCCGAACACTCGCAAGGGACTTCTAGACATTACTTTTATGGGGGGGAAGCGAGATTTTCATAAAAAAAAAAATACTAGCTGAAAGGGTGAAAATTTAAGGTTGTATAATGTATGTAATTTTCAATGCTGAATCATGAAAAGTCAAAAATAAAATTGTCCTACGAATAAAAACTTTGGGGTCGAATACACTAGGGTAGTACTATTTTTCATACCCTAACATTTAGTATGAAAAGTACCATACGTTCTAATATTTTTTTTACAGTTTTCCATAAAAAATGTCATGGGACTAATACATACCTCCATCCACAGATCTGAAGCAAGAACGATCGCCCATCAAGGGAGCTGGTCCGCACCCGGCGCTCCGCGAGAGGGGTCGCGCGATACCCCCGGGGGCCCCCACGCCCCCGTCCAGGGGTCCCGTCCCGATGCCCCCCCACGCAAGGGTACGAACCTCCCCCCTATCGGTCTACTTTGAACTGGACATTAAGGTTCGTAAGGAGTTGGTGCGCTCGCGTGGCTTCGCTGGTATGCTTCGGTTTTCAATGGACTTCCAGAGTATGTGAGGGTAAAGGAGCTAGGAGGCGAGGGGTAAAGCTGTCTAGGTTTTGTAGTACCCAGAGGGTAATGAAGGTATATTGAAAAACCCTATAAGCCTTTTTTACCTTTTTTTTTACATTTTAAAATGCGATTTCACGAAATTTATTACCTGTCCCATCTCCATATTGACCCCACCCCCCTCCTTTAGTGACGCGTATTTTATGGATATCGGGGGTTTAGTGTTTTCGGATATAAAAAGAGGGTTATCTTTGTGTGTTCATCTCATTGTAAGTTAATTTTTCTATAAATTTTTTTTACCTTTAACCATATAAGACTATGGAAGTCCATTGAGAATTCTTTTTTTTTACTAACTCTTCAAAACTCAGCGCTTATTCGGGGTGGACTACTAACTCAACTAATGTAAGTATTCATTAGATATTTATTATGTTGGCTTGTATTTTAAGGTAAATGTTTAACAAGTAGTAAAGATTAAATGTTTCATGAACAATAAAGAGGCAGATGACTGTCCTTTTTATTCCAAAAAAAATTCAAGCTTCGTATTGATAATTATTAGTTCAGATATATATGTATTTTAACATTAAATAAAATAACCACCTCTTTATTTTCCACTTTGTAAATAATAAGCTAAATTAGTTCATAAATGGTTTAAAAAAACTAATATTTCAAAAGAAAACGTGCAATTATAAAAAGAACAAAAGCGTACTCTGTCCGGCAGTTCTAAAGTAAAACGTACACATGAGGTAATTCCAAGACAAACTACAATTTAAACAACCTTAAAATAACGCTAGGGTTGACAAAAAACAAAATATAGATTAGGCAAGACCTAAGGGTGATAGACGGAATTAGTCGCGATTTGAGTAGACGCATAATTTTGTGATTGTTATTTTCTTTGTCCGTTTTCTTTTCTCAAACAAACAAAATATCTATACTAATATTATAAAGCTGAAGAGTTTGTTTGTTTGTTTGAACGCGCTAATATCAGGAACTACTGGTTCGAATTGGAAAAATATTTTGTTGGATAGACCATTTATCGAGGAAGGCTTTAGGCTATATAACATCACGCTGCGACCAATAGGAGCGAAGAAACAGTGGAAAATGTGTAAAAAACGGGGAAAATAACTATTCCACGCGGACGAAGTCGCGGGCACAGCTAGTTACAAATATACATGCTTCTAAAGCTCGTGGCATAAGAACACGCTCGAAGATCCACCCAGCTGTACATTCCACCTGCAATTGATACAATGTCACGTAATGGTATATGTTAATATATGTATTCTTTAAATAGTCAAAGTAGGTAACCCTAGCCGGTGAGTATGCGTTGCGCATACGCAAGCCTGTTGCGATGTAGGCATTAAACGGGTTTGGTGTAAAGTATAAACTTCCAACTAGTTGTTTATTGAACAACATAGATTTAGAATCGTAATAGGTACCTTACTGTAAAAATACAAGCGAGCGAGACAGCGCTATATGTGAACGTTAGAAAAAGAAACGGACATTAATTTTGCTAGCTTTTGTGTTGTATCTAATATATATAAATAATATCCTAATGGTATTTTTTAGCTGTCTTTATTTTTTGTATTACTAATTGTTTCCACCTACCTATCTAATTCTGTTACGTTTAGAGGAATAAAGTATACTTACTTAAATATATATTTTTATAATTCCTTTTTACAATGTACTTACCTACTCTAAAATTTTCCACTTCGAAATGTTTCCAGTGTGAATAAGAATCAAGAGTTTAACTAATATTTTAAAACATTGGAATGAAACAACTATTAACGGATTTAACTCGCGTATTTTTATTTTATTTTATTTGCTGACGTTTCAAACAAAACGCTTTGCTGACGTTTTAAAAAATAACCGCGAAGGCATCAGAAATTATAATATTTTAAGGTTATAAATTTTGAGGTTACAGATTTAAAATAGGCTTTAAGGCTTTTAGCCGAAGCCATTCAAAGTCATACAAAAAAAAAAAGAAATATTCAAATATCTTACACACTAGCGGCCCCGGCAGACGTCGTCCTGCCCGTCCGATTGTTTCGTCAAAGATCCGTCAAAGTCTTCTGTCACTTCTTCATAAGGCTTCATATTTTCCCCGTTTTTTACACATTTTCCACTGTTTCTTCGCTCCTATTGGTCGCAGCGTGATGTTATATAGCCTAAAGCCTTCCTCGATAAATGGTCTATCCAACAAAAGAATTTTTGAATTCGAACCAGTAGTTCCTGAGATTAGCGCGTTCAAACAAACAAACTCTTCAGCTTTATAATAATAGTATAGTTTTGTAGGAATTACCGGAAGTGGAAAACAGCCAAGAATGCGTGTTTTAGCATTATCGCTAGTCTCTCTTGCCTCGCGTCCTCGGAAGAATCTTCTGCTCGCATGATGTCATACTCATTATTTTCGGGGCTTCGTGATCTTGTACCAGTTAGCGACATATATATACTATATGTAGAACATATAGTTACTTATACATTATATGACAGTCAAGTAGAGAATTATCTTTTTATTCGTTTGTAATAGACCTAAATATATTTAACGATTTGAAGAGATTTTGGTATAGAAAGATATTAGGAATTAATAAACCAATTAGTAGTAATGATGAAGATATAAAACCAGTTCTAACTAGATATCCTATTAGGTCCCTAGGTTTTGGAATATAATAACTGTACCTAATTTAAACGAGCCAATTCCCTTGCTGTTTCCTGTGTTATCATTCCGAAAATATCGATGTTATATCGATGGAATGGGCTTTTGTTCTTAAAAAAACCGCTAGATGTAGTAGGCTTGACAAGGGCATAGCGAGGTAAGGGAAAGGCCTGTAGGTTTTGATTCCCTTGCCAATGTCGACCCTCTCCTTGGCTCAAGCCTAGGTACTAACTCTAGAGATTATCCCTAGGGATTATGACGCAAGTACGTAAATCTCTAGTGAGATATAGCTTTCAGCGAGCCTATGATGAATTGTCGAGTCGACATCTTGTCATGTCGATACCGTCTTATTCTCACGGATGTTCTGTCTAAAATCGGAACGTTGTTGACACCGAGAAATCTTGCCATGTCAATGTCGTCTTTTATGTCGACAACCGATCAATATCGACACGACAAACCTTCTCGTTGTCGATAACGTTCTTAATATTATGTCGACAAGATGTCGACTGGACAGTTCATCATGGGCCCGCAGATTCCATCTTAGCTTAACTTGTCTCTCATTAGGACCTAGCAGCAGTACCTAGCAGCTACCCTCATATTTTGACTCAACTCATATTCTGACTTGGTGTAGTCATTAGATTCACAAAATCATTTAAGTATCAGAAATTATCTTTAAGTCCTATCACATGATGACGTCATCAGCACGATCTAATTCTCAGTCCTATTAGTTTCCATAAGGGAACAATGCCCTGGCGGACGTATTCTTGGCATCCTATCAATTAGGACAGACGTACTATTCACAGACGATTAATAATGTATGTGATCAATTAGCATTGCAATTGCATAGGTTTGTCTAGACTCGAATAGTTCTTATAGATAGATTTATTTTTGTTTAGTGTTTTGACTACGCATATATCTAATTTAATCCAAAATATATAGACGTACTAGCGGCCCCGGCAGACGTCGTCCTGCCCGTCCGATTGTCTCGTCAAAGATCTGTCAAAGTCTTCTGTCACTTACCGTCAACCACTTTGTATATGGGGTATAGAAAGATGTTGATTGTACACTTTTTCAAGATGTTTTTTAAATTTTCACTACTTACAAACCTTCCCTGGACTTCCACGAATAATTCAAGACCAAAATTAAGCAAATCGGTTCGTGCGTTCTTTAGTTATATCGTCAGGGAGGAAAACCCGACTTATTTTTATATAATAGAAGATTACTTATATTGGCAACCATGAATTAATTAGAGCTTTTGCGAAATCGCGAGCTTGGATTTCTTCCGCTTATATTTTAACCCCTATTTTAAACACAATAAAACAATGTAACACGTATTTAATAAAATGTTTTTAAGAGCATGAATCTCAAGTTTTATCAATATCGTTGTTTATTTAAAGATTTTTCCATACAAAACCACCCATATTTCATCACTTGGATTTCAGGAACTGTCCAATATTCATTCATCGTTTTGTACTTGCAAAAGTTTGTGGTTTTATTAAAACTGTTTGAGATTCTTTCTTTTATGTAAAACTAGCTTCTGCCCGCGCCTCCGTTCGCGTGGAACTCCTCCTTATTTGCAGTCGCTTAAAAAATAGCCTATGTCCTTTCTCAGGCTGCAGACTTTCTTTGTACCGAATTTCATTTAGCGTGACAGACAGACAGAGTTACTTTCGCATTTATAATATTAGTAGGGATATTTGAAAATCACGAGTCAATAACAGTTAACTCTGTACTCATGAACTCGGTAGAAAACTAACAAAAACATTTCTAATTTAACATGTCTTTGTGATGATAATGCTTGGCTTTGTCCGAAATGGTCTGAAGTCAGCTTTTGTAACTCGGATGCTTGTAGTTTTGGAAAATTTTGCCTTTATTGAATCCTACTGTTCACCTACAACTTGGACAAAATTTATTTACCTTATTAGTATAAGGTAGATAAATTTAAAGACAGGTTAAATAAGACTGAATATGACCTAATAATTTCTTATGCCTTCGAAATTATTATTTATTGGAATGAAACAATTTTAGACGGATTTAAACGCGTATTTTATTGGCTGACGTTTCGAAACCTTTACAAATTCCATAATCGTAACACGACAAAGTAAAGGTTTCGAAACGTCAGCCAATAAAATAAAATACGCGAGTTAAATCCGTTATAGTTGTTTCATTCTACTGAATTTGACCGTTTGGCGAAAAAAATGTACCTACTGCTATGAAACTATTCTTATAACTTTATCTTAGCACTAAAATGAGGTTCTGCCTCTTGCCAAAATTTAGGTAAAACGGAGGTAACAAAGGAAACATGCCTTTTTTGGTTTTACTTAAAAATGAAAATATTTCTTAGGGACTGAAAATGGGGTAAAACCGAAAGTTACTTTTTCATCATAAGATTTTGGGGGGAAGAGACAAGAATGAATTGATAGTTAACGTGTGTGTGTGTGGGGGGGGGGGGAGGTTGTACGATTGTATATACTACTAGCTGTCCGCCCCGGCTTCGCACGGATCCCTTTTTTTTTTAAGTCTATGTCACTCGGGAATAGTACATTACGCACCTAGGCCAGTAAAATAAAAAATGTTTTCTGACACATTTAATAGTCGTCCGAGGCGAAGCCGAGGTTGACAAAAATGTGATCTGAGGCTTTTTTATTTTACTGGCCGAGGTCAGTATACTATTTTTCTGTTCGACGAAGCCAGAAAGCGGCAATTTCATTTAGCGCAGCGGCCACAAAGTAGGCGCTTTCTGGCCGGAGGACAGAAAAAGAATTTTTCAAATCGGTCCAGCCATTTAGGAGCCTATTCAATCCAAACAAACAAACCTTTATTCTTTATTATATTAGTATAGACTACATATAACATACCGCTGCGTATGAAAGCGAAAGTATAAATTTCACGTGACACTAGACGAATCAAGATCAGCTGGCATTGGCGCGGCGGCCTAGACACACTGCAGAAATAGCCACTCCCGCGCACCGTGTTTTGATTGCGTTTGTACTCCGTAGATCTTTCATTCATTCTGGATTATTAGAGTCGGATGTGGCCCATAATAATTACTTGCTTTTGAAATAGCATTCATATTGGAATGGAACAACTATGAACGGATTTTACTCGCGTATTTTAATTTAATGTGCTGACGATTTGGATTTTTTTACAGTTTCTATAATCGTAGCACGACTAAGCTGATAATAGTCTAATGCTAAAGTTATTTATACAGTTATACAAACTTATTCCAATATGTAATAACCGCGGAGGCATCAGAAATTATTACTATAGCATTTTTGATAGCTTATTTTTAAGGATTTTGTGATGATTTGTTGATACATAGATTTAAATTAGGAACAATATTTTTAATAATCAAATTGATGAGGTTTAGTGAATTATTTTATTCTTCTCAAGAGACAGGCTCAAACTAGTGTGGTCACAGAAAACCCCTATGAAAACTTTTTTTTCATATGTATTTATGAGTTTATGCTTCTTAACAATGCATCGACTGATACAATCTTATATCATATCAGTAGGTATGACGACTTGGTAGAGAAAAAAAAAATCTGTTTAGTCCGTCAGAACTCTGATAGTCAAAAACGGCTGTGTCTTTTTTTGTTAACGTATTAACTTAGAAGTTTAAATTCAGAGCTCCAAGGGACAATAGACCTGAGTATTTGATAGATAGCCAGACAGACGGACAATAAAGTGATTCTATATGGGTTCCGTTGTTTCCTTTCCAGGAACAGAACCCTAAAAATGTATTCGTTTATGATGTGTAAACATGTTAGAATCAACAAAAATACCGTATCATAAATTACCGGAAGTGGATCGTAAATTCTAAATTCGATAAACGTTGGATTGGCAAAACGATGTAAACAGCTTTGCGATTATTAATACTAGCGACCTGTCCCGGTTTCGCACCTATATTTGCAGCACGACTGAGCTGATAGTCTAACGCTATCGTGCTACGAATGTGGCAACTAAAGTTTTCGAAACGTCAGCACATAAAATAAAATACGTGAGTTAGGTCCAGTCGTTTAAGAGCCTATTCAATCCAAACAAACAAACCTTTCTTCCTTCTTTATTTTATTGCTAGCGACCCGACCCGGCTTCACACGGGTGCTATAAATCTTCCTCTTGAATCACTCAATCTATTAAAAATACCGCATCAAAATCCGTCGCGTAGTTTTAAAGATTTAAGCATACATACAATAGGGATATAGGGACAGAAAAAGCGACTTTGTTTTATACTATGTAGTGACAGGCGCGTGCATTGGGGGGGAGCGTAAGTTTGTATGGCGCCAGGGTAGGCACTAAATACATTAGTGACGCTATGCCTGTATGGAATGCACGCCCTTGTTATAGTGGTCAGTGTAGATATTACAGTTTAAAAAATGGCCGCTTGTGCTATACCTTAGTCCACCAGTACCAATATATTTACTAGTTTTACCATCATTTGTATTGATTTTCTGTGATCTGCGCCGGCGCCTGTATACACAGGAAGCCGTCAAGCGGCGACCTGTCAGTAGCTTCAGTATTTATAAATCGGTTTCAGTACACACTGGACTGTCAAAACGGGTATTTGTAAATTGCTGTTGATTTCATAGTTTGCTGGAATTCTTGGATCATGGATAAGGTATTGTAGATTTAATAATATCTGATGCCTTCGCGGTTATTACACATTGGAATGATACAACTATAAACGGAATTGACTCGCTTATTTTTATTTTAGATTATAGACCGCTCAGTCGTGCTACGATTATGGAGACTAAAGTTTAAACGTCAGCCAATGAAATAAAATACGCGAGTTAAATCCGTTTATTGTTTCATTCCAATATTGTAGATTCGTTTTTATGTATCTCGTAATGCTCCATCGTTTTATTTATTCATGTTATATTTATAAACGTGGTCTTTTTTATATATCGCACAAAAGGAAGTTAACATAGGAAAGTTCTTTTTTATATATCTTATCTTATCTATTGGATTGCTATATCTTATCTTTATTAATTTGTCCATGTGCATTGCAGGAGTTTTCTGTATTATGAAGCTAGAAGAATTACCTTAAATCGGTTTTATTGGTAGGTAGGTTTTGCTGTTAGACATTCGATGGTGTGCATAATACAAACCTTCTGGTTTTTTAATTAGCTCCCATTAGATTTAGGTGGGCAATAGGTTAATTAATCTATACTTAAATGTCGAAGGGATACGTTGATGTGTCACGGACGTATTCGAAAAGGATTATCTTTGTCCTCATCATTACAAATTTGGATTGAATTGGTAGTCATTCAATGAAAAGAATGACCATTACGGATTTAGGTTGATAAAACGTAGTTCGGTAAAAACTGGGTTAGTAAGTTTATACATTTTTTTATATTATAATATATACCTTCACTAGAAAAAAATATTTATCATTAAAATCAAAATGTGACCAAGGATATTCAATTATTCAACCCTAAATAACATAGACTATATACATATCTGGAAATGGTAACTTTTTCAAATTATTTTATTTCATTGTTAATATTTTAAAAATAAAAGGGATCAATAGCAAAAAGTTGCTAGAAAACCTTTTTCTTTGAATTGCAATAGTTCCAAAACAGTTTTCAAAACATACTTGTGCAATTTCCAATTGAGTTAATGAAAAAAATAATGATGTATCCTTTCTATGTTATTTCCCTGCTGGAGACACAACCTGCAAAACCGTTGGGTTCGTCTCTATGGGCGCAAGGACTGGTTGTTGAGTTATCCTGGCAGTTCTAGCAGCTGCCAGTGCTAATCTAACTCTCCTGCCCAAATCTTTATCTACAAGCGTCAACAGCTTCACACTCCTCGATACAGCTGGCTCCAAAGAATTTACCAAGACTTGCGCAGTACTCGCTGCCAGCCTATTCCTATGACCCTCGGTAGTGACGAACGTATTGTAGAAGTAAGATGACGGCTCCAGATCGACAACATTTCTATCGTAAAACTGCACGCGTTCTTTAGGCCTCGCTTCGTCTACGTAAGGAATAGGACCGCTGAAAGAGTTCTGGTAGTAATTTGGCACGTCCCTCATATTGTCACGAACTGGCGCCTGACCGTCGTGCGAATAAAGCTTCGCATACAATGGGGCGTTTACGTCTATTTTGTTGTGATTAGGTCCAAGACGATAGTTTTGCGTGTCCCGGTATGCGAGTCTTCGCGCTTTAAACATTGTGTCAGGAGGGCCAGGGATACCTGGGACGAGGTTGCCGGGATTGTAAGCGGACTGTTCCACATCCTTGAAATTGTTGTCCACGTTTCTGTTAAGAACCATCCTTCCCACGGGAACGGTGAAATAGGTGCCGTTTTTCCAAAGCCTGGTCACGTCGAAAGGATTGTAATCGAGTTTCTTTATGTCTTTTTTCGGTATCACGTCCATTTCTAACCTCCATGATGGGAAGTTGCCATCTTCTATTGCATTGTAGAGGTCTCTGCCGGCGTAATCTGGATCGTTAGCCGCCAGGACCCTAGCCGCTTCCGTAGTGAGAAGCTCTACTCCTTGCTCAGTTCTGAAATTAAACTTCACAAAGAAACTCTCACCGTGCTTGTTGTTTACTTCGTAAGTGTGAATAGGGAAATTGTCCATTTTCCTGTATCCATTGTTGATGCCGTAATCGGACAGTAGCCAGAGGATGCCGTGGGTGGTTTCAGGGGTGAGTGAGAGCAGTTCAGCGCGACTGGTGCTGTCGAGTAAGTTGGTTTTAGGGTTCCTCTTAAACGAGCGCATGAAGAATGTGAATAGGATGGGATCTCTGTAGAAGTATACTGGGAAACTGAGACCGATCAGATCCAAATTGCCTTCGTTGGTGTAGAATTTGATGGCTAGTCCTCTAGTTTCTCTAGCGAGATCGTTGCCTCCGGTATTTTGGACGACTATTGAGAATCTTGTGACGAGAGGAGTTTTCTTTCCGATGCCATTGAAGACGTCTGCCTTGGTGTATTTGGAGACATCGTGGGTGACTTCGAAATATCCGAAGGCTCCGTTGCCCTTGGCGTGGACGACGCGCTCTGGGATTCGTTCAGTGTCTCCTTGCGTCTGCAAGTCTAGTAAGTAAGCGTTGGATAAGATGTCTGAGTTAAGACCCACCGTGTCTCTGATTTCGACGGGGTACCCAGCCGTGTCGGTAATTACGCCGATTGGATGCTGGAATGAGATATTTTTTTAAAACTTTTATATAAATACGGATCCCTTTTTTTATAGCCTATGTCACTCGGGAATAGTGTAACTTCCCAACAGTAAAAGAATTTTTCAAATCGGCCAGTCGTTTTGGAGCCTATTGAATCCAAACATACAAACAAACCTTTCCTCTATATAATATTAGTATAGATAATTTGCAATGTAAGTATGTTTGGAGCGGATATTCTTTGTACTCAACTTTGAAGCAGATAACATGAACCGTTTGAGCTGAAATTTTGTATGCATTGTTTATTGTCAGTATTGACCGATATTTTGGTCGTGTTGACTAGTGAGTGATGTTAAATTATTTCAGGGTTACAGGTTGTTTAATAATTTTTCATGCAGTCTTTGTTTTAGTTTCTTTTGAATTATGAATTAATCGCGTTGGTATATTGATTTTATGGTGTTTTCTATTAAAAAAAAGTACATTTTAATAAAATTTATCTATTGTCTATGTTATTTTGTGTTCATATTTAATATTATAATAAGTTTAGAGTAATTTATATTTTCTAATATTTACCGGGTTTTTCTTTTTGAAATCCTGCAATTGCCTGGATGCTGGGTCCAGGGTGACATTGGAGTATATTTCCCCGGACACACTTTCGACTAAAATGAAAATGACCCCCCACACTACCCTCATCGTGACCAATACTGGGCTGTTGCAACAATGTTTGTCTTACTTATAGATTTTACATAATAACAAGGATTTGTGAAAAGGAAACTAGCAATCTCAGTTTAAGCGGTTGTGTAATTATTTAATTACAACATTGTAACTAATTAAGTGCCGAGTGTTTTAATTTTAAGTTTTGTTTTAAATCCCTACATTGGTATGAAACAACAATAAACGGATTTTACTCGCGCGTTTTATTTTATTGGATGACGTTTGCTGCATAAATCACTTTAGCATAAGACTATTGTTAGCTCAGTCGTGCTACGGTTATGGAAACTGTAATGGTTCTAAAATGTCAGCCAATAAAATAAAATACGCGAGTTAAATCCGTTTATAGTTGTTTCATTCCAATGTGTAATAACCGCGAAGGTATTAGAAATTAATGTTTAGGTTCTTAAGTTGGTAGTTTTCTTTACAAATGTCAAACTCGAATTTGGGTCTTAAGGGAGCCTAGACAAGGTGCCAACGTTCAACGTTAACGTTAAACGAAACGACCAAAATTTATGGGATTTGACATCCGCGAACGACTGTCACGTACGTCACAAACGTTCGCGAATGTCATGCGGGACAAGTGACAATCGATAGCAACCGAACCTTCGTTCTTTTGTTCGTTTATCCTTACTCCTTACTAATATTATAAATGCGAAAGTAACTCTGTCTGTCTGTCTGTCTGTCTGTTACGCTTTCACGCTAAAACTACTGGACCGATTTAAATGAAATTTGGTACAAAGATAGTCTGGAGCCTGAGAAAGGACATAGACTACTTTTTAACCGACTGCAAAAATGGAGGAGTTCCACGCGGACGAAGTCGCGGGCAGAAGCTAGTGTTGAATAAATACAATTTTACATTCGTTTCGTTCGATTGCTATTAGCGTATGGTATTTGTCGACTTTTCGGAGTGTGCTGAAACTAGCTTGTCTCTGTTCAGAAAGTTTAAGAATAATTTAGTTTCATACTTTCATCTATAAGTACTAATATTATAAAAAGGAAAAGTTTGTTTGTTTGGATTGAATGGGCTCCTAAACGACTGGACCGATTTGAAAGCTACACTATTGCCGAGTGACATAGGATATAAAATAAAGGGATCCGGATTCCGGGCGAAGCTGGGGCGGACAGCTAGTCTAATTTAAAATTAAAGATGTTTATTAAAAATATTTAGCAATAAGTGAAAAAAAAAATATTTTTTTGAAGTAGACAATAAAATGGCCGGATATTAGATAACTATGACCTCGGTGTAACTAAAAAAAGGTTAAGTTTTTTATTTGAAATTTATTGAAAAATTAATAAAAGGCTTGGTTATGACGTTTCTCAGTTTATCCGTTTCCCGTCGTTTCCGAATGCAACAAAGATATAATTGTTCAAGATAATTATATACTACTTATTATATACTTAATACAAAATGAACCCTACTTTTAACGGATGTATATAATTTAGGAATCATTTACTACTTATTATAATTTAGTTCTCGTTTTTTTACCTTATGATTATCTCGTTTGTACTTGTGCAAATTGGCTTGTTATATTTACACCTACACTAATATAATAAAGAGGAAATATTTGTTTGTTTGTTTGTTTATATTCTAATAACTAATAATGTTATCACACTGAAGCTGTAGATATGCTTGATAATAATAATAAAAATATAAGCTTGACGAACGAACTATTTATATTATAGTACGTTGGTTTTTTTTGGATATAATTATAAGTACCTAGGTATATATTTTTTATGTTTTCTTACAAATTATACAATTATATTTTCTACCTTTTAATACACATATTTTTGTCTAACCCACGCTATAATTTAGATAATCTCTCAATCGCCCAAATGTTAACTGGAAGAGATCCCTTAAAGGGATAAGTTTGCTTTTCGTACATTTGCCGCGCCGCGCGTAATCTAAGGTGTGGGTTCAAGTCCCACTGGGGTATCGATATTTTCTACTCTTGTCTTTGTACAAATATCATTAGCATGATAAACGAATGGTACTGAACTACTGAACCATTAGATATTGATGAAATGTCGATTGATACATCGTAATCTATCTATCTATCTCTATCTCTATATATATATATCTAGGCATATCTATATATTTATATTATATTTATCTTTTATCTCTTCTTCTATCTTCATCTTCTTCTCTTCTATTATATAAAAGAAAGTCGTGTTAGTTACTCCGTTTATAACTCAAGAATGGCTGAAAATTGCCGGGGATGTAGCTCAAAACCAGGAAAGTCCATAGGATACTTTTTATCACGTTCCAGTGAAAAAAATATAATGACAGCTGTCAAATCAATTCTTTGCCAGGCGGGACGAAGTCTGCCGGGACCGCTAGTAAATATTAATAATAATTTCTTTTCCGCCCGCAGCCTCCGCCGATCCCTGGGATGAGGCCGCCGCTGGGCTCGCCGGGCGGGCCGGTGCCAGCACCCAAGTCCTCGATGGGCTTCGTCATGCCTATCTACACCATATGCATCATCGTGTTCTTCGTTTATACACTAAGCAAGGTATGAAAGAGGTATAAAAGTATTTTTCTGTTCTCCGGCTAGGGCTGCTGCGCTAAATGAAGTTGCCGCTTTCTGGCTTCGTCGAACAGAAAAATAGTATACTGACCTCGGCCAGTAAATAAAAAAGCCTCAGATCACATTTTTGTCAACCTCGGCTTCGCCTCGGACGACAATTACGTGTGTTCTGAGACATTTTTTATTTTACCGGCCTAGGTGCGTAATGTACTATTTTTCTGTTCGACGAAGCCAGAAAGCGGCAATTAAATTTAGCGCAGCGGCCAGAAAGTTGGCGCTTTTCGGCCGGAGAACAGAAAAAGTATTTTGTACTAGCCCGGATGCCATTATAATAATATAAAGGGACACAAAAAAACATGATTTTTTTACAAGGCATCAGGAGTTAATTGATTAATCTACACCAGTAGTTCTTAAACTCTCTAGGTCCATTATCCTTATGACCTAACTAGGGTCACTGCTTACCCCTCCTCCAAACGACGAGCTCGCGCGCTAGTCGGCGCTGCGCTGTGCTCAGACTTGTCACTTTGAAATTCGGCGTTCGAGACAACTACCAGCTGATTGTTACCGCGTAACACAAGTTTTATCCCCGCGTTATAAAAACCATACTATTTTATTATAAAATAAAGCCTAGGTATATGTTATTCTGATGTATGAGCTATATTGTTGTAATGGTTCATCAAAATCCATTTAGTAGTTTTTGCGCCAGAGAGGAACAAACATACATCCAGACATCCATGAATTCTTACAAACTTTCAAGTTTATAGTATTACTAGCGGCCCGTCTGTCTTCGCCCGGGTCCCTTTTTTTTTAAAGCTTTTGTCACGCGGGAATAGTGTAGTTTCCCAACAGTGAAATAATTTTTCAAATCGGTCCATTTTTGAGCCTATTCAATCCAAACAAACAAACAAACCTTCCCTCTTTATAATATTAGTATAGATATATTGTTATGTTCCAGATTCTGTTCAAGCGCACCGGCTCCGTGCCCTACGAGCCTGTGTCTCCGGACCCTCAGTTCCGGCGCCGGGTGTTCCGGGACGACTCCCGGACATCGCCGGACACTAAACTAGGTGAGCACAACGCCATCTATATCTATATTAATTATAAAGAGGAAAGATTTGTATTTTTGTATGTTTGTAATGAATAGGCTCCGAAACTACTGGACCGATTTCAAAAATTCTTTCACCTTGGGAAAGCTACATTATCCCCGAGTAACATAGGCTATATAATATCACGCTAGGTCTTATAGTTGCGGAGCAGTAACCGAAAATGTTTCAAAAACGGGGGAAAAGTATCATTTCTGAGGCCTTCCGTGGCGTGCGTTGAGCATATAGTTAAAGTTATACAAAAATGCTTTTTGGGTGAATTGTTCATCTTAACATTATCTTTAAAAAAGTCTGCGAGAGCATATGTCTATCTTTTATAGTTTACCCATAACAATCGTTTTAATAATTTAGATGTTTGCTCCAAAGTAATGTCATTTTGGCGACGGGATTTCGAAGAATAAATATAAATAAAACGTAAAACTATGAAAAAAATCTTAAGTCCCCCCGTGCGAAGCCGGGACGGGCCGCTAGTATTATTATAAAAACAACGGGCCCGCCCCGGCTTCGCACGGATCCCTTTTTCTTTATAGCCTATGTCACTCGGGAATAGTGTAGCTTTCCAACAGTGAAAGAATTTTTCAAATCGGATAAGTCGTTTAGGAGCCTGTTCAATACAAACAAACAAACCTTTCCTCTTTATAATATTAGTATACTGCTAATGGTAATGTTTCTAATAACGCAAACCTAGACCTAAAGGAAGTTAGTGAAAACCTGAAGATTAGAGTTATTCAAATTAAGACGGGGGCAAGGGGAGTGGAAAACCAAAAGTCAAAATTTACCCAGTGGCGGATTTGCCTTAAGGCCTAGGGCGGACAGGTACAAATCGTGCAAAAAAAAAGCACTTATCTTAATATGTGATCGGTGGTCAGAAAAAAGTGGCACATGGCATGGGGCCTAGGGCGGATAGAGCTGTAAATCCGCCCCTGAATTGACCGAAATAGGGTATGAAAAATTATCACAATATGGGAACTATCATTCTCCATATCTATAGTAATTATACCCTACTAACGTAAAATAGAGGTTGGTTTCTACCACCACTGGTTACTATTATATAATAAAGGGTGGTATGTATTTTTAAATGCTGAACCAAGAATATATAAAAACTAAAATATGTATTGTCTAAAAATTAAAAATAAACACTGTGGTGTCGATGTTGTGGGCAGAAACTAACTGAATTATAATACCTAATAATATATAAAAATCGTTCCGTCCCTTTTACACGCAGGACCTAAAGAGAGGGATGCAAGTAAGTACAGTTTACCGTTTGTCGATTGTAAAATTATCAATTTTGTTATCAAAACAATACAGGAAAAGGAAATAATTATAAAAAGTACGTAAAGTCGATTGAAGACTACAATTTTACTTATATAATTAAAAGTATTAAGAAATGAACTAAAGTACGTAATGTTTTTGTCGCGCGAGGATCTGTCAATGTCACTCTTTCCATGAACAAATGGGCGACAGTGACATAATATGCTCTGTCGAGCGACAAGAAACCGGTGTGATTCATTTTTATCCAAAATTAAGCAATATTGAACCTTATTGCTTAATAGTTGTTTCCTAGATACTTATTATATATGTATATCTAAAACTGTGTCATACGATATTAGACCATATTACATAGAAATAAGGTATAAAATAGGGTGAAGTTCTTTCGAGATTGGCTGGTGGACTCGACACGTAACAAAGTTAGTCAAGATTTTTGACAAGCAATAGTAAACCTTAAAGCTATGGTATTAAAGATGCTTATCTAAGATACATGTGTATTATCTAACCATACGATATTAGACTGTATTTGGAGATGTGGAATTTAAGATTTTGCGGGACATAATAACAACAAAGTAATTCAAAGTATATTCAAACTATAGTCATAAGAAATTAGACCGTATTTCATTGTAATAAGTTACAAACTCCATGGTACGTGAAGTTTTAGATGCTGCGACTTACGTCCAAACTATAGCCATAAGAAATTAGACCATACAATTCATAGTAATAAGGTACAAACTCCAGGTGTGGAAGACGCGTGACGTATGTCCAAACTGTATCCATTCGAAATGAGACCGTACTCCATAGTAATAAGGTACAAACTCCAGGGGACGTGGAGTTGGAGTTGCTACGGGCCCGGCTGGCGGACACAGAGCGCGCGATGCAGCGCATCGTCGGCCAGCTCGCGAAGCGGGACGCGGTACAATGACCCTTGTGTACCTTGTAATAAGGGGCTTTGTCGTATATTCACTACATTATTTTACATTTAAAAAATCTTGAAAACAATTGTAGTCTATATAGTGTCGTATTTAGACTGGCCGTCGCATCAATTTGTTGCGTATATGGAAACTATCATCCTAAATATCTATACTAAAGGACGGTCGCCGAGCACAGCGAAAATCGGACGTTGCCCTTTCTCTATTTGTCTCTGTCACACGCGAGTAGTAATAATGCCCTCACGTACAGTATCTACAAGGTTACTATTCGCGTGCGACAGAGACAAATATAAAAAGGGCAACGTCCGTTTTTCGCTGTGCTCGGCGACCGTCCTTTAATAGTAGCTTATCCAGGGAACTTCGTAACGCAAATAGGGATTGATGGTAGAAAGATGAAAATTTAGGGTTGTAGGTATTTTTCAATGATGAATATTCAGGAACTTCATCAGACATTGATGATATGCTGATTTTGCTGACTGCAGATAAAGAGTCATAAGAACAAAAGTAGAAAACTGCGCGAATTATGTACTTTATAAATGTGAAAATACGACAATTTTCCCTTAAAAGGGATACAAGGAATGTACTCTGTTTTGTTTATTTAGAGAGGATGACGTATGTCTCTTTCCCTCCAAATTGACGAACTTTTTTCTGACGAGCTCGAGGATGGTGAATTTATGAAATAAATCTAATCTAATCTAATCTAAAGTAATTTATTAACAATTAGAAACGATACCAAAAATAACTACCATTCCATACTCTATATCTATCTAGAAAATATTTTCTGATTCAATACATAGAACTACTCATAAAATAAGTAAAAACCTATAATTCACCATTTTCCAGTTCGTCTTCAGCGTGGTTAGATCGCTTGCGCATGGTGAAGGCCCCTCCCCTAAATCTAGCAGAATAGAATAATGCGAAAGCATCTATCCTTGTCACACCTTCGTGATTCCTATTAGAGAGACAGAGATAGATGCTATGCTAGGTTTGTTCAAGCACGCAAGACCATACTTAATGCATCCAGACTCAACGATTCTAAACCTTACGTAGTACATGTACAGTTGATTGTGTGTTGATGATTTTGTGGCGTTACTGCTATTTGGATTTAGACCTGTAGCTTTAGTATCCGTTTGAAATTTGAAGTTAATTTCCATTGTTATGATTTACCTCTTCGATCAATTAGTAATTTGCATTTCTGAGTTTTGAAATCATTAATTGTTTGGATGGCTGCACTTTTTTAAAAATATTATATTTTTTAAAAAAGTGCAGCACACATAACGTCATCCAAGTATAGCAAAACATTGCTTGATGGAAATCAAATAGTTTCTGAAATAATATCTTAATATTAATTCATATTTTATGCAATCAAAATCAAATATTATTTTTAATATGTCATTTATTGGTGAAACGATTTAAATTTATCCTTAAAGGTATTTGGCGAAACGCCTAAATTCGAAACACATCCGTCATGTATTAAATTGGATATCACTCAAAATAATTTAATAGCGCCCTTAATACCTTTCAGCATCATGAAAACTTTGAAATAGGTTAGAAATTAAATGAAATCGAAATTAGACTTCTTTGAAACTGAGTAAAATTGAAAAAACTTTTAAGGTAAAGCAGTGACGCCAAATTTAAATAAGATTATAATTGATTTCCAATTCAAAAGCGATACCGATATGTAACATTGGATTGGCATTCTTCCAACAGTACGCACGAGTCTGATGCATCAAGTTATTTTGGCTTGCGTCCTTGACAATTTGTTTTCTTCTATTTATATAGACGATGTTATTCTTGTAGTATTTCTTTCTTTTATCGTTTAATCGATTGTTTTGTTTTATTTGCAATATTCAAAGGGTTTTACGTGGATTGTAACTATAATATATGCGTACGAGTTTTAAATTTGCGGCAATATGAGGGATTTAGATTCTGAAAAATTGATTTAGTGTTTTAAACTCTTTTTAAGTGTTTACTGAATCAATAATCTTTGCATTGTTAATGATTAAGATTTATGTAATTATGTAAGAGTCGCGAATTTGTAGACTATGTTTAGTGCCAAATGTCTTTCACTATTAATGATCATACCTTTTTAAAACGTAAAAAGGTCAAGTTTTTACTCTTGGATGACGATTATTTTTAGATCGTCTGATGTGAAATGCAGTAAGTATATCAAATTTGATGACGTTTTTGATAGAAATAAAGTTTCCATTAGTTGGCAATACAAATAATAGATTCAGGTTCAGATTCAGATTCATTTATTTCTCAATATTTTATACATCATAATTACATTGTATTTATATGTACTAATAGTGAGATAGTCAATAATATATAAGTAAACAAAGAAATACACAAAATTCAAACAAGTCATTATTTTGAGAAATAACAAAATGTCGTTATGATAATTTTTCTCTTAGTCGCACCTTATAAGCACCTATTGAGGTTATATCTTATTATCTGTTTAAATTTATATCTTGAACGTATTGTAATATTTTAAATGGCCCTAAATTTTCTGAGAGATCGTGTTAAATGTACCTATATCTTTGTACTAACTGAAAATCATAATGATTTATCTAGGAAATAATGATGCGCTTATAAGTAATATTTTAAATGATCTTAAATTTTCTGAGAGATCATGTCAAGTTAAATTTTGTAACGTACAAACTGAAAATCCAAATGAATGATCTTTCCAATAACAATAGTTAAATGATGATATTGCAAGATTCTTACTAACACAATATATATTGATTGAAATGTTAATCTGAAACTTATCGGGTGCAGTTGTCACGGCCATATCGGGCCTGGTAGCGGAGGTGCACCAACAGATGGAGGCGAACTACGCACAAAATCGCCAGAGACAGGTCATTGCATGACGTCATTAACACCTTTTTGGTTTGGCATCCTTGTGACGTCATCGAGTTTCTGTTGATTTGTCTCTTTGATTGTATTTATGTTTTGTTTTGATACTCTTATATCGTGAAGCACGAAATTTTTAACCGTTTTTTGTTCTTTCTTTTACCATTTTTTACCTTGTTTTCATCACGTTTTGTATTTATTCTAATATCATGTGACATCATTCACGATCGTCGTTCGATTACAAAAATGACACTTTTAAATTAATGTCGATATTCACTTTTAATGCCAATTTTGAAATATTTTGTTCACAAACATTGATTTGAAAATATGTTTCGTTGATAAACATTAAATAAATTGAAGTATGCATTAAACATGAGAAGTAACGTGCTTGGCACTCACAAGCATTTTCGTGTTATTTCTGGATTATTTCCTACTTTTGTGTTTAATTTCGTGTTTCGACTCATCAAATGCCACACCGATTTGTTCACTCACTTTAAGTCTTTCGAATTTAATTTTTTTTGTTGCGATTTTTTTAGCATGTTGTTTTGCCGTTGATGAGGTCTTATTAAAAAACGCTGGAACAACTATTTGTCTCGAATATGTGGTACTGAGGGCCCATTTCACAATTATCAAGTGAGTCTCGATTGAGTTCATCGCAACTTTTTTAGCATACGAAAATATAGTGTATGTTCCTAATAGTTAATTAGTCAATTTATAATATAGTTAGAAAAGTTGCTAAAATCTTACCGGAGACTAACTTGACTGTTTTGTGAAAAAGGTGTTTTCTTTGGCCGAATCGCAGATGAACCATTCTAAAATAAAGTTGAGAAAATAGTGTTGCCAGTAATGTTGAAATCAAGTAACTTTTTCAAATCATGCCTAACTTCAGGTTCTTCTCTAACAAAATATGTTTATTGATATAAGTGTCGTTACATCTGTCTGTACCTATGCTACCACGCCTGAACTAATCTAAATAAATAACTAAAAATAAACATGTAAAGAATAAAACCCAGGTTCTTTTGTGTTGCTTTTTTCTTGCTAGTTTTTGAAGCACCTTTTTTATAGGGAGTAGATGTGTGTGTATTTTTTTTTTCAGATTTTATTTGCTTACGACTAGTACTCAAGTGATTTTGCAGTATTTGTTTTTTATAATTCACTCCAATACAAAAATTGACGAGAGCTTGGTTTGGTTTTTTATAATGTAGTTGTAGTTGTTTTCGCACCATTTCGAAAAAATATATTTTCACCCAGAGTTGACCAAAAATACCAAATAATGTGAATACCTTATACAATGTAGCATTTTCAAAATGATGCGAATCCATAGTTCTTATATTTGAAAATGTAAGACAGTTATTTCATAAACCTTTTAAAATTTCCAGGAAGCAGCGCAGGATAACACTCGCCCTTACACTAATGGTAATGTAGTTACCAACGGCTCTCCTGTCATCATAGCCAGCGAATATGTCGAACCCAAAGAAAAAACCCCTGAACCCGTAGAAAAAGACCAAACTCCTGAAAAAGAATCCAGTCCTGTAAAAGAAATACCTGAAAAAGAAATCAGTCCAGAAAAGGAAGCAACACCAGAAAAGGAATCTTCACCGGAAAGGGCAACACCAGAGAAAAGAGAGTCTAGCCCTGAAATTGTTGAATCTCCCGAAAAAGATATTGAAGATAAAGAGCTGGACGATGATGATAAATTGGACGAGCTCATCGATGATATTTTGAAAAGTGAAAATGATGAGAAAGGCTCTAGCGAGGATTTCTTGAAAGAAGCAAGGGGTCGTAGGGAGACTGAGGATCTGTTGAAGGAAGCGCTTAAAGAAGAATCACCCGAGAAAGAAGAAGAAGAGGAGGAGGAGGAAGAGGAAGAAGAAGAAGAAGATGATGAAGAAGTACAAAAAGAGGAACCAGAGAATGTTAGTGTGAAGGTAAGCGTGTTTATGAATGACTGCCCTAAGAAAAAATTATGTCTGCTTCTGTTATCGTAGTTCCTAAACTAATTAACTGATTTTGATCTAGTTTTTTGGATTGGCTGTTTTAGTCAAAATTTAAAAAAACATGATGAATTTCTTAAAAGTCACTAGATGTTTTTAGTTAATAAAGATAATAAATATGGTGCATGCTCTCTGTTTACTTCAAAGGTTGACTGGTAGAGAATGCCGTACGGCATTAAGTCCGCCTTTTGTTCATTAGTCGGTATTTTGTGCAATAAGGAATAAATAAACAAATAATATAATATAAACTGTATCGTATCTTAATTCAAATTGGATAAGTATAGACCCCCGTCTATAGTGCTTACGTAATACTTGAACGGCCCCTTGTTACTTAATTAATTATTTCTACAGGTAGTAGGGATGGAGTTGACAGCCCACACGGCCAGCGGGGCTGCGAAGCCGGCAGCGGAGCCCCCGGCGCCCCCGACGCCCGCGCCGAAGCCCTCGGTGAGCCCCCATTGCACTGTGCACATCGTACAGACTATATACGATACTTGATCTGTGTCGCGTAGGAATTGACGTTAGTGATGTGATATGTCGATATCGATGATCATTGGAAAATTTAAATATGTAGTGAAAAATGACTGGTGCGTGTCTATCTTATCGATAAAATTAATTAGATATTTAAAAAAATTATAGTAATTGATGATATTTTTTTTTATTTGATTAGTCTAACATATTATTATAGGATATTGTTTACATCGATGGATGCGTCAATTCCTACGTTATATACTTTTTATGTGTTTTGTGTTGTAGTTAGATATTATTTACCAGAGCATTCCACTAAAATACATAAACCAATATTAATTTATTTAATTTATTTATTCTTTTATTTTTTATAACAATTTAATATTAGATAATATTCATTACGAAAACTTTTCTATGGTAGAAATAATTGCTAATGTTTTGTCTTTATTTTTATTTTCTATTTACATGTTTATTTATTTTCTATAAATTTGAATGTTGTATTTTTCCTATTTATATTTTTGTTCCTTTCTTTACGTATTATAAAACTGCTTATTGCAAAGTACAAAACGTTGTACCTTTAGCTATTTTGCTAATTTATTACAATAAACTTCTATTTAAAATAAGCAGTTTTATTTTTATTAACATGTCTCCGTATGTAATAACATGCCCTGAGCTAATTTATTTATTTTTTATCTAGTTTTAAATATTTCAAAATTTCAAGGTAAGTACCGTACGAATTGGCATTTTTCAGCATTATCAGCTAAGTGGTTGAATTTTTTATTTTAAAATATGAAGATATCGATAAAAACTATAGCAATTATAATTATATCGATATTGTTTTAACGCATCACTAACGCTTAGGCCTCAAACGAAAGTATACCTTAAGTATTTAATCATAAGGACCAATTTGTTTCCAGCACGAGGCCGAAGAAGTGAAGTCGATATTTCTGGAGACGCAGATTCCGCAACAATCCCGCGTGCTCGTCGCGGAGTTTGAAGACCGAGCCGACAAACCGACGCCGAGGAAGAATGATCCGGTGTGTATATACTTACATATATAGAATAATAGGTATTATAAACGCGTTTAAGAGTTTGTTACTCTTTAACGCAAAATGTACTGAAATATCAGAATAACACATGGGAGTCACTCCCCCCTACCGCCGGGAACCCTTAGTAAGCGTACCCTTAAGTAAGAACCTAGGACCCTGGGTTCTTATCCGGGGGGTAAAACTTGTATTTCGGGGTAGCAATCAGCTGGTAGTTGTCTCGAACGCCGAATTTCAAAGTGACAAGTCTGAGCATAGACTTGTCACTTTGAAATTCGGCTAGTTCTCAGGCTCCAGACTTTCTTTGTACTAAATTTCATTTAAATCAGTCCAGTAGTTTTAGCGTGAAAGCGTAACAGACAGACAGAGTTACTTTCGCATTTATAACATTAGGGATTTATGTCTGTCTGTAAATAATGTTATTTTCGGTTTCAGATGGTTGTTAGCGGTAAGATGACTCTATCCTTGATACAGGACGCGCCGCGAGACACCCCTGAGAGGGACGCAGGTAACCCCCCCTTCCCCCTTTCCGGGGACGATACGACGACAACCACCCGGCCGCCCACCTATCAACAACCTGCATATCTTTCTTAATATTTAATTATATTAACTTTATGTATCTTACAACCAATTGACTTGATTCCAAACTAATAAATAGTACTAATTGTAGTGATAACACACTAACATCTGCCCCTAGCAGGATTCGAACACGCTCCAGTTTTGTAGTCCAGAGCTTTGACCACTAGGTCAACAGGTCGTCAAATCTTTGCATGTATTTATTCTTTCTACCTATTCAATTTTATTAACCCCCGACGAAAAAACGACGGGGTGTTATAAGTTTGACGTGTCTGTCTGTCTGTCTGTCTGTGTGTGTGTGTGTCTGTCTGTGGCATCATAGCTCCCTAACGCATGAACCGATTTTGATTCTGTTTTTTTTGTTTGAAAGGTGAATATGTCGAGAGTGTTCTTAGCTATGTTTGATGAAAATCGGTTGAGTAGTTTAATAATTAGGGGGGATGAAAGAGGGGATGGAAAAATAAAAGTCTATAAAGGTACTCGTGTGGGGTATCAAATGAAAAAGGATCACGTGTACATAACAAAATTGAAACTATAATGAAAATCGGTTAAGTCGTTTAAAAATTATAGCAAGCAAAAGTGGGGATGGAAAACCAAATGTCTACAAATATACCCGAGTGGGGTATCAAATGAAAGAGGATCACGTGTACATTACAAAATTGATTTTATAATGCAAATCGGTTAAGTAGTTCAAAAAATATAGGGAGTGAAAGTGTGGATGGTTAACTAAATGACTACAAATATAACCGAGTAGGGTATCAAATGAAAGAGGATCACATGAACATTACAAAATTCCATGCAAAATGGAAATTGGTTAAAAAAAATAGACAATAGGTACCTACCTACTTTCAAAAAGTATGAAATAAAAAAAATAAATTAAAAATTTTATCAAACCCCCGACATAAAAACCTAAAAGCCTTCTAAAAAGTATAATAATAATAAAAACTTGATATTAGGTAGGTACGTACCTAAGTATTAATAGGTATTTCTACAAAGAAAACGTCATGTCGGGGGGACTGTAGGTTTCGGTACATTGTAAATATAGGTAGGTACAATAAATGATGAGCGGTCCCCCCGACATGACGTTTTCTTTGTAGAAATACCTATTAATACTTAGGTACGTACCTACCTAATATCAAGTTTTTATTATTATTATACTTTTTAGAAGGCTTTTAGGTTTTTATGTCGGGGGTTTGATAAAAATTTTTTATTTATCCATTGATTTGAAATACTAAAATACATATTAATACAGAAGTCACAATAGATTTATGCTAATAGGAAAATAAATATTAAATACGATTTTGTACCAAGGCAAGAGTAGAAAAATTTTAGACCCCCAGTGGGATTCGAACCCACGCCTTTACTAGCGGCAGTGTGCTAAACTCTTACACCTTAGTGACCACTGATGAGCCGTCGAATTTCTCTAAAAAAAATTATAAGAATTATATTATCATTAATTTTAACACAATTTTGTTGTATCTTGAAGTTCCATTTAATTACCTAATTTTTTTATATTTTTGTCTGGAGCTATCCAGACAAGTAAATACCTAACCTATCAATTGTTTTGTGTTATTAGGAAATAAACGTTTTATCTATTAAACTTGATTCAAAACCAATTCACAATCAGTTTCGTCTTTAAAAAAAATACGTAATTTAAATACATAAATCGATTGATAGATCGTTGGTATAAAAATCTTTATTTTATTGTATTTCATATTTTTTTTTTTATAGAATCAACGGTCGATGACTTCACAACAGCGAGTGGAATCACACAGCCAGCCGCAGAGGTAACTTAATGATTGACATAAATATTATAATATTATCAACGCATAAATATTATATTTAAGGGTTAGAAACTTGAAGTTTTGCACAGGGGTTCCTTTTATACCCCTGCGTTATAGCATTTAGATTTTAGAAAATTTATCCCCTATGGGGTAAAACGGTGCTTATAGTGCAGTAACGGGTAGAAACTATCCTTACTAATATTATAAATGCGAAAGTAACTCTGTCTGTCTGTCTGTCTGACTGTTACGCGTTCACGCTGAAACTACTGGACCGATTTAAATGAAATTTGGTACAAAAAAAATCTAGAGCCTGAGAAAAGACATAGGCTACTTTTTAACCGACTGCAAAAAAGGAGGAGTTCCACGCGGACGAAGTCGCGGGCAGAAGCTAGTTCTAAATAAATTGCAAGTGCTAGTAGTAACAATAATTCAATTTAACAGAAAGAAGGAGAATCGTCTGACGAAGAAATTGAAGAAGAAATAGAAATAGAAGAGATTGAGGAAGAGGAAGAAGAAGAAGAATTGCCGCAACTGAAGAAGATTGAGAAATGAACTGATTCTAACTAGTCCGGGACAGTGGCTGTTGCAATCTTAATGCTATAGACTTAGGGTTTTTTTTACAATATCCAAAGCTAAAGAAAAAAATTGTTTGCATTTTGACGTTTGATAATAGTGAAAAACTTACTTATGTTTGATTATTATAAATAATTATAATACTATTGATTATTATGATATACACATATTTGGTGTTTTACTTGGATATCATAAATTAGACCTAATAATACTCATGACTAATTTGGCTCTTTTTTATGTACAAAAGCGCAGTTAAATTATTTTTTTTTGTTGTCTATTGCACTGTAATAAGATTTAAAATGGCCGCTTATATACCTATGTTACCTATTTTATTTGTCTGTTTACATTTTATTTGTTAAATAATTAACGTTACGTTAATTTAATTTAATAATTGTTGTTTTTGTCACGTTGTTATTTTTCTTAACGTTGGTCTTCCTAAACTTGTAAAAAAATGTGATGTACATTTTATTTATTGACTTATATTAACGTTAATTTTTAATTTGTTTATACATTAGTATGGGAAAATGCGATTCTATCAGAGTTTTTCAATTGATTGTGCCAAATATTGCCTACTTCCAATAATGTACTGTATTTTTTTTTATATTGTTATTAAAATTAAATGTCCATCAAATTATTTCCAAGTCTGCAACTTAGCCAAATATAACTTTTTCTAGTACTTAATTAAATTTTAATTTATTATTTTGTATTTAAACTTGACTTTAAGTAAGTTTTGTAAATTCGGAGAAAAAACAAACATAATTAAAAAAATATCGAAACATAGACTTTGTGTGATTGGCACTGTTCTAGAGTTTATAGCAGTCATGCTCAATCTTTTTCTCTACTTCTAACGCCTGGAATATGTGACAAACTGACATACTTAATGCCCCAGCCACACTATGCTCCTCTCACTGCTGCGATGCTGCCATCTCGGGCCATACTCTACTATTTACGTGACTAATTTCGACGTTTTTGTCCTTTGACTCGCGCTTAAAACCGACTTTAAACAGAGCGGTGCATAACGTGCGCCATGACGAGAGCAGAGTGGCTACACGAATGCTCTGCCTCTTTCTAGCTCCGCATATGCGCGTGTGTGGCAGGGGTATTAGGCGTTACAATGCTTGTCAGGTTGAGTATGGCTGGTTTATAGTAGGATTGCCAACCGTCCTGATCGAATTATCACGATACGAAATATCCTGATATTTTTTTACTATGGTTGGCAACCCTAGTTTATAGTGAATAGCTCACCTTTCTTCTCTTTCACACTTGTTATACGCAAAAGAGACGAAACGTTAGGGTTTAGTAATTTCTATTATAGTTGAAATTATTAAATAATATAAGTATTTAAATCGTGCACGTGAGGTTGAAATAACAATAATTGTGCATTTAACTTCGTTAAATTTCTTTTATATCCGTTACCTCCCTGAACTTGCCCTGAAGTTTACAACCGTTTGAAACAAAAAACAGAAATTTACCTTTTTTTGTTTTTAGTTATTTTTATTATTCTCTTATTTAAGATTCTGATATTTATATATATTTCTTATTATTTATTTGAAATGGGAATTATTGCTTTTATTCTAGCGCACTGACACCTTTCTCGCTTGAACATTCCCTGTGAATAATGTTTTGGTTAATAACAGTTTTATACGAGTTTTCGTAAAAATAGCGTAGCAATAATAGATGTTATTTTGACATTTTACAGTAGCATTTTATGAAGTTCATGGTTTCTGTGCCGATAAGAATGAATAAAAATGAAATACCTACCGACATGTAAAGGGGTAAATATACTAATATTTTGTAAGCGCCAAAATGCAAATCATAATAAATAAAAAATCGGTGGCACATTATAGTTTTTATCCCGCGATAAACTGTCACTGTCATAGTTTTGCAATGAATGAGTGATAGTGAATAGTTTTCACGCGACAAAAATCTTACGTGTTAGCCCCCCTCCCCCGGTGCAGAAACCATGTAAAAAGTAATGTGACCAGTTTTTAGTCGTGTAAGTAAAGAAATAAAAGAAATTAACACATTATTTGTTTTATTTTCGTTCACTTTAAAACAATTCCTTTATTACAGGTTTAGTGGAGCGCCGTAAGGCATAAAAATAGCAAAACCTCGGAATCCAGGGACAGTCAATGAATCTGTATAGTAAGTGTTTGACTGCATTATTAAAACCTCAAATAAAAAAGTTAAAAAAAAAAAATTGGCCGATCTCGATTACAAAAATTTTTAACAACAAATTACTGAAGAATGAGAGGCGAAAGGGAGAAAAAAATTTTACAGTAGAGTTTTTAATTTTATATGTAATGAATTATGTTTACAAAGTAACTTTAATATTAATTTATTAGATTTTTGCAAAAAATAATGATTTACATCAAAAATTTATCATTAACTATATACATTCCTTATTATTCATTATTGTCGTCGTCGATCTCGTTGAGGTAGATTGTAGGTAAAGGATTAGTACAGCTTTCACCATTGCATTCTAAGCAAGCTGCAGTGCAGTTTAATCCACTTTTCCTGCACCCACAAGATGCTCCACATCCTTTTTTGCATGTGCAAAAAATATTTTTTAGTAAAGATTCTGGAGCTGGTCGCTGCATCATTGTTTGTGGTATCAATATTCCGCATTCATAATTCCGACCCCATTTTTCTGGTGGAGAGCATGCTGGTGTGGTGTTTTTTTTTTTAAATAAGAATTAATACATCCTTTATTGATATATTTTTGTCTGCATACTGAATGCACGTAGACAAATTCGCGAGTATTTAAATACTGAGAAAGTCCATCCGCTCTTTCCACAGAAGCAGCTTTCAGTGTCAATAATATATATATATATATATTAATTGTAAATCCTACTACTATTATAAAGGCGAAAGTTTGTAAGTATGGATGTATGGATGTTTGTTACTCTTTCACGTAAAAACTACTGAATGGATTTGAATGAAACTTTACCACAATATAGCTTATACATCAGAATAACACATAGGCTATATTTTATAACGATATTGTGCAAAGTACTTAAAGTACGCAGACGAAGTCGCGGGCAGAAGCTAGTAAACAATAATTAGAAGTTATTTTTTTCGGAGCGAACAACAACTACGTATTAAGCCGAGCACGTTGCCACGTGTACTATTCTGTTAGGGCCCGCATTAACAACACTGAACAGCTGCTGTTGCCCCCTCTATTCCCCTCCCCTCCCTTCATTTTTATACCTGCAGTCCCTTAAGAACTAAGATCAAGTTTGTAATAGCTCATCTTTTTAAAATATAATTTTAAACTATTATAAATCAAAGAAAACTCCAAAAAATTAATAATTATTTATAATAATAATTAAAAAATTGAGATCGCACAATTTTTTTTTTTTAACATTTTTCTATATACTATTAAAAACACATTTCCAAAGTTTTGTAAAGATTCATTGACTGTCCCTGGATTCCGAGGTATAAACCTTACAGCACTCTACTAGTTAGTTTGTAACCAGATGTTTTGTTTGTACAACACAAAGCAACTATGTACTTACTTTGCAATTAAAAACATTAAGAAAGTAACAAGTATTTTGCGTAGGTATGTATTTAGGATCAGATATTGTAAGGGAAACTGCAATTTATGTAATGCTGCAAATACAACAATTTTTGATAATTTCTGATGCCTAATGTTGTGTAGGTACTTAAACTTATAACACCACATTCTTTTTGCGTCGGGGGTTAATAAACAAGTTCAGTTACACCCTTAACACTTTGGAGGTCTACATAATATTGCATATTTTTTCACTGTGCTCATATTTATTATGGGAAAAAAAATGTGCTGGTGTTTTTTGGTTTCTATTTACTTAGTAAAGATTTTAATTTTATTGAATGACTTAATGCAGGAATAAAATCAAATATAAAAATTATAAATAAGATGATTCATCACAATTTATTGTTTTACTTAAATTAACAAGTTTGTATTTACATTCTACTTCCCATTGGTAATTCTTCTATTTTGTAGCAACCTGAAAAAATAATACACTTTAATTTCAACATATATACTGAGGTTTATATTTATCTTTAAATAGTTATAATGCATTTTGAGATTACAACACATTTATACTTTCACATATTTATTTACTTTGACACACCTAAATTTGCATTGGAGTTATCAGAAATGGATTTAAATTAATTTCAATGAATTTAACAGCATCTATAGATATTTTCAATGACAAGCAAACAATCAAACTTTAGTAGGTTCACAGATCTAAGCTTGGTTGCCTAGGTACAATCAGTGTCAGAGATAGGTATCTGACCACAGCTATTAACCATATACCTACCTCGTACGGATTATAATATGGTTTAGCATAAGACATAGCTTAGCAAAAGATTATCGTCAGCTCAGTCATGCTACGATTATGGAATATGCAAAGGCTCCGAAATGTCAGCCAATAAAATGTGCGACATAAATCTGTCTAAAGTTGTTTCATTCCAAATCACAATGGTATTAGAAATTATATGTATTATATATTATATGGTATTATTATAATTATCTCTGACACTAACTATACTTCAATGTAAATATTCAATAACTAATATAATCAGCACATACATAAGTGTTTACGCCTTGGACCAGGTCTTCAATTCTTCAATATCCTGGGCCATAGTGAAGTCTCTCCTGGCAGAGACAATGCTTTGGTTGGCCATCCTGCTGTCCGGGAAGAACGTCCATCCCTCATCGATACCGGTCTTCTTTATAACTGCAGCAAGCCCCAGAACGACTGCGGCGGGCACAGCTAGCGTGATGGACTTCGACCAAGCTCCAAACACGGACCCGGCCACAGCACCGCCCAGGAAGTAGTTAAACTTATCGTTCTTTCCTCTCATGTTTTGTGCGACGTTAGCAGTCACAGTAAATGCTGACGCCATTCCTACCAAAGGTCCCATGAAGAAAGCGAAACGACCAGCCGTCTTTGCGAAACCTTTCGGGTGGGAGAACATCAGCACGTCGAACGACGCCATCCCAAGACCCGCTAAGGCGGCATATTTAGACGAGACAAAAGTCTTCTTCAGTATGTCTTGGCCCTCGGGCGTGTCGTAGTATTTGTAACTTAGCATGGCTTTATTTTTCTCTACGATATTTGGAGAAGTTACACAACTTGCTATTGCGCATTTATGAAAGACGATTCAGAAAAATGAAATGACAGCTGTCAGACGGTAAATTTAATCTTTATTTAACGAGATTTTTTGTTTATTTTAAAGGTAAAATAAAATGTATTTTTACTACTGATAGAGTTTGTTACGATTAAATTAAATGATAAACATAAGGAATCCATTGAAATTACATTATTTCAGAAATGCAAAGCATACTTTTTAAACGCTAGCTCGACACAGGTTCTACAGAATAGTAAGAGTAATGTGTTTAAGAAGGTTTTTGTGTTTTTTTTACTAGGTATTAAATTTATTTTTATTTGAAACGGGAAAGAAAATGTATTATAAAGTTTATTGACATTACGTAAATGCGAAAATATGTGTATAACGACATAATATAAAGAAAAACATTTTTCTTAACACAATTTTACTAAAGGCAATACTGTAGTGACCCGACCGTCAGTTTTTCCATTTGTGTCTCCAATTTGTGTCAAAAGTATTAAAAATGGCGGCGGACGGTGACGAAGTGATTAGTGATCAAGAAAAAGTTAGAATCGTTTCGGATTTCATATTGCATTCGCCACCAGGCGAATTCAACGAGGTGTTTAACGATGTGAGGGTGCTGTTGAACAACGATAGCCTGCTGAAGGAGGGCGCGAGCGGCGCCTTCGCTCAGTACAACAAGGAGCAGCTCACGCCCGTGCGCCTGCTCGATGCCGAGCCTCACACGCTCGTGACGGACCACAACGAGCTAGGTGGCGGTCGTTTCTTCGACCCGCGCGCCCGTCGGTCCTTCCGCTACGACCACCTGCGCAAGGAGCCCTCCGAACTCGAACCATACGAACCTGATCGGGTGGCGGAGCCCTGGCGCGCCGCGCTGGATGAGGAGCTGGCGACCTACGTTTCCGCCCATTATAAACATGGCGCCAGTCTCGTCGTGGGGCGCGCGCTCGAGTCGGGCGCCGTCGCGCTCGTCGCCTGCATCGAGGACCACCAGTTCCAACCGAAGAACTACTGGAACGGGCGCTGGCGTTCCGTGTGGACTCTGACTGTGGGTGCCGGCGGCGCGGCCGAGCTGCGCGGCGTGCTGCGCGTGCAGGTGCATTACTACGAGGACGGGAACGTGCAGCTGGTCAGCTCGAAGGAGGTTCGCGCCCCCGTGCCGGCCGCCGACGAGGTCGCCACCGCCAAGGAGTTCGTGCGGTTGGTGGCGGAAGCCGAGAATGCATACCAGAGTGCTATTTCAGACAACTACAAGACGATGAGCGACACGACGTTCAAGGCACTGCGGCGCCAGCTGCCGGTGACGCGTAGCAAGATCGACTGGGCGCGGTTGGTATCTTACTCGATTGGCAAGGAGCTGAAGAGCCAATGATGTCCCGCCGCTGCGCTCTGAGCCGCAGCGGGCGCTCCGCGTCTCTGTACATATTCGCGTAAGAGTAAATCTTGTTCAAATGTTTACGGGCTCCGGGTTCGCCGCCTGGTGCGTATTTATCTATGAGTATAGAGAGATCGCTATCGTAACTGTTAAATTTTATTGCATTTTGTTACTCTCAGTGAGGAAGGTATATGACTGACGGAACTGAAGCGACGGGTTGATATTTTTGTCTACGGAGGGGAGAAATGACCCACATGCCATGTGATGAGGAGAAATAAACTTAAATTATGCTGGGCCTACATTAAGCCATGCTTGCCCAAGTTACATCATTGCAAAGTCGGATGACTCATCTCCCAAAAAAATGTTTTGATTCTGCAAATTGTTTTAAGTCCTAACAATTAATATTGCCAGATATGCAATTGATATTGATTCTTACAAAAGATAAGTGCCAATTAATTTATTACAAAAATAAGTGGAGGGCATGGCTGTTATGGTCACAGTGAAACACCACTCATCATGGTAGTCATCAGGCAAATTGTTGTGTGAGCAATGTAAAATAACTTCCTTCTTTTTTGTCAATTATCAAGGAAACATTAGCTTGAAATCCATCCAAATTCGTTAGAACACTGTTCAATATTGCTTGCATGACATGAGGTGGAGAAGGGGTCTGTTTGTAAGTCCCAATGGTGCATTTAATTGTAGTTAATTTAAAATTGTTCTCATAGCATGGAGCTATGTAAAATCACAGCGGAATTACTGTACAGTTACTAGACGACAATGTCTCGACATATTTATTGTTCTGTGGGACGAGACGGGAGAGGCAATAGTCCGAACTATATACAAAGATTTGTTAGCAGTTTGGAAGCCTATTGGTATTTTGCGTCACGTCACAAGATTGATATTCATGTAAATATGCGACGTCTGATCACTGTATGTGGCTCCGCTGGTAAGAGTCAAGCACAATGTTCAATATTTTCAAATCAACAGTATGTGTTGCTCAAAATACGGAGATCAGTAAATTATTGTCCATGTTAACTTCAGTGCGAGTGAAAGCGGACTTTTTCTTTTATAAGGTAATTATTATATGCCAATAAGGATTATTTTGTAATTATAATTATTTTAATAAAGAACGTACATTGAAAATCCAAGTATTCTGTAATGTATGATTGAATTCATTTGAATAAAAATATATATTAAAATGTTGCTAACTACTGTTTCTTTTTATTGTTTGTCTTCTAAGAATTCCATTGTAGGTCTATTTACAAAATGAGGAAAATCATAATTAGTTAATAAAATGGTATATTTTAACTATTCATGCAGTAGTTATGTATATAAAATAATAGGTATTCATTATTGTAATGAGTTTGTCATCACAAAACCATTAATTAGAATGATGATGTATTTCTGTTGTCGCTATTTAACAATAAATACCAAAATACAATAAAATATATAGGTATTTAAGGAGGCCCCCATATAAGATATTTTTTTTGCCGTTTTTATAGATTAAATAGGTAGTTTGTGGGCGAGTCCAACTCGCAAATGGCCGGTTTTTTTAGTTGTGGTTGGCAACACTGCCCTTCCGAATGATAGCGCTTATCAGACACCGCCCTTATCAATAATAGGAAATGTTTACAACGTTGCACATTAACGATAACATCATAAGCTACCTACTATCATTTTGAAAGTAATAATGCTTCTCATAATTTGTGGTTTGTTTACACAGGAAACACCCCAAGTCTAGCATACAGAAAGATAACGTTCATAGTTTCTAATGCGTTTGCGTATATTACACATTGGACTAAAATAAAATCGTAACGAAAATTGTTTTTTTGCTGTCGTTCCGAGATTTTTAAAGCAAGCCATGTACGGACAACACTACCTAGATGACCTAACTAAGTAGGTATATAAGGTACCTACCTAAATTGGTAAAAAAGCTCTCATACAATTTTGACAATGTGAATAAAATTCTTTCTGGAGTTGAAACTGGTTTCTACCTTTACAAAGCTTAAGAGATCTATTCAAATGGCCTAGTAGGTACCTAATAATTTGTCGAATTCCGACATTACTTATTCTTCTTTGTCCAAAATCGTTGGAGCCGTCCCGCCATCGAAGTTCGAACTACTTCGAACGCGGACTTTTTTTTTTTTAATTTTCTTACATTTTATTTGACTAGGATAACGTCAAACTGCCACAAAGTTTAAGTGCGTCTCTAGACAATACGAATGAAATCGTGTGCTACGCTAGTTTATTATTAATAATGACCTAACCGCTAGAGCTAGACTGTTATGTATTAATACGTATTATGATTGCGTAAATGTTACATTTAGAAGTGTTTGGGTATGCAGTTAATTATAAATGACCTCTTTCCATTTCAGTGATCATAGTATACTTATTTTTTTTCGAACTGAATACTGAATCGCAGTTGGCCAGCTAATGGGCCTTTACTGCAAAACCGGACGACTGGCGAGAATCCTGAAAGGAGACTCTTAAGCCTTGTATACTTATTGTTTTCATCATTAGCTATATAGATATACTTAGTTGTACAAATGAAAATTTTTCCATTTGCCATTTTTCATTTTACATCAAAAACCATATAAAAATACCTTAAGGGCCGGGCCGTTCAAGTATTAAGTACGTAAGTACGCACTATAGGGGGGTGGGAACCAAAGGGGAATAACCGCACGCTATTCACTTGTCTAAATTAAAATGTAACTACTATCCTGCGTAGAATAAAACTTAAATATGAATTATTCAAGTTTTATTCTACGCAGTCTAAATTTCTTTCGTTGATCTATTATTTTTATTTAGTGCCATTTTAAATCAGGAACTGACGTCACTTGATCAGTTCCTATTATGTGGAATCAACGACGAAATATCACAGGAATTAGATAAAAAAAAATAACACACTTATATAAAAAAACAATTTTAATCACAGCCTTTATACACAATGCGGCAGAGATTTCAGACAAATTTACCTAATTAGGTCACAAAATAAATATTCTTACCATAAATTCTAAAGCTTGGAACATACTATGCAGTTAAACGGTATAAACGGAAATATTTATAAATTCAGCCAGCAGCCGGTTTTAATTTGTTTTTCGTGTGACTAGGAAGGTACAAGTCCTTCTCGTTATGCCCACCGCTTCGCTTTTTATAATTTTTTTGGCGAGAGCGAAGCGAGGCGAAACCTTCTGAATTATTCGAGTAGAGTAAGTATGGCCAGAGACCTTAGCAACGCGAGGAACATAGTGTGGCTGAGGCATTATAGCGGTTCACTGGAACGCGGTCAGCTATCCGGTTATTCGCAATACCGTATAGTGTGTTCCTGCTCTTAATCTTAATCTAAGTAGGTTTCTACCTAAACTTATTCGATTCGAGATAAATAAAAAAAACTGGCAGTAAAATAGTTTGAACTGTTTAAATTATCTAAGGCGTATTTCCGTTACCTTATCTATGAAATAATTAAGACTATCACTAACTCGTAGAGGAATTAATTAATTAGTGGGAAACTAAGCAGCATAAATTAAAGATAGATTTAAATAGATCGAAAGAATATCTCAAGTAATATATTTAATTTTGTCGCAAGAGGCGTGGGCTGTAAAATAATTATGCAAGCGCAAGAAAATTTGGAACGGACTCTCTCGTGTTTTTAGATAGCTACTTAGTGTATTAGTCTGAATTGACTTAAAATATTAACAATACAATCATGATATAATAGCACACTATGTTTATACTTTATTGATCAGTCAATGTTAAATTTAAGTACTTACTTACAGTTACAAATTAAATACAAGTCGATCAGTCTAACGTTTCTTATAAACGTATCTAAATCTAGGTATTTCTGTGTAAAAGTAATAGTTTCCGTATGTTGGATAACCTGGAAATGCCTTCGGATTAGCCTGGATTGAGGGGAAGACTGCTGGATCGATAGCTGTAAGTCGTAAAACATACATAGGTAATATAATAAAAAAATAAACATATACACCTAAAAGGCCTCTAAATATAAAGCAGTATCATTTGTAAGTGTGTGTTAATATGGTTACACACACACAGTACAGCTATACACACACAAGAAACAGTCTGTTTTTATTTCACTATTATTTTTTTCTTTAATTTTTGACCAAATTTGATTTACACTAACCTACATAGGATATTTGTAAAACTTCTTGTATGGAGGAAGAGACTCACCTCTGCATAATGTTTTCACCTAGCGATTAGGGACTTCAATGAATTGTGAAACTTTTATGGCAATAAACATTATTAATGATCAAAATGACATAATCAAAGAAAACCAAGCCCAATATTGTAATAATTACCTGCAATTGATGGTGTAACGAAATCTTTCGGCGGCAATACTACCGCAGCCACTGGCCCTTCTATACCAGTAGGCACATCTAAATCCTTATCAGATTCAATCACGTGGAAATCAGAGAGTTTCGGATTATCCACTTTAATTCTCTCTTCTTGCTTTGAATCATCTCTTATTTCTATCTTATGCAGTTTTTCGTTTGCCGCTGTTTCGACTATTTCTGTCTGTTGAACTCGACTTGACCCGTCATTTGTTACTATTGTATCATCACTGATTACACTTTCAGACTTTTCTGTTTCAAAATCTCTTTCAATTTTATCATCAATCTTGACAACTTTTATTTCATTATCTGATACTGCTTTACTTTTATCTACATCTGTGCTTGCTTGTTTATTTGTATCATCTGTATTTTTTACTTTTTCAATATTAGCAGGACTATCTTTATTGTCTGTAAGATTGTCATACAAGGGGTCTTCAAGAGGAATGCCTTCTGGTACATCTTCAAATGAGAATTCGTCTGTGATGATGATTCCACCATCGTCAATTGACTTGGCGCTGGAGAAGAGGTTATCTGATCGAAGATAGTCATTGTTCCTATTTGATATGCTGGATGGACAGTCTTCAGGGATTATGTAAGTCTGTAAATAAAAAGTGTTTTGGATTACTTTTTAATAGTGTGTTATTTATTTTGCATTTCCTGTTGGAATTAATAACTAGTCACTGGTGAATCTTTGACGCTCCAGTTGCCTATATTTTATCTTTAATAGTTATAAATAATATATAAGTAAGTATCAATTGAAAGACTCGGGAAAATGCTGTGTGATTTTTTAAGCCTACCAATGGCATGACAAATGATTTTTTTCTTTGTCCATCAAGTAGATTGCTAAAAAATATTGAACAAGTATTTTTTCTTTTTTCAACCAAACGATTTATGCCAAACTTATCATTGGCCTTGTTTATTTGTTTGAGAAAATAAAAAATACGTGTCGAATAATTTTTAATAATCTGACTGATGGCGTATATAGAATTTCGTTTACTTTAACCGCCATCCCTATTATAACCATTGGTGCTATGAACTACGTCGACGATTTACTAGTACATCTATATAGGTACTTATGATTGCTGACCTGTGTATCATTATGTTGTGGTACATAATAGTCCTGTATCCTCACGTAAGCAGGCTTGGTGAAGGCCGCGGGCCCCACAGCATGCAGTTGGTAGCAGGCGTGCCCCCCGAGGCCTAGGGCTCCAGACCTTTGAGCCAGGTACAATGTAGCCCTCCCTGACCCCGGGTTCAGTTCTATACGACGGACCACTAGGGACAAATATATTTTAATATAACTAGTGGTCCTGGCAGACGTGGCAAAGCAGCGCTACAATGATTTCTTATTTTTTTTAACTTACCGCGCAACTTTTTTATGTATGATATCAAATTAATGTGATATCGAAATATAATGGATGATATCATAAAATAATTAGAGAAATCGATCCCAGCTGTTCTAGAGTGAAGCACTGACCAAGAGAAATAGGGATTCATGTACCTATATATTACTACATAAATAATATAACTACCTAATATCTTTATAAGAATCACACCAATTGACTTCCTTCCAAACTTATTAATTGTTTTATGATGTTCTTCTACCGATGGTGTCATACTTACGTGTATTAGGCTGTTGCAACTGCGCGTAGAGAAGCGAAGCGTCCGCGCCGAAGCCGCTCGGAAGCACCACGTCCAGTAGCGCCATCTCTGGGAACTCACCGGTCCAGAGCACGCAGGCCTAGAGAAACAGAAAGCGACCTTAATGAAGAAACCACGTTTAAATCTGAAGTTACATTTTAAACTTCAAAAACCGAGTCGGGTTCGCTCTCGAAGGGTTTCGTAGCATTATTTATAAAAATATCACGTTTATTGGAAGACACCTTTAATATTTATTCTGTGAAAACTTCAACTGGCTACATTGAATGGGTTCATGAGATATAACTTGGTGACAAGACGGACAACGGAATCTCAACAATAGGGTTTTACCCTTTGGGTACGGAACCTCAAGGTTCTATTCGTATGAATGTGAAATTACTATCTACCTATATATTTAGAATTGTTTAGAATCATCAATTTGTACCGATCTAAATCAATATATCTAAGACTATCTTTATTTTATATCTGCATTGGCCTCGATAACAGCAGAAGGTTCCATTCGCTTCGCATTTAAAAGTTAAACTAACTCTTAACAAATTTTTCAATACGTTAAAAAAGTAAAATCATCACTTCTTATCTGCACTGACCTCAACAACAGCAGCACAGAAGCAGAAGGTTCCATTTGCTTCGCAGTTGAAGGGGCCTTCCGTTCGCACCCCCACTTGCACCGCCAGCTGGTCGCCCCGGGGGGCGGAGTACGCGTTGTAAGAACGAGTGGCTTGGATCAGGGCACAACCAGAACCTGGGTTTAGCCGACAATTTATAACAGTTCTGTTAAAACTACAGAATGTCAGTAGACCTTTAAAAATGATATGAACGTCAGTTGTTTTAGGCATTTTATTATATTTATGGCCTGGACACAAGGCCATTATTGAAATATTCATTGTTTTCTAAATTGCGATTAAACTGAAATCTAGAAAAATCGGAATATTATCTAAAAGATGCATTTCTTGTACCTCCACATAGTTCATAAACACGTAAATGTATACATATTAATCGATAAAATACGAAATACGTCTTCCATCAATTCTGTTAAAGAATGTTTATCATAATTTTTTAAATAGATTGGACCAAAGAATCCATCGAGGAAGATTTTTTAAAAATCCTTTCTTGTCTACGTCTACAAAAACATACCCTCCAAGTTTCAGGTCTCTACGATCTGCAGTTTAGGATGTGCGCGTAACCGTCAATCATTCAGGACAAAGGACTTTATACATAAGATAAGATATGATAATCACACTATGTGTTGACTATATCTGTATGACAAGGTAAGATTATACCTTCAGCATCCACCTCCAGGGTGTCTCCAACAGCTATCTTCATGATCTCCGGCACCCTGACCCCTGGAGTCAGGGTCACGGACTCGCTAGAGGAGCCGCTGCGAGCAGTCACCGTCAGGTTAGTTGGAGACGGCGGCTGTGATGCTGACCACGTGATCAATGCTTCTAGGGCTACTAAGGTATCCTGGAATAAAATTATTAGGTATTACTAGGGATTCTGAGCCAATCTTATTTTAATCATTTGGTATAGTCATTATCAAATATATATATAGTAGGGCAGATCTTCTAAGTGTCATTGTCGTCTCTAGCTATAAGTATCCATAGTGGTTGCAAATAATATGAAGTATCTCTCTAAGACCCACTAGCTGCTAGCTAACGGCTAAAGTGAGCTACAATTTAAGACTACAAGACCAACAGCTCGTCAATATATTTGACGATTTGTTGGTCTTGTAGTCAGAGCCCCTGACAACGAAACGGAAGGTTGGGGGTTCGAATCGTGCTAGGGGCAGATGTCAGATGGACAAGAGTATTCATGTATTCAAGCTAGTCGGCGTTCATACGGAATATTGTATTACTACCTATATAACATAAATTAATTATCAAATCCGCAGGTAGAATAAAAATATGTGCAATGTGCATGCTTGTGGGTGTATAGGTGTGTGTGTAGTGGGTGTATGTGTGTGTATATGCGCGCGTGTGTATCTCTATGTGTGTGACTTTACTCGGTAACCTTCACAAATTGATAAGTCCTAAGGCCCCGAGGATGTGGGATTCATGGGTAAATCAAAAATGGCCGCCACCTAATGTCAACCAACCTGCGTGGACATGAATCCCCCCTGCGCGTTCCTGTGCGTGGCGAGCCAGCGCGCCGCGCCGCGCGCGTCGTGCGCGCAACTCGTGCGCAGGCCCGCTGGGCACGCGCACAGCGCTTGCAGCGCGTAGCCTGTCGCCTCGATTGACGACGAGAGACTACCTGGAAACGTTTTTACTTTCAAAATATTTGATTGAAACAACTATAAACGGATATAACTCGCGTATTTTTTTTTTGGCTGACGTTTCAGAAACTGTGCAGTTTCCATAATCGTAGCACGACTGAGCTGACAATAGTTTTATGCCAAAATACGCGACTTAAATCAGAAATTGTTATTTAAAATATTTAAAAGATATCTGTGCCAAGATAACAGTAGAAAAGTCGAGACCCCCAGTGGGAATTGAATCCACACCTAAGCCTTAACACGCGGCACCGTGCTTCCAACTACACTATGGTCACACTTAAGTCAACGAAATTTTCCACTAGTAGGTATATTCGGTATTATTTTTTAAACAGGCGAATATGTCGCCTCAGCGCCATCTGTGTAAAGTTTTCTGCACTTTTTCTGAAACGGTGGTCACCTTCATACGAGCTTGTAAAAGCCTAAATTGAATAAATATTACTCACCAGTCTCCCACCAAACGTACTCCTCCTTCCTCTGGGCGATCCTCATCATATTCACCAGCTCCCTGATATCCTCATCTTGCTCCAGGCCAGGAACCTCCTTCTCAATGAGACTGGCTTCATTCGTCTTCCTAAGTTCATCTTCATACTTCTTTAACCTCATGAAAGCGTAAGCCAATAGCGATTGAGCGTAAACTCTTGAGGCAGTTTTGTTTTTTAGGGGAGGTAGTGCGCGGAGGCAGGAGAGGGAGTTGTGGAGGACCTTGTGAGGTAGTGCTGCTGAGCTCTCTACTAGTGACGTCACTACGTAGGCTGTGAGGGCTACGTTGGCTATTTCACCTTCTTCGTTCAGACCGCCCTGAAATTGTAATATAATATATAATATTAGATGGTGAATTTCCAGTTGAGTGTCTTGTTGCGTTAAAGTTATATCCTCTGATATACAATTCTCGTGTAGCGATGTTTGTTGCTAAACTCCTTCGAAATAAATAGCTGGACCGATCTTTGAGAAATTTTGTGTACATATAAGGTAGGTCTGAGAGTTGGCCAACATCTATTTTTCATATCTCTTAATGTTAAGGGTCTTTCAACCCAAATATTTCTTAAATTTAAGGACAAAACCTTTTATTTTTTAATTATTCAGCATTAAAAGATACAACCTAAAATTTTCACCCTTCTACTGTCAACCGAAAGTTTTAAATTTGTTTAATATAAAATTTCGCAGTTGGCAGTTCTTAGTTCGCTGGCTCAGCTAGTATATTATAAACTTTCTTAACAGAATTGATCGATAACGTTTTTTATTGAAATTCACCTCCTAACGGGGTTAAAAAGAACCGGACGAAGTCGCGGGCAAAAGCGAGTCTTTCATAATTACCTTCAGCTCCCTATGGAAGACTTGACCTTCATTCCTGAAGCAGCCATTTTCCATTTGTTGTCCCAACAACCACCGCTCGGCGCGCTCTAGTGCTGGCGGTGTTTGCAAACCAGGAGATATGACCTTTTTGACAACAATGAATTAGAAAAAAAAATCTAGAAGGATTAAAACGTTCAGGGAATATGAGCGAGTGAAATGCTGTTGAGCAAGGCCTTTGCCCAGCAGTGGGACAGACTATGCACAATAATAATATTAAAAATAAAATCAGTCAAGTGCGAGTTTCTTCTCAAGTGAAGTTTTTTTAAGAAGCTGTCATCTTTTGACCTTCATAAGAGCTTCTAAAAGCATAAATTGAATAAATATATTTTTGATTTCGTTTTTGTTAGACTCGCGCACGAATAGAAACCATTATGTTTAAAAGGCATAAAAACTCGTTTGTTCCGAAAACTTCACATTTCTTGATTGAGCTAGTCATGCTACGAATATGGAATTGTAATATTTTGAAAATTTGTAAAGTTACCAAATATTATATAGGTAGGTATATTCAAATAAAATTCGCGAGCTATATCCGTTATAGTTCTAGCATCAGAAATTATAACATTAATATTTTTTGTCGTAAGGAATTTAGTTCAACTAACTTTAGCCAGTTTGGGTTGTCAAATTTAATACCTGGTGTGCTCTCCTCAGGTATCGTACTGCGAAGGCAGTCAACCATGTCGACGGGGTGTCTTCTTTGATGCCAAATGCACTGAACCCTCCTGACGGATGCGCATATTGCAGCTGACGAGTGAACCCTAAAAAATACGTTATTAATAATAAAAAATAAAAGTGAGTCACTAAAATGTAAAAAAAAACTTTGGAAATTGGGAAATGCACACAAAATCTCATAAAAATTTAGCCATTTCGTAGTACTTTAGTAATAAACATAGTGACTCGAGAATTTTATCTATACTAATATTATAAAGAGGAAAGGTTTGCTTGTTTGGATTGAATAGGCTCCAGAACGACTGGACAGATTTCAAAAATTCTTTCACTGTTGGGAAGCTACATTATTCCTGAGTAACATAGGCTATAAAAAAAAGATGATCCGTGCAAAGCCGGGGCGGACAGCTAGTATATTATATAGTACTTTAACACGTGATATAAATCTGCTAGCCATCATGCTTGACCATCATTGGTGAGAAGAAACACCGCAAAAACTCAGCAGTATCGACTGACCTCTGGCCACATGTTCCCTGGCCGCGGCTCCAGCTGACGAGCTGGACTGCAGCTGTTCCAGGGCCAGCAGGTTGGTGGCCAGCCGGGCCATGTTCTGCTCTCCACACCCTCGGGGCAGCTGGACTAAGGCGTCAGCATCCTGGGGGTACCAAGTATTCTCAAAATTATTTCTAAATTACAATTTTGTAGGTTTTTTTTTAACTGAATACTGAAGCGCAGTTGGCCAGCTAATGGGCCTTTACTGCAAAGCGGAGGTAGCGAGCCTCCTGAGAGGAGGCTTTCAAGCCTTTTTGTAGGTGTTCAAAAAGGTGTCTTACGTGAGCATTTATTCAAAGACATTATTCTTGGAATGAAAGAACTATTAACGGATTTAACTCGCGTATTTTTATTTTATTTTATTTGCTGACGCTTCGGATTCTTTACAGTTTCCATAATCCTAGCACGACTGAGCTGACAATAGTCTAATGTTAAATCCGTTAATTGTTGTTTCATTCCAATGTGTAATAACCGCGAAGGTATCAGAAATTATTATGACAATATTCTTACTAATTACTTACAGCTAATAAAGGTCCGATGACGTCACCGGTGGCCCAGATGGTCAGATCCTCGCTTCCAGGCGCCGCCTGCACAGCTGGCCAGCTCCAGGACACTGATGATGACCTGGATTCTAGACTACCTGTAAAAGATCTTAGAATAAGCACTAGACATTTTTCTTTAACGTGCTGTTTCATTTTATGGTCTAGTGACTTGTTGTTATTTATTATATTCATTTTGTGTTATTAATCTACATATAGATATAATTATGTAGATTTTTAACCAAAATAGGTATCTTCTGACTATCGTAAGAGCTTGTAATAGCCTTAAATATATTTTTGATTTTGATTGGATAACAGTTGACGGGTTTCTCGTAGCACAATTATTTTTTGAAACTCTAAATTGACGTATAAAAGCGTTTCTTGTCCTTATTTTATAAAGATTTTAATTTCAAAAATTTCAAAGATAGTATCGAAAAGACGACATGAACTGGTGGGACAGTTTTCGTAGTCACCGCAAAATTTTAAAACTTAAGTCCCCACTAGCTGTTTTGAAATTATGAACTCATTTTTTAGTGTAAAAATTACCATGTATACTTTTCAATTAAGAAGCCATGATATGAATGGTAATTAAATACATTTTAAGAATACCTTTTCCACACAGCATGATGGATTGATGATCCTGTACTGGTATTCCTTCTGGTTCCACCTTTATTTGTATTATTACTTCGTCACTGTAATGGAAAATACTTTTCAACACAGTCGCTCGTAAAGGGTATTTTATTAAATTATTTTTAGGCTTATAATACAGTTTAACAACACGCTATAAGTAAATAGTGACATTGAGTTTTGCGACACTAAATTAATTTTGAAATAATTACATAGTTTCTCTTAAAGGAGGTACCTAATTATGATAGTTTTATGGAAATTATGGAAATCGATACCTATATAATTCGTAAAGTTTTCTTAAGTTTTCTAATTTTCAGTGCATTCTATTGTATTCTTTTTATACCTATTTAATAACATTCTCCTGATATATAACAAACATAACAAAAACACCAAAATAATTCAAAAAATCAGTCCAGCTGTTTTAGCATGAGCACCGTACCAAAAGAAATAAGGATTAATTTAAAAAAAAATCTATTCTTATCTAACAACATACCTGACACCACTCCTCCCTCTTCCGCAGCTGCTGTCTTCTACTGACTTGGCTCTAATACTGATTCTGGCGCTGCCTGGGAGAGTGGCTCTAACTTCTACCCATCTCGCTACAGAGGATCTAGAGCCAACGCAGGCCGTCTCGGCGAAGTTTGAGTTTACTTCCAGATGAGGGTCTGCTAGCACCTGGACTTCCACCTGGAAGTTGGAATAAGAACAATAATAATAATAATAATAATATTTATTTGATAAAACATGGGTTACACAGTGGATGTTACAAATTACAAATAGTTTCCTTACATGTTTTGCTATAAAAACAGCATTCAAATGTTAATTATGTATATCTACCTAATTAAGTCTACAATTTTTATGTCATCTTATTAAACTAAATATAATGTCTAAAATCATGTCAAAATGTATGTAAATTATTATATTAGTCATTTACTGGTGCTACAAATTTCTAGTTTAATATTTAAATTTACAATGCCGAACAAATTCTTCAACTTTGGATAATCACACTAATAGGCAAGGGCGTGCATTCCATTCAGGCACAGTGTGAATGTAGTGCCTACCCTGGCGCCTTACTTTCGCTCACCCCACTGCACGCGCCTGCTAATAGGCATGAAGATTGTTATTAGACACGTATTTTTCAATCTTCAATGACAAAGTGTTTCTAAAGTTCAGGAGTGGGGGCTCGTGACGTCATTTTATGGTATAAATTGTGAAATAACGTGACGTCTAGGAGCTTTGGAAGCGCTTGTCTTCATATTTTTTTGTTTATTTAAGAAAAGAAGAAAATACGGATTACTTACCAAATTTTTTTATTTGCAATATACGTCATGATGAGTGTTTTTTTACTTTGTCCATCAAGTACAAGTAGGTACCTAATACAATTAACTCAAACTGAGATAAAAAATTTTGTTTGTCTATTGGAAAACAGATAAATATATAAATATCATAACACATCCAAGACTCAGTGCAAATCCTCGTGCTCATCACACAGATATCTGCCCCTAGCAGAATTCGAACCCGCGTCCTGGTTTTGCAGTATAGAGGTCTGTCAAAATATTTACTCACACTCAGTGGTTCGTAAAGGTAGTTAAATATGCGGTATCGAATGATAGTTGCGTCGCCTCGTTTTAGTTTCTTAGCGTTGTCGGCGTGTATGAAGAATTCACGGAACACCTGAAAAGAGATACGAAAAGAAATAAATATATATCCAAACTAGCTGTCCACCCCGGCTTCGCACGGATCATCGTTTTTTATAGCCTATGTTACTCGGGAATAGTGTAACTTCCCAACAGTGAAAGAATTTTTCAAATAGATCCAGCCGTTCTGGAGCCTATTCAATCCAAACAAACAAACAAACAAACCTTTCCTCTTTATATTATTAGTATAGACAATAAACATAACTAATTATGGGGCTTACTTGTAACACGACTGGTGGTGATATCGCCACGCCGGTCCTGGAAACGCAGAGGGCCCCGGCTTCGAACCGCGATATGGAGTCCGGAGCGCGCGCCGTCGCAGCCACTGAGCCGTTGGAACCAACCACCACTAGCCGCCACAACCAGGCCTGGAAATAAATTAACATTAGACAAGATTAATTTTAACAATTTATGATACCTCACCGGCCGGATTTAATTTTATTTTATTATTAGCTGACGATAGTGATACGAATAACGGGAACTGTAAAGTTTTCGAAACGTCAGCATATTATATAAAATACGCTATCCGTTATAGTTGTTTCATTCCAATGTATAAGAACTGCGAAGGCATCATAATATAGGTATTATATAGAAATGTTGTAATGAGGGCCACCGCGTGTCAGAAATCCGCTAGATGCGCTAGTGTAGAATGAGGTCTAGCTGTCATGTACCACCAATGAGAGGCAAGCTACTGGCCTGTGATTGGTGGTACATGACAGCTGGACCTCATTCTTCCCTAGCGCATCTAGCGGATTTCTGACACGCGGTGGCCCTCATTTATTTAGTACCTATCTACTTAATAAACAAATTTGTTGTGTTGAAAAGTATTTATGTACCAGATGCCTGTTTTGAAGAGAGAAAAGTTCAGTTATAACATTTAATTGGCTGGTGTTTCGGATTCTTTACAGTTTCCATAATCGTAGCACGAGCTGACAACACTTCACTTCAGTTATAATAGTTGGATGATTACCTCTGAGAAGTCACTCCTAGGTTCCATGACGTCACTGGCTTGTAGTGGAGATGGGGCGGGCAGGCAGCGGATGGGCGGCGCCCCTCCGCCCAGCGCCCGTAGCCCCGCCCCCGCCAGCCACGATGAAGTTAGCTGCAGGCTGCTAGATGGCAGCTCTGTTGTGTCTGTGGCTGGGGAAGGGTTGAAATCAGCACATTATGGAGTACTAGCTTCTGCCCGCGACTTTGTCTGCGCACGATGAGTACTTTACGTAAAATATTGTCTATTAGTTATTATGATGTGTAAGCTATAATATTGTAAAGTTTTATTAAAATCTATTCAGTAGTTTTTGCGTGAAGGAGTAAAAAACAAACATACATATATTTACATCCATCCATATTTGCAAACTTTCGCGTTTATAATATTAGTAAGATACACTCATCTCTATACAAAAATTAAGTAGGTACATATGTCACCTATTTAATTTTTGTATACTTACCTACGATAATTTGCAAAAAATAAAATTAAATAGTAAACAATTATTTGGACAATTCATACCAACTGATCTCATGGTTCGATGAACTACCTACCCACCTTATAACGGATTTAACTAGCGTATTTTCATTTTTATATGCTGACGTTTCGAAAACTTTACAGTTCCCATATTCTATAACCCAACCTAAAACGGATTAAACTAGCGTATTTTAATTTATTCGCTGACATTTCGAAAACTTGACAGTTCCCATATTCACCGACTGACGCTAAAGTCACTTACTAAGAAAGCACTCCCCACTAGCATCATACTCCGTCAGGTTCCTGTGGTCTTCCATCATCCGTCTCAGCCGCTTCATCACCGCTTCCTTCATCAGCTCGGCCGGCTGGGCTGCCTTCACCGCGGAGTCCAGGACCGAGAGGGCACAGAGCGCTGGTCCTCGGGTGGTGATGGTCAACGTAGCTGGTGACCCTGGGGCGACCTGGCGGGAGGACCAGGTTGCTTCCACCTGGGGGACATTGCAGTAATTAAAAAAACAAAAATATATTTATTTAAGTTAGGCTGTCAAGCTCTTATGAAGGTCAAAAGATACCGTTTCCGAAAACACCTCACTTGAGAAGAATCGGCAAGGCATTTAATGATGTATAATTTTTTCAAAACACCTAATCACATTTATCCCTACAAAGTAAATAAAAGTGAAAGAGTAGGTATGTACTCGGGTGAAAAGGGGTGCAATGGGGTGAGAGAAAATGAAATGGGTTGAAAGATAAATGTCTGGATATAAGACAGGTGAAAGCATAAGCATTTTATTCTGTAAATGACTTTCTAAATTATGTATAATTGTTATAACTAATTATTAATTTATTTTAATTTTGACTTTGTAATTTTATTTTTTGTAACAAGTAACTAATTATAGTATTTTTTTTTATATTCATTGACATTGTAAAATTTGCACGTCTGCTTGAAGACAGAATACATGTTACAGCTATACAAAAATTTTACATCACAAATCACTGTATTCTTGTGTAAATAAACTTTACTTTACTTTACTTTAAGAAAAATACTGAAACCCCTTAAAAGACACGAAGCGGGATAAAACCTACGTGATCGAAAAGATCGAATATATCTCGTATATACTAGGTAGTAGTTTTAATAATATCATACCTTATTAGCAAAGCACTCTTCCATCTCAAAATGCTTGCTAGCGCTGACCAGCTGTCCCATATAAAAGAAATACGCCACAAGATGGCTGTCTGGGCACATCTGATGTGTAACTCGGACAGGCAGCATCACTCTTAACAGATGCTTGTCTAAGGTGCTGTTGTCTGGTGCTGAATCTTCAATGTTAGCTGGATTGCAGCCGCTGTTCCTGATGGCTGTGCGGATGTGGGCGGTGGAACTGGATATTGGGCACTGGGTCGTTGCTCCCCAACGATATATTGTACCTCCTCGGGTTACCACCTGAGAAATTAACTAGAAGTTCCCATATTCGTAGCCAACTGTGTTGAAGATAGAGTCTAAGTTAGACAGTTCACTCGGCTCCGAAGATGAGTACTGTTTTCGAAACGACAGCACAAAAAATATATATTCGTGAGTTAATTCCATAATAGTCATTAGGTATATATTATGATTAATAGCTAAGAGAAAATAAAGTTTTGTTTAAGGTCCTATTTCACAAGTCCTATTTAAGTACTTGGTTTTTATTTATATTTTCAATTGAAATGAAAACAAATAAAACGTTGTTTCTTTTTGACTCCAATGTCGTTACATCTGTCAATTACTATGTACCTATGCAATAAATTAATAAATAAATATCTTCAGTATTACTTATCTTGAAGATAGTTCATTCAATAAATAATGTAACACTTAAGTCAAAAAGCTTTCTATTTCACCTTGGCAACAAAATGTCTTTCTTACCACAAAATGCACGGTAAGAGCTGTATTGATGTCCTTTGAGCTCAGGTAGAGAGGTATGAAACTCCTCCCGTTGTAGTCCCTCAGAGGTCCTAGGGCTGCGTAGAGGGACCCTGGCCTCCGAACTGGAAGGTAGAGGGGAGGGGCGGATGTTGTGGTCTCATTCTTCAATGTTGCCTGCATAAAAAAAAGAGATATTAAATTTGTTCCTCAGTTTTAATGTTAATTTTGGATTTGATTATTTTTTTATTTATATTTATTTTTGCCAATTTTAATTAAATTTTATTCTAATTTTTCGATACGTTTGTGTGCATGCTGTGAATGCCTTTAATTGGAGAATCAATTAGACTTAAGAATAATATACCCACTGTTTATGTGATAGTAACCTATTGTATTCTCTGTTGGTAATCCTAATAAATAAATATACAAAAATGTGTTGAAAAACATCGTATGAAACTCGTGTGGATTGATAATTACATACTTCGCTCTCTTACCACACTCGTTTGCTACACGCGCTTACAATATCTCGTATGTAATTATCAATTTACCACACTCGTATCAACATGTAGGTACTTATACCTCATTTATATGTTACATTCTTTATTTTGTTCTTAATTTTGCATGTAAACTTGTAGTATATATATATAAGTTGTTTTTATTAGTACCTATGTAAGTTTAAATTGTAACATATTATATTGACGTTAAAAAAATGTTTTTTTTTGCTGGTATTCTTCTCAACAATGATGGCCTTTCTAAAGCACATATAGATCCACGTGACGTGTAAAAGTGCTTTTAAAAGGTCTATATACAAATAAATGATATAATATTAAGATTTACCTGAAACTTGCACATGACAGCATCATCGTCAGCAACAAACATGACTCTAGCGATTCCTTTCTCATCAGTAACGGCCTCGTCACACGTCGGGAGTGCATTCTCGTGTGCGGGCGCCCTGCACACTCGGATCCTTTCGTTTGCGGCCGGCTTGTCGTCCCAACGCGTCGCTTTTACCTAATACATCATTATCATTAAGTCTTTAGACCTTTTTTAATCCTTTTAGGTCCGTTACTCTTATGACCTAACTAGGGTCAGTGATTTCACCCCTCGAATCCCCTAGACCGTTCTTAATCCTTTTCAGGTCCGTTACCCTTATGACCTAACTGGGGTCACTGATTTCACCCCTCGAAGCCCCTAGACCGTTCTTAATCCTTTTTGGGTGCGTTAGGTACCCTTATGACCTAACTAGGGTCACTGATTTCACCCCTCGAAGCCCCTAGACCGTTCTTAATCCTTTTTGGGTCCGTTAGGTACCCTTATAACCTAACTGGGGTCACTGATTTCACCCCTCTAAGCACCTAGACCGTTATTAATCCATTTTAGGTCCGTTACCCTAATGACCTAAGTAGGGTCACTGATTATACTACCTTCCAACGACGAACTCGCGCGTTAGTCGGCGCTACGCTGTGCTCAGACTTGTCACTTTGAAATTCGGCGTTCGTGACAACTACCAACTGAAGTTTACCGCGGGAGTTTTTGTTTATTTCGGTAAAACTAATCACTACACTAGTTTTATCAAAAATAGTGTAGGTAATTATGCTAAATAAATAATTATATGTATGACAAAGTTAACGGCTAATCAGTAAGTAATAATTCATCACCTTTAATTTGTAAGGTAGCCCTGGCGCTATTACGGCGCGATGTTTCGTAAGAAATTCTAATGTTATAGGTTTGTCCACCACTTGTGATACCACTGTTGTATTCTGCCAGATCCTTGTGCCTTCCTCCTGGAATAAAAAAAAAGCCTGTAGGTAATTTAATATCTTATGTTTTCGCAGTTATTACACACAAGCTTCTGCCCGCGACTTCGTCCGCGTGGAACTCCTCCTTTTTTGCAGTCGGTTAAAAGTAGCCTATGTCCTTTCTCAGGCTCCAGACTTTCTTTGTACCAAATTTCATTTAAATCGGTCCAGTAGTTTTAGCGTAACAGACAGACAGACAGGCAGACAGAGTTACTTTCGCATTTATAATATTAGTAGGGATTGGAGTGAAACTACTATGATGGATTAAAATGTAATATTTTAAAAAAAATTCGAAGTTAATCCATCATCAATTCAGTCGGATACGGATATAGAAACTGTAAAGTTTTTGTTACAGCAGAAATAAAAAAAAAATACAATTTATATCGAAACTTGTGCTATTACCTAGCATAAGACAACGGATACATAAATTACATACACATATACCTAACACTAGCAGCAGGATTCGAACTCACAACCACCGCTTTCGTAGCCAAAAATGTAATTGTAAAGACGTACTGACCATCTTAAGCGGAGCAACGACTAATTTCGATTTGTGTCACGTTTTTGATTAAAAGTTATGCGCGTGCGCATAAAAATATAAAATAACATCATCATCATAATTTCTGATGCCTTCGCGGTTATTACACATTGGAATGAAACAACTGTTAATTTGTAATTTAAATATAAGGTAGTTTGCATAACTGTATAAATCACTTTAGCGTTAGACTATTGTCAGCTCAGTCGTGCTACGATTATGGAAACTGTAAAGAATCCGAAAAAATAAAATAAAATAAAAATACGCGAGTTAAATCCGTTAACAGTTGTTTCATTCCAATAACATCATCATCATCATCAATATCAAATGAAAGACGTCCACTGCTGGACATAGGTCTCCCAACGATGACCACATCGACCGGTAAAACAACAAGAACCCTATATTTAGGATCTAGTAGTAGAGTTGGTATTTACCAAGAGTTTCGATATTTTTTGGTATTTATATTAACCAAAAAACTAACCTGAAAAGAGAAGTCAGCCACTATAACGTCAGGGGGGTTAACCCCGTTGAGTCCAACCCGCTTCGCGGCGATGGCGTGCCGGTGGCAGGCCTTGGGGGTCCGGAGTCGCACGGCGGTTCTGACCCCGGGGGTCGCGTCGGGGTTGAAGTCACCCCCTGCACCCCGTAGCCGGATCACCAGCATGCCTTCTACTGCTTCTGTCCAGGGGTATCTAGGGGGTAAAAACGTTAATAGAGTGTTACTAATCTTTTGTAAAAGTTGAGCAACTTTTTGTAACTTCAACCCTCAAGGGCGTGAAAAGGGGTAAAACCAAAAAGGTTTTTTTTATTCTTTCCACACTTGTCTTGGTATCAAACCATTGATATCAATCGCTAATACATGTGATGAGTAACAGTAGGTGCTTTTTAACCCCCTACGCAAAAACGATGGGGTGTTATAGTTTGACATGTCTGTATGTCTATCCCTCTCTCGGGGTGTGTGTGAGTGTGTGTGTGTATGTGTGTGTGTGTGTGTGTGTGTGTGTGCGCGTGTGTGTGTGTGTGTGTGTTAGTGTGTGTGTGTTAGTGTGTGTGTGTGTTAGTGTGTGTGTGTGTGTTAGTGTGTGTGTGTTAGTGTGTGTGTGTGTGTGTGTTAGATTGTGTGTGTGTGTCTGTCTGTGGAATCGTAGCTCCCGAACAGATGAAACGATTTTGATTCGTATCTTTTTGTTTAAAGGTGATTTAATCGAGGGTTTTTTAATTTAAGATCAATTAATAAGTGATTTGATTTGACGCTCATACCTTACACAGACAGTCCAAATAAGTCTCTCATTGGTCCGTAAAACGCGGTCGGCGTGACGCACGCTGAGTTGAAACGGCGGTATTTCATAATTGCCCACGTAAAATTCAGAGGCACCCTGGAAATAAAACAATACAATTTGGTAAAAAATAACTGACAGACTAAATATAATTTGGAATATGATGCCTTCGCGGTTATTACACATTGGAATGAAATAATTATTTCAAACGGATTCAACTCGCATAGGTATTTTATTTTATTAACTGAATATTTATTTAAATTCAAAAGGGTTGACGTTTGGGTAAAGAAACGGACTTAACTCGCGTATTTTATTTTATTGGCTAATGTTTCGGAAACTTTACAGTCCTCATAATCGTAGCATGACTGAGCTGATGACAGTCTAACGCTACGACGATGATTGTTAGAAAATAAAATAAAATTTAAGTATATATTAACATAAATAAATAAGAATTTCATATTACTACTTTTACCTGTGATCCATCGTTAAGTCTGGCCCTGATAGTCCACTTCCCCGGTGGCGCCTGTTCATCCAGCTGGTATTGAACCTGTGCTATGCCCATTCTGGACCGCACTCGCGTCCACTGAGCCGCCCGGGCCCCTTCCCAGGCTCCGCGCGGACCTTCCAGCCATATCTCATCGATCTGACAAGAGAAATCATCACCCTAAAAAAAACTTGGGTTACTTTGATCCTAATGGATAAAGTTACTCCTTAGGGTTAAATAGTTGCCTTAAGGTTGGGTTAATTTGACCCAAAAGGGTAACTTTAGCCAAGTCCAATTATTAATTGAGTGGTCAATCTAACCATCATTTGGGTCAAGTAACCCGACCTGATCTTTCAGTATAAACATTAATAGAGAAATTATAATATTTAAGAAATCTATGCTTAAGATTGATATTATACTACTGCACGTCGACTCTAAAGTAGAAAACATAAGAAGAACGCAACATAATAAACAATGTTTTAGTGTTTTAATCGGATTGATAAATAATTTAACGAAACGGGTTTTTGAAGTACTGTTAATAACTCAATATGCAATTATACAGATGCATCGTAAGTGCAATTTGCATTCGACCTGCTTTTTACCGTAATATTTTATTGTTTTCGGTGATTCATCAAAATTGCGAGGTTGTTTGGTCACATTTCTTACCAATTAAAAAGGGCTAACGGTTTTTTAAAACGAGAATACTTCATTACCTAATTAACTAATTTAATTATACTTATCTATACTAATATTATAAAGAGGAAAGATTTGTACCTATTTTTGTATGTTTGTAATGAATAGGCTCAAAAACTACTGGACCGATTTTAATAATTCTTTCACTGTTGGTAAGCTACGTTCACCCTGAGTAACATAGGCTATAGAATATTTTGAAAAAAAATAGGGATCCCTGCGAAGCCGGGGCGAACCATACCATATATTATAACATTCATGAATATTTTAGGTTTATTGCATAATATTAGGTTTTGAACCCAGCTCCGTATGCGTAGAATCAGTAATTTAGGTTGCACAGATGCAATAGTTAATAAAAAAAGTGAAATGAGACACAGATATTATTTTTAAATTAACAACTTAAAATTTGCAACTAACCCAAATTAATACTTAAACGACAGGTATTTAATGCACAACGCTAATTTGTTCGCTGTCTATTTGTCTGACAAACTTTAACCGTGTCATTGAACCGGTTTGGACGCTTATTTTATACTTTAAACATTGTAATTTCTGTAGGTACCTAAGTAATCTACACTAAAATAATAAAGAGGAAAGGTTTGTTTGTTTCTTGAGATTGAATAGGCTCCTAAACTGGACCAATTTTGTTGGAAAGCTACACTATTCCCGAGGCTATAAAAAAAGGGATCCGGGCGAAGCCGGGGCGGGCCGCTAGTTTACTAATAAATTAAAAGGATTTAGAAGTGGAATGTCATTGTGGGTCAGGGAAATTATAAGTAGTTAGGGTATCCATGGGTATGTTAGGAAGATTTTAGAGGATTATTGAAGCATTAAGCTCCTATAAAGGGTCAGGGAAATTTTAGGGAGGAGGTACCTGTGACCCTTTACACACACCTACTTAAATAGATACACCCATATTTTTCAAAGTTTTATGTATACCTTAAAAATGGGCGCATATAAATATAAAAAGTGTAATAGAAGTAATGCTTTTAACAATATTAAAACTTCGAAAAAATGTCGAAGTGACGTTGTAGGTACCGAACAGCATAAACGTTCAGAATAGGGACATCTCAAAGAGAAATTGTCTTAAAACCAAACGAAGGTTGGTGGAAGTAAATAAACAATATTAAAACTCATCCGTGTCCTCCAGTAATGAGGTCTTGACATACTCTTATCGACTGAACAAAATAATAATTTTGGTTATCATATATATTATTATATTAGGTTATTATATAATAGTATGGAATAAAACAACTTTAGACAGATTTAACTCGCGTATTTCCTTTAATTGGCTGATGTTTCGGAGCCTTTACAGATTCCATAATTTTAATAATAAAATACACGAGTTAAATCCGTTCATAGTAGTTTAATTCCAATAGCCTACTTATGTTTGTATGCTAGTTTAATGGCTTGTCTATCTTGATCCATGCTCTAATTGAAAAAAAAAAAAGAAAACTTATTTGTAATTGGGATCAGCTGTAGTGGAATTAGCACACATTAGACACGGTTAAAATATCTTTAAATGTATAAATAAAGAATGAGGACAAAAATTACATCTATACATGTTTATAGTAATAAAGATAAAAGATGTTTGTATGTTTGTAGGTCATCTACCGGTCGTGATTGGCGCGTTCACCTTAGCAGGAAGGCCAGGGCTAAACATTATGTTTTATTGGTCAATTAGATATTGTATTGTATGTCCGTGGTTTAGCGGCCAGGGACCCTGATTGCGATGCGTGAGATCCGGGTTCAGTAAAGTTGGGTTACTTTAACCCTAGGGGTCACTTTGACCCAACCCATTTTTCAATGGAGATAGAAAAAATAATATTCAAAACTATCTATATAACGTTTAAATTTACACGATGGGCGTCACTCCAGTCTTCTATAATTTCAAGTCAAAAAAAAATCTTAATTCTAGTTTATCTTTGTACTTTTATATTTATAAGCTAAAGTCACTTCAGTGCCATCTATGTATAGTGCTTTGCCCTTACCAACTTACTTAGCGTTAAGGCATGGGTTCAAATCCCACTGGGGGTCTCGATTTTCTATTCTTGGCTTGGTACAAATATAATCTCTATCCACTTAAATCTAACCTTATTAATAACTAGCGGTTCGCCCCGGCTTCGCAGGGATCCTTATTATTTTAAAAATATTCTATAGCCTATGTCACTCAGGATGAACGTAGCTTCCCAACAGTGAAAGAATTATTAAAATCCAGTAGTTTTTGAGCCTATTCATTACAACCAAACAAACATAGTTTTCCTCTTTATAATATTAGTATGGAGTATAGATATGCACTTAAATTAAACCTCATTAGCTATATATTATATCCTTACGTTGCCGTGAGCTGGTGTGAGGTCTCCCTTCAGCACCAGGACACGGGCTCTCAGGGTGTCTCCAGGGCGGTACCGAGCTCGTTCCGTGTGCAGCGTGACCACCCGGCCGCTGGTGATGCGGAGGGAGAGCCGGCGCTCCCAGGAGCAAAAGGCTTCTGGGTACCTGGAGAAGAGATTAGACCCTGAAGCTTGTCTATTAAACGGATGAACTGATTTTCATCATAATAGGTAGATAGATAAGAAGGACTCTGTAACCAAAGGGTAAAACGGGATATTGTCCGTCCATCTGTCTGTCACCAAGCTGTATCTCATGAACTGTGATTGTTAGCCAGTTCAAATTTCTACCAATGATGTATTTCTGTTATTGTTATAAAAAAATACTAAAAAAGGGGCTCCTATACAGAAATCGAGATTTTTAGCCGTGTTTATAGGTAATGGTACGGAACCGGTACGGAATCAAATGCGGGTGCTATTCGTACTTGGCCAGTTTTTTACCTTATTTTGACGACCAGGTCTACTTTAGTATTGGGTAGCATAGGTACTGAGAGGTCCACACAGCCGCCATCGCCTGAAAGAAAAAAATAATTGAAACCTATTCTGGTCTGGTCTATGCCAATCGATATCAGCGAACGTACGAAACGATAAAATTGTATCGATTTTAGTTACGGATTTTATTTGCGTAAGTATACCGACTTTATGCTGACTTCTAAGACATGAGTAGGTACTTATTAAAGTATGGAATGTAATTAGATTTAGATTTAGGTTCGATTATTTTTTTTCTTAATAATCAAACGATATTAGGTATGTCAAATAACATACAGTGAAACTAAGATAGTCGCCAATACAAAGAACATCAATATTACATAATTTAAAACACATAATTTAACGTCATTATAAATTATTATAATAATAATATTTAGGTTATAATTCAACATAAATTTAACATTAAAATACTAAATCATCAAAATAGGTCTCTTGTCATCAAAACAAACCCAATCAACAGTTGCAACTATAACATCATTAGAAATCATGATGTTTATTTCACCTGGAGGCAGTTCCCTGACAGCTGTGAGGTGATGAGGGTTCATTGTCAGCTCCATGCGAGCTGGACCCTGGACATGGAACCTGGAGACGCAGGCCCGGCTCGTGCTGCCTGCAGTCAGAGCTCCTGGCACCAGGAACAGGTGGTTCTCGTCTGAACATGGGCTGGAATTAAGGATCTTGAGGTAATATATTACTGTCTGCCTTCGAGTAACACCTAATGGTATGCCTTCTTCGATTCTTCTATGTAACTATAAAAGAACTTTCAACTTGGACCAGTAGTTCCTGAGATTAGCGCGTTCATGCAAAGAAAACAAACATTTGAACATTATAATATTTAGGTATGTTTATATTTTTTGATAATTTTTGAATCGTCACCTGAGTTAGCTACAAATATAGTAAAATTTTTAAAACGTAAGCAAATAACCTAAAATACATTAATCTAATAATTTCTGATGCCTTCGTGGTTACTACACATTGGAATGAAACAACTATCAACGTACACATTAATCTGTTACAGATGTTTTCTTCCAATGTGTAATAACCGCGAAAGCATCAGAAATTATAATCGAAATAATGTTATGAAAAGGTTCGCGGTTATTACACGTTGCTTAAGTTAGTATTAGACTCGTCAGCTCAGTCAAGCTACGACTATGAGAACTGTAAAATTTTGGAAACGTCAACAAATAAAATAAAAGGTATAAATAAGTTAATTCCGTACTATTTTTTTGATTCTAACATAAACATATATCAGACTAATAAAAACATAACCCTCCTCCAGCAGTGCAGTCGGTAAAAAAGGGACAGACATTTTAAATTTCCCACGACTCCTTTTTGCTATTGTCTTATGGCTTTAGATTCCATTGGCACAGTATATTTCTATATAACAGTAAGACAACTTAACATCTATATTATTACTTATAGCTGTCCCGGTAGATGTTGTCCTAGATAAGTGTCAATCGATAATAGTTCAACCGAACGAAACGAATGCAAATAATTATGTATAAGTAATTAAATGTTGAATTGACGTATCGATCTAAACGTCACGGTTCGTTTTCGTTCGTGTATAATTATGTTCTTAAATTTTCAAACCATGCATTTTTGTACATAAGAACCTTTTCATGACTATAACAATCACAACAAAAAAAATTAGTTTAATCGATCCAACTGTTCTAGGGCGATGCAATAACTAAAGGAAATATGAATCGCGTTGTCCCATACAAACTTTGCTCCCCTGTTCCACGCCCTTAGGGGTAGAATTTCGGAAAATCTTTTCTTATCGGATATCTATGTCATACAAAAAACACAACTTCCTTTCAGGTCTCTAAGATCAGTTTAAGCTGAGCGTGTGTCTGTCAGGCATTAAGGACAAATGATTTTATGTATAGGCATATAAGATACTAGCAGTTTGGCCCGGCTTCGCACGGATCCCTATTTTCAAAATATACTATAGCCTATGTTACTCAGAGTTCAGCTTCCTAAAAGTGAAAGAATGATTAAAATCGGTATTTTTGAGTTTATTCGTTACATACAAAAATACAAATCTTTCCTCTTTATAATATTAGTATAGATATAGATGTAAGATAGAACGTTCTACTGTAGTTATAATGAATACTGTGATCAACGAGTGGTAAAAAGCAGATGGCATCATAATTGCTTCCTTGTAAGGTCTAATTCAAGGCTTCGCCAGTCGCCGCAGACAAACATAGATAGCCAGTTTGAATCCGTACGAGGCAAATGTTTGGAATGAAACAATTACAATGGATTTTAACCGTAACAACGAATATGAGAACTGTTACGCTTTCGAAAAGTCAGATATTAAATACGCAAGTTAAGTCTGTTGATTGTTTCATTCCAGTGTAGTAACAAAGAAGGCATGAAAAATTATTAAAACTATATAAATTAAATCATTATCGTCAGGTTGGGTTACTTTGACCCAAGTGAGGGTTAGATTGACACATTGTTTTGACTATGTTCCATTCGTAAATTTCTTTTCATATATAAGTAATGATGATTAGTTCTACAAAACTAGCTTATTAGACATTGAAAATTGGGTTGAATGGGTTAAAGTTACCCTTTGGGGTCAAGTAACCCAACTAGTAGCACCTATTTTGTACATTGGAATGAAACAACTATTAACGGATTAAACTCGCGTATTTTTATTTTATTTTATTTGCTGACGTTTCGGATTCTTTACAGTTTCCATAATCGTTTCATTCCAATGTGTAATAACCGCGAAGGCATCATCATCATCATCAGCCCATCGCAGTCCACTGCTGGACATAGGCCTCTCCAATTGCACGCCACTGTGCTCTATCTCAATATCTCAAATAAAAATAAATAGTTATACAAAATTAAAAAAAAAATAGTATTTTAAACTATTTAAAAATTATTCACATCCCTGTTTGGCATATCAATCATATCATACAGATGTTTGCATTCATACAAAGAGACTCATACACGGCCAGGAAAGGAAACAGTAATGCTTTCATTAATGTATGATGACCTTTATGGTACAATGATTATTTACAAATAGCATGACTTGTGATGATTTTATACAAAGACTAGCTTTTGCCCTCGACTTCTGCGCTGTAAACACAATATGTTTATAAATTATTATAATTATAATAATACTATGTGTTATTTTGATGCACCCCTCCCTACTATATATATAATATATATAATAATATTTTTATTATAAATGCGAAAGTAACTCTGTCTGTCTGTCTGTCTGTTACGTTTTCACGCTAAAACTACTGGACCAATATAAATGAAATTTGGTACAAACAAAGTCTGGAATCTGAGAAAGGACATAGGCTACTTTTTAACCGACTTCAAAAAAGGAGGAGTTCCACGCGGATGAAGTCGCGGGCAGAAGCTAGTAGCCTATAATTATGTTATCTAATTGTGTTAATTTCTAAATAATAGGTATTAAAACTTATGCGTGGTCATACATAAAAAAAAACAAAAAAAATATTCACGTCGACTTGAGAACCTCCTCCGCTTTTTTCGTCGGTTAAAAAGGGAAGATAGGTAATGTTGCGATTTTTTTTTTGAAAATTCACCCCCCATACAGAAGTTTAGACCCTAGTTTACTAAAACTAGGTACCTAACTATATTATTGAAAATATTTATTTAAATCCGCCCTGGACTTTTAGTGTGAAAGAGTAACAAACATTCATACAATTTTTTAAGATAACGTACCTCAGGTATATCATTCTCTTAAACGATTGAACTGTAGTTAAGATCAAAAATATTTCATTAGGTACTTATTGATATATTTATCGGGAAATATTTTTTGTTTCTAAAAAGGAAGCACTTAAAGAAAAATATTAATTATATTTATTTTTTACCTGGAATAATTCTGCGCTATATCAGTTGTATTTAAACTACATTCCACCGGCACTAAGAATAATAATATAAAAATCCACATTTTGAAAAAGAGTTATTATACTACTTCTCTATACATTAGCAGCACTTTTTTAATGAATCACTTTAAGAAAATAATCATGGCGAGGCACAGGTATATATTTTTAGAATTATTATCATAATTAATAATTATTTTTCTCCGATAAATTTATCACAACACAAAAATTATAAACAGATTTCAACTTCAAAACACCATTTCAACAAACACTAAGAAAAAAATTTCTAATATAACAAACAAAAAACAAAACGCGCTCAAAAAGTATTCCACTTTCAAAACCAACAGAATTCAACAAAGAACAAAATCCGTAAAAAAAACAAACGAGACTCTAAAAGTTCCTTTTCAAAGGAACACCAAAATCCATGGAACAGTTTTTCGAATCACAAATACGAACGAACGGTTCCAATTTCGAAAGTTGGAACCGATCGGAACCGGAAACGCGTCGGCTGGGATGCGCGCGCGCCGCAGACTGCGCACGCGCAAAGGTCGGGGCGGACAGCTGTCGGCAACAGTTTATTTCCCTTGCACATTTATCGTTTATTCCACATTATTCAAAAGTAACGGGACTTAATGGTTTGTAACTAATATAATAAAGTGGAAAGGTTTGTTTGTTTGTTTGGATTGAATAGGCTCCAAAACGACTGAACAGATTTGAAAAATTCTTTCACTGTTGGGAAGCTACACTATTTTCGAGTAATTGATCCGTGCGAAGCCAGGGCGGACAGCTAGTTTGTCATAAGGAAGCTAAAAGTGTATAAAGGCGAGAGAAAGGCACTTTAATTTCCTAAAATCTTTAATTATAGGTATTAATGGGGAATACCTACCCCATTAATACCTAACTAACTTGTTAGGAAAATAAAAAAAAATGTGTTTTTAAGGGACCAAAAGTATCCTGTCTATGGTACTTATTAAGGTAGGTAAATTGTAAGGGAAATTAAAATATTGCTTATTTTATTTTGATAATTATAAAAAAAAAACTAACAATACTTTGACATATTATTATATTGAATTTTGATTAACGTGTAAGTAATATTCAGGTAAAATTATAAATGTAAAACGATATCAATATTCTTGAAACCGTTATAAATAGCTTCATGGTTTTCAAGTATAATTATCTCTATGATATTTATTTTATCCTTCCAGCGAAGACGATTATCCAATATTAAACATAAACTAGTTTTAAGACCAGTTATTTAAAGTAGGTACTCAGAAAATTTATAGCTTGGAGTAACTACTTTTACGAAGGTAACTGTATTTAAATTGGCTATTACATAAAATCATATTTTATTAATATTCAATCCGTTTCTTGTGAAAACCGTTCCTTATAAATGTTTCGAGAACAATATATATAGACTTAAACTAACCTGACCTAAACAGTAACAAATAAAGTTTTTTTTTTTATTTTTTTTTTTAAATGATTCATGAATGAAAATATTATTTAATCAATTTAACTTACCTACACTAATAAGTACCTTTATTGAAATGTATACACCAGTTTTATTAGGTACCTAGTAGGTAATTAGTATTGTTTGCAAATCAGTTTCATCTGTTAAATTTTTTAAGATTTTTATGATATAGGTAGGTACATTAATTAAAATGAACTTTCATAAATTTGTACAAATTTAGAAACGTTTTCAAGTAAGTATATTTATTTGCTTTGCACATAAAATAATCTTAAGAAAAACAAATTAAAAACTCACACAATCAGAGTGAAAATTAGACCACTAAATCACAATATCGAGCAGAGTTAACACAACATAATTATTTTATTATTTAATGAATAAATTAATGAATTAAGTAATTATTTATAAAGAATGTGCGGAGTTGGTTACCTCTGGCTAGGTTAATAGGTCGATCGTCGACCGCGGCAGCAAATCACAACAAGTAGATCGCGTAACAAAACACAGCCGTTATAATTATAATAAAATAATTAAAAAGGAAATAAATATATTATTATAGGTACATGAATTTTATATCTATACTAATATAATAAAGAGGAAAGGTTTGTTTGTTTGGATTGAATAGTCTCTAAAACCGATCAGATTTGAAAAATTCTTTCACTGTTGGGAAACTACGTTCACCCCGAGTAACAGCCTATGTTACTTTTTTTCTATGGTGTTTTTTTCATACATACAAAAATGTACTTTCAAAATATATTTTATCTGCTTTTTCCGACTAACTTACTTATCATTGTTTCGTATTATTATTATTTTAAAAGTTATAGCGAATACAAATTGACACAGTAGTTCGACTAGCAAAGAGTTTTGTTCTGCTGTTTTTGATATACTTTAAGACTAGGCGCTTTCGAGATATACGGTCAATTCCCTTCGGCAAACCAGTTAGAGTAAGATCCCAGAGCGATCTGACGTAACTTATTTTCTGACGAATGAAACCTTAAGATTTCAGTAGCGTCTAGAGTGCCTTGAATATCTACGGGCTTGTGAAAACTGTCAGAGTGACCCCAAGGCTGGTACCAGGTGAGAAAGGTGACTAAAAATAAGAGTTATCTTACTTATTTTCTCATGGCTCATTTTTATATATATCATGTAGAATATTATTTTAAAGTTATGGATATAAGTGTCAGACACTTGAGATTGACCAGAACTTTTGTCAGACACTTTTAAGCTACCCAAAAAATGGATCTCAAAGATGGATGAACATAAGCATATCATGTTTAGGCTCATTCGACTCGGTATGACGAGCACTTTTTAAACAGAATATGATGATGGTAGTGTTGATGATGAATCCTGAAGACTACTCCGGATCTCGAAGTTGGATGATCATAGGCATATCATGTTTAGGCTCATTCGACTCGGTATGACGAGCACTTTCTAAATAGAATATGATGATGGTAGTGTTTATGATGAATCCTGAAGCCTACTATGGATCTCGAAGTTGGATGATCATAGGCATATCGTGTTTGGGCTTATTCGACTCGGTATGACGAACACTTTCTAAACACATGATGATAGAAACCCCACATGTAAAGGTCTGATGAAAAAAAAATGCTGAGTTTCAGTTCAATGTATGGGGAACCCCAAAAATTTTGTTTTTTTTTCTGATTTTATTTTAAAATCTTAATGCGGTTTACAGAATACATCTACGCACCAAATTTTAATAATGTAGCTCTTATAGTTTCGGAATAAACTGGCTGTGACTAGAGTACCCGATTACTTGAGTAATCAAATTAGTAATTGGATTACATTTGTAATCGATTGACGCCAACACTGATTGAAACAGATAATGCTCGTCATAGCGAGTCGAATAAGCCCAAACACGATATGCCTATGATCATCCAACTTCGAGATCCATAGTAGTCTTCAGGATTCATCATCAACACTACCATCATCATATTCTGTTTAGAAAGTGCTCGTCATACCGAGTCGAATGAGCCTAAACATGATATGCCTATGATCATCCAACTTCGAGATCCGGAGTAGTCTTCAGGATTCATCATCAACACTACCATCATCATATTCTGTTTAGAAAGTGCTCGTCATACCGAGTCGAATGAGCCTCAACATAATATGCTTATGTTCATCCATCTTTGAGATCCATTTTTTGGGTAGCTTAAAAAGTGTCTGACAAAAGTTCTGGTCAATCTCAAGTGTCTGACACTTATATCCATAACTTTAAAATAATATTCTACATGATATATATAAAAATGAGCCATGAGAAAATAAGTAAGATAACTCTTATTTTTAGTCACCTTTCTCACCTGGTACCAGCCTTGGGGTCACTCTGACAGTTTTCACAAGCCCGTAGATATTCAAGGCACTCTAGACGCTACTGAAATCTTAAGGTTTCATTCGTCAGAAAATAAGTTACGTCAGATCGCTCTGGGATCTTGGACCAAGTGGGCATAGACAAGGTGCCAATGTTAAACGTTGGCACCAAAATGTATGGGATTTGACATCCGCGAACGACTGTCACGTACGTCACAAACGTTCGCGGATGTCAAACCCCATACATTTTGGTCGTTTCGTTTAACGTTAACGTTGAACGTTGGCACCTTGTCTAGGCCCCGGGTTAGTATGTAATGCAAGCACTTACAATTAGAAATAAAACAACTATATTTGATTAAATTCGGGTATATAATTTTATTTGTTGACGTTTCGAATACTTGTTATTTTATCATCATTAATGTTTTTACCTAATATAAATCACTTAGTGTTAGACTATCGATAGCTCAAACGCTACGAATATGGGAACTACTTAAGTACCTTGGTATAAAGTGTTTAAAACGCCGACATACATTTAATATAGGTACCTGCGTGAGTTAAAGCCAATAGGTTGAGTCGGGGTAACATGAAAAAAAGAAGATGAAAAATCCCTTGGAATTAACTTGCGTATTTTATTTTATTTGCTGACGTTTCGGATTCTTTACAGTTTCCATAATCGTTGCACGACTGAGGTGACAATACGTCATAAGTCTTAATTGAGCCACGCGCTGCGTCCGGAACGAAAATCTGCGAAGTTTATTTTTTTTTAAATTACCTATCTAAATAAAAGATACAAAATAAAAAGAATAGAAAGTATTTCAAATACAAGATATCAATAAGTACGTATTTTTTATCTTGATTTCAGATACTCTTATCTAAAAAACATCACATCTCTGATCATAAGAACGGGGCGTAGACAAGGCGCCAACGTTCAACGTTAACGTTAAACGAAACGACCAAAATGTATGGGATTTGACAGCTGCGAACGTTTGTGACGTACGTGACAGTATATTATTATTATGTTCGTTTCGAATCACAAGGCTTAAGAGTCTCCTTTCAGGAGTCTCGCCACCCGTCCGGTTTTGCAGTGAAGGCCCATTAGCTGGCCAACTGCGCTTCAGTATTCAGTTCGAAAAAAAAAAAAAAAATTTCGAGTCACTGAAACTGCTTCAAAATCCGTTACGTAGCATAGATTTAAGCATACTATTACGCTTTTCTTTATACTATGTCATTGTAGTAACAGTGATTGTATAAATTTTGAAAAATAAATGAATTTTATTTAAATAAAAACGTTATCTATAGGTTCACTTCGGGTTATCTACGTTGTCACTTCTACCTTTTCATAATATATTATTGCGTGCTTAATGGGGTTAACTTGAGGTCGATTGATAATTTAAAAAGCACTAGTTAAATTTTAGTCTTTAGTGCATTTACTTAGTCGTCCGTAGATCTTGTAAAACCTAGGTGCTTAAATGATAAGAGATTTTAATTTTGATTTTTTATGGTAATTTTAAAATGTTTGGTATATTATTTGTTTTTCTAACTGTGGGGAGCAGTTACGCTGTTATTTACAATTTAAATGGTGAGTATTTTTTTAATTTTTTAATATTATATAATTTTATTTAATAATTTTAGACACCGACGGTCCATAACAAAATGTCACCTGACTCAGGTTTTTAGCTATAGGTAATATAGATTTACCTAATTAAATAAAAAAATGGAACATAATACGAAATTAACCACTGTATACATAACTGTAAACTACTATGAATGAAATAAATAAATATACGTAAATATATAATTAGTTACTACCTAATATTTTTCAACCTCATTATGCTATACGCTTAAAAACATACCTATTATATTATCCTGACAAAATTAATAATTCGTTGAATTCTTGGCAGAAATAGGTAGATACCTACCTAGTGTCTTTGGTACCTTAAACTATATTTTAGTTATATGAATAATATTATAATATACCTATGGAAAAGAGAATATCATCACGGCGCCATCTTGACTTTTACAATCCAAGATGGCGGCGTGCTGAAATTTTCTCTATTAATGTCATTTAAGATGTTACTTTTGTAATCAACTGACGAAAAAAACGGAGGAGGTTGTCAAGTCGACGCATATATATATTTTATGTACTTATGACCATAACTTTAAGTAAGTACAGTGTTGTTCGATTTTTTTTTTATTAGAAAGGGTATACTCCGAAGTTGGTCCCACATAAATTTTATTATCATTGACTATTCTGGTTGGCCATATCAGCCGAAGAACCGATAACCGTTGGAGTAAACGTGTTCTGGAATGGAGACCGCGTCTCGGCAAGCGTAGTGTAGGACGTCCTCAGGCAAGGTGGAGTGACGATTTGCGTAAGATGGCTGGCAGGAGCTGGATGCAAGCAGCCCAAGATAGAGCACAGTGGCGTGCAATTGGAGAGGCCTATGTCCAGCAGTAAACTGCGACAGGCTGATGATGTGATGTGATGTGATGTGACTATTGTTTTATAGACACGGAGTATGACCGTATGCCGCCCCTCTTCAAGCTCGAGCAGTTCGACTCCTGTCTCCGACAGCCTGGGGACCTGTACTGCCAGGTGGAGGCCGAGCTGGTCTCCGACGAGCCTAGTGAACTCTTGGACATCATAAAGGTAAGTAAACTAGAATTAAAATGTGAAGTGCTTATAATTATCTTTACTGAAACAGTAAAAATTTCCCATATTAAGCGTAAATTCACATCGTACGGTGTTAACCGTGTCCGATCTTACCAGAACTCACCCTACAATTTCTCTTATAGTTACGGGACAAATGTCTTGAGCATTTGTTTCTACCTAAATTTGGATATTATATATTTATGATAGTTCCGTTGTCAAGTATAAGGTTTGCATTGTTTAAGGGATACTCAGCAAGAACATTGACACATTACAACCACTCGCTCATACACTGGGGAGTTTGCGTCACGAAGACATGCAAAGAGCACTTGAATAGAACAGCGGAGCTGCACCGCGCGCTCGAGGGCTGCCTGAACGAGTCGCTGCACCGCGACTACCGGCTGCAGGCCAGGGTGGTTAAACACATGATATCTTGCACTGGATTCGATGAACCTGTTGTTTTAAGCACGGGACACTATGTTTTTGCTACTGTGATCTTTACTATTTTGATGCTGAACGTTGTTGGAAGTCTCTGTGATTACTGGCTAGGTGATGGAGTATATGGTGAGGGTAAATTAATCTTATCTTACCTTATATAATTATAAAATCGTTTATCCTGGGTCACTGACGGATACGCGCACGGTATAAACCACTGATCCCAGAGGTTCGAAACTTAGGTAGTGTGTTCTTTGGGTCAACAAACTTGAGCACCTCAGTGAAGAGTTGCTGCACCAGCTGGCACCGACTTCAAAAATATCTGACGTTACAACAAAAATAACAGTCGTTATAAAAGACAAATTATTTTTCTCTTTTCAGTGCGCTATTGTTTTTAGTTGCCTTTTAGGCGGTAATTTTTTTTATTAATTACGTTACATTTTGAAGTGATTTTGAAACATTTAAATGATTCCAATTGGTCTTCTCGGAACATGCCTGTTCTTAAGCAAATTGCGTTATTCCAGGTACGAAGATCTTTCTCTTCTTCTCTGTGACGAGGAACTGGAAGCGACTGATGACGCCAGCAGGCGAGGGTCCGGAGCCGAGACTGCGCAGGCTTGTCGGCTTGAATGCTATAAAGTAGGTGGTAGTAAGTCGTAGGTATCTTCTGCTTTCAATGCGAACACATTTCTACCCGCAATAAATACAAAAAAATATATTTGTTTTACATGTCCATATTGACTTATTGTCTGTTTAGAAATTTTAAGTAATACGTATTACGTATTTAACCGAGTAATATAATTTCTGACTGAGCTGACAATCAGCTAATAAAATAAAATAAAAATACGCGAGTTAAATCCGTTAACAGTTGTTTCATTCCAATGTGTAATAACCGCGAAGGCATCAGAAATTATTATGTATTTGAAGTGAAATGTAATAGATAGGTATATTTCTTTTCAGTAATTGTTCTGTCATAATTAAATATTAATTTATTATTTAAAGTACATTCTGTTGTTTCAGACTTTTTGCATCCTTCGGCGTAATGTTATTTCATACGTTTTTTTTGTTTGCAATATCCATCGAAAATGCTGACTATTATGAAAGAGTAAGTTAATAAAAACTAATAAATATGTTAGTTACCTACTTAAGCGATTGTGTCACTCAAAGTCAAATTTAAGTCAGACGCTATATTTTTTTTTATTTTACTAGCTTCTGCCCGCGACTTCGTCCGCGTGGAACTCCTTTTTTGCAGTCGGTTAAAAAGTAGCCTATGTCTTTTCTCAGGCTCTAGACTTTCTTTGTACCAAATTTCATTTAAATCGGTCCAGTAGTTTTAGCGTGAAAGCGTAACAGACAGACAGACAGACAGAGTTACTTTCGCATTTATAATATTAGTAGGGATAAATATGTTAGCTAAGTACTTAAGCAATTGTGTCACTCAAAGTCAAATTGAAATCAGACGCTATATTTTTTTATATTTTATGATAGTACCTATAGTATTTTATGTAGGTACCTTTCTTTTCAGTAAATAATTTTAAATTGTTGTATATTATTGTATTTGACTTTAAAAAAGACTTTCTGCTAAGTCCTCTTTTTTAGATGTTCAGCAAACCCATGTACCAGTTACTTTCAAATTTAACACTTGGTGTGCAGCTATTCTTCTTAATTTCTGGCTTCCTCTTGGCGTACAATATTTTGATAGCAGAAGAGAAGAGAAAGCAAACCCTAATAAACCTGCCACTTGGCATTCTGTCAAGGTGGCTCAGGTACGTACTGACAGTAAATTATTGTAGGTATATACACACACACATATACACATAATTATATACATACTAGCTTCTGCCCGCGACTTCGTCTGCGCACGATGAGTACTTCACACAATATCGTTATAAAATATAGCCTATATGTTATTCTGATGTAAAAGCTATATTGTGGTAAAGTTTCATTCAAATTTATTCAGTAGTTTTTACGTGAAAGAGTAACAAACATCCATACATCCATACATCCATACTTACAAACTTTCGCCTTTATAATAGTAGTAGGATATACTAAGTAGTGGTCCCAGATTTGACAGCTGTCATTGAGATGCGGTCCTGTAAGGATGCTGGCCGCATATGAATCATGGAATAATTTTCATATTTTAAAAGAATACCGACTAAGTATAGAGATTATAGCGCCACCTAGTTCTCCCACGGGCTACGTGCTCTTGTAATACGTAGACCGTTGCGTCTATGAAAAGTAATTGTCTATGTGTAATTTCTTTTTCTATATATCTCTCTCTCTCTCAATTTTGAACATGTCGGATGTGTCTGAATTGTATAAAGTTAATTTTACTGCTATTGTTTCGCTAAGAAGAAAAATTGTATCTAAATCAAGAGACACAATAATAATAATACATATAAAAGATACACGATTCGCACTCTACAAGATTATTATTGTGCGGCGGACGATTAAAGTTGATATACCTAGTGGCTAAAAGTGATTACAATAATATATAAAATTTAGTGACAGATTATTGTAAGCTCAGTTTGCCAAAAATGGGATAACTGCAATCTTTCGTAACGTCACCATGCACAATAATTTTATACGCGAGTTCAATCTGTGTTGGCTGTCTTATTCCAATAAACCAAACGATGAACGATATTTGTATAAAAACAATTTTATGATACTATTTTATAGCGCTGTGTTGCGGACAGAACGAGTTCGCTTTTTGAAGCGCCCCCTTCACTTACTACTATTAAGTTTTGTGCAATAAAGTATAAATAAATAAACCATAGAACGTTCGCGTCGCGGTGCTAAATAACCCAATATTTATTGTAGGTTGGTGCCTCCGTATGCCCTCGTTTTGGCTTTCCAGGTCACTTGGTGGAAGGATATGGGAAGCGGGCCAAATTGGAAGGTAAATATGAGTACAGTTAGATCGGGTTACTGTACCCCTAACGGGTAACTTTACCCAACAACATTTTCAAATAAAGTAAGGTCCGGTTTGCTTTATACTTAACGGGTAACTTTACCCAACGAAATTTTCAAATACAGTTAGGTCGGGTTGCTTTATACTTAACAGGTAATTTTACCCAAGCTCCTTTTCAAATGGTACTGTAAGGTCGGGTTACTTTACCCCTAACGGGTAAATTTGGACAAGCAAATTTTCAATGTCTAAATTGTTTCTTGAATAAAATTACATACTTGATTTTTGTTTCAATTAATTACCTAATAATGTGGTGTATTAAAAGCTTAAAAAAAAATGATTCGCGAAAAGAAACTCCGCAAAAACCTAGTCACATGTTATGACTTTTTAATTATAATAAATTACTTATAATAAATATTTATAACGTTTATAATAAATACTAATAACTTACCTACGCTAGGTCATAAATGAAACAATAAACCAAGATGTAAAATGTATTGTATTAAAATTGAAGTAAGTAGCTACTGATAACGATATTTATTTGTTTTTAATACTGATTTTTTTTTCATTTTAGTCTTTAATCGCTATGGAGTCGAGCCACTGTCGCCAGTACTGGTACCAAAACCTGTTCTTCATACAGAATTACGCTGATTATCATATGTGCATGCCAGTCACCTGGTAAGTATATAGGTAAAATGGGTACCTAAATAACATGGAACAAGCTTTTGGAACAGCTCGTGCTACTTACATGCATTTTATGCTCGTACTGTGGTCCTGCACCGATTGCGACCTGTTCGCACGCCGTTTGCGACCCGTTCGCGCCCCGTTGGCCAGCCGTTCGCGCCCCGTTGGCCAGCCGTTCGCACCCTGTTGGCAGGCCGCTCACGAGCCGTTCGCGCCCCGTTCGCGTGACGCTCAAGTACTAAGAAATGTTACGCGCGCGTCTTAGTACTTGATTGTCACTTTAATCGTTAAAAACTTATTCATCAAGTGCTTCTCCGAGCATTTCAGGCACCAGATTAGACTGCAAGAGCCATTGACATTTACCCCTAACAGGATTCGAACCGACTACCTCCAGTTCGTATACTGCTAGGGCTACATTCTCCTCTGACCAAGTCTAGACCAACAGGTAGTCATTGCAAGATGACCTGTAAAAAGCTTTATGTCGTGTCATGTTCTAGGTCTTTGGCAGTGGATATGCAGCTTAGTATCGTTGGTCTGGCAATCTTTACCCTGGCTTCCAGTCCCAAGGCGAGGACCAAGGCCCTTGGAGTGGCTTTTGCTGTGGGACTCCTCGCTCCAGCTGCCCACTTATACCTGCAGGACCTCGAAGCTGTTCTCATCATGCACCCAGAGTAAGACTGTTACCGTTATAATATTTTTTACAAGATGACATACGGAGCCGACACGTGGACACTGACGGTACGGCTGGTTCACAAATGAAAAGTCGCTCAGCGGGCTATGGAAAGGGTTATGCTCGGCGTTTCTCTGCGGGATCGAATCAAAAATGAGGTGACCCGGCGATCGAGCACAGTGGCGTGCAATTGGAGAGGCCCATGACCAGCAGTGGACTGCGACAGGCTGTTGATGATGATGATTTTTTACAATTAATATCGCACACCTAAATATAAATTCTAAAGGGACCTTAGGGAGCTAACATAATCTAAATCAGGGGCGTGCCCTTCATACAAGCCGAAAAGCCCGGATTGCCCTACTAAAAATATTGTCCATCAGGAATATAAACATTCGAACTGTTTAAAAGTTCGCGCTATAATATTCGATCAGTTGAATGCAATGACCTCGCTCACTCGCTCGCCGCCAGCCAATAATATGTTAGATCACGCGCACCAATCGATGCTTACGAAACCACGACTGATCGCGACCTCTCGCTCGCACTTGGAGGCTTTTATGAGGCTTGCGTTCATGTTGTCTCTTAGTGTTTATTTCTCTTTCTAACCTATAAGAGATTGATATTTCTATTGCAGTCAAATCGTTGATTTTAATCCAGGGCTTGCTAACGAAGTTTGCTGCGAACCAATTTGGCGCATGCGTAATAGTGTCAGACTGTCAGTTGTCTGTTCTGCAACACGTTTGAACTTCGCGTCAGTTATTAAATACTTGGTTGATTGAGTGAAGTGTTTACATTATTTTTCTGTGTTTTGATTAAAGATTAGTTAACTTCTTAAGGTTTCATAGTGTTCGAGAGTTTTCTAATTTAACTGTAGTTTAACAGTGAGTACGTAGGCATATAATTGTGTTACAAAATGAAAGAAATAGTGCTTTATGGGGATTTAAAGTGTGTGTTTTGGTGCAAGTACGTGAAGCAAAGGTAAAATACTTATTTAAATTTTGATCTGGAAAAAGGTGAAAGTATTAAAACGATCGGTACCTCTTATTATTATTGTATTTTGTTATTAAAACAAATTATATTGTTAGTGTTGCATATTTTTTTCGGCGGCAATAACTTATGGATTACAACGTAGCTACGTAGGTAATATAAGTAGCTACGTAGGTAATATAAGTAGCTACGTAGGTAATATAAGTACCTAGTTATATTATGACTGAATAACTTATTTGGCGTTATGAAAAGGCATGTTATGTATTGTCAATCGCATGCATTCCGTATTTTTTTCGGTAGGTATCTTATACCAATATCATATCTTTCGGCTTGCCCTATTCTGAAACCCTAGTCCCGCCACTGATCTAAATAAGTCATTTTTCTCTTGAAAAGAAGAAAAACTGAGTACAAGTCCACTGAAGTAGTTTTCTGTATAGATTTATGATTTTTATATAAAGCTAGAAGAGTTAGCTTAAATCTGTTTTAGTGGTAGGTAGGTTTTGCTGTAAGGAATTCGATGGTGTGCATAACTCAAAACTCCCTTTATATCTAGTTGTGCAATATTGCACTCAAATACAAAAAGTGATTGACGGTTTGGGACAGAAGACTATAGAGAAATCTTTGATGAAACAATTGAACGGGCAGGGCGACGCCTGCCGGGACCACTAGAAATAAATATGTTATTATATTTGTTCGCAGGAAATGTAGAAAAGTATTCATGGGAGATCCAACTTTCAATAATTTATACAGGCGCAGTCACACAAACATTTTGAACTATGTTTTGGGTCTTATTCTTGCCATGTTGGTGTATTATACTCAAAAAAACAACTACGACGTGCAAAAACTAAAGGTACACAAATTATTATTACCTACTTAATTTGAATTATTATGTAACAACAGAAAACTTACGGTTTATAAAAAAATATGTCTATTTCTTTGGTACTAATTCATTTTGTCGTGTTTTTTATGATCAAGAGAAGGTTCTTATGGAAAAGCAGAAAATTTAAGAAAACTCTAACACAAAACTAAATACTAACGCACTATCATCTCAATGACAACAACTGTCAAATCAACCGATTAATGTAGCGATGCTTTGCCGGCGTACCTCCGGAACGGATGAACCGATTTTGATTATGTTTGAAAGTCGGAAAGATACTTAGCTTTGTTTTATGGAAATTGGTTCAAATGTTTTTATTTTTACAAACTTTTAAGTATAATGATATTTTTTACCAAGACAATAGTAGAAAAATTGAGACCGTCAGTGGGATTCGAACCCACGCCCATGCCTTTACTAGGGCAGCGTGCTAACCATTACACCATAGGGACCACTGACGAGTCGTCGAATTCCTCTCCTTCAATTCGGTCTCGCACTTTTATTGTTTACATGCGATTTTTTGTTTTGTTTATTCGTAAAATATTTTGTTTACAGAAATACAATATTCTCTACTGGGTTTCGCTTCCGCTGATGTTTCTGTCAATGATGTCAGGAGCTGTCTTCTATACAGAAGCCTGGGAGGCGCCTCTTCTTTTTAAATTGTTTTATGTCAGCGGCATAAAGTTAGTCGTTGGCATTCTCATGTCGTACATAATATTTGGAATAATCTTTAAATTGGAAGGTAAGTAAAAAAAAAAAAATAAAACAACTATAATGGAATTCATTCACGTATATTTTTAGATTTCAGTGCTGACGCTTTGAAAACTTTACTGTTACCATATTCGTAGCTGACTGAGCTGACGATACTCTAATTAACATGATGTCAGCATACAAATTAACATCCCTACGTGGGTTCTATTTAGTTCGTTATAGTTGTTTAATGGCAATATTGGTTTAACTAAATGATATTATAGTATAATTTTCTGTCCTCCGGCCGGAAAGCGCCAACTTTGTGGCCGCTGCGGTAAATGAAGTTGCCGCTTTTTGGCTTCGTCGAACAGAAAAATAGTATACTGACCTTGGCCAGTAAAATAAATCAGCCTCAGATCACATTTTTGTCAACCTCTGCTTTGCCTCGGACGACAATTACATGTGATCTGAGACATTTTTTATTTTACTGGCCTCAGTGCGTAATGTACCTACTATTTATTGACAATTATCCTAATAAAAAGTAAAGTGGTAATAATACAAGATTTGCCTTAAATAACAGTAGTAGGTAAAGTTTATCGTTAGACTATCGTCAGCTCAGACGTGCTACGAATACGAATTGTAAAGTTTTCGAAGCGTCAGTCATTAAAATAAAATACGCAATTACCTACTAGCGACCCGCCCCAGCTTCACACGGGTGCTTAACACTTTCGAATCACTCCATCTATTAAAAAAAACCGCTCCAAAATCCGTTGCGTAGTTTTAAAGATTTAAGCATACATAGGGACAGACAGCGACAGCCACTTTGCGTTATAAAGGACGCTCGCACAGTAACCTTGGGCCCTAGACAAGTGCCCAACGTTCAACGTTAACGTTAAACGTTAGCACCAAAATGTATGGGATTTGACATTTGTGACTTACGTGACAGTCGTTCGCGGATGTCAAATCCCATACATTTCGGTCCTAACGTTTAACGTTAACGTTGAACGTTGGGCACTTGTCTAGGGCCCCTTGAAGGTTACTGTGCGAGCGTGAGGGCACTATTACTACGCGCGTGCGACAGAGACAAATAGAAAAAGGGCAACGTCCGTTTTTCGCTGTGCTCCGCGACCGTCCTTTACTACTACAAGCTTTTCCTGATTTTCCAGGCATCTACAGAGCTGTATTTGAGTGGAGTGGTTGGACAGTGCTCAGCCGGGTTTCATATTGTGCCTACTTGATACACATGATATTCCTCGAGACCATTCTTGCCACCAATAGGACACCTATGTATGGTTCCTTCTTTAATCTGGTAAGGATAACGTTAAAAAACATTAGTTAGGAAGAATGTATCCATTTGTTAGTAAATAATTAAGAGAAGGTATCCAATTTAATGAATTGCTGACAAGAGAAGAGAACGTATCGCTAGTAGCTTTGTGATAAAACACATTTATCATATTAAAATTAACATCGAATCAAATAGAACGATCAAGTAGGTAATCAAATTTTATTTTCATCCACTCGCCTTCTAATATCACAATCTCATAACAACAAATAATTAAGATATCGTCAGCTCAGTCGTGCTACGATTATGGAAACTAGGTTCCGAAACGTCAGCTAATAAAATAAAATACGCAAGTTAAATTTGTTTATAGTTGTTTTATTCCAATGTGTTATAACCGCGAAGGCATCAGCATTATTAAGACATCGTTAATTGTATAAAAAGTTATTTTAAAAACTAGCAATCGATGGTTTTACTTATTTACCTACCTTATAATTTATTGCACGAAACTAAACAGAAGTGTACAAAAGCGAACTTAATGCCTTGAGGCATTCTCTATCAGTTAACCTTAGAGTCATACAAAAAAAAAACAGTTTGTATGTGTGAACAAATAAGAATAAGAATGAGTTTATCCAGTAGACAATAACTATTAAATATTATCAATATCTAGGAGCCTAGAAGGGTGCCAACGTTCAACGTTAACGTTAAATGAAACGACCAAAATGATTTGATTTGACATCCGCAAGCGACTGTCACTTACGTCACAAACGTTCGCGGATGTCAAATCCCATACATTTTGGGCGTTTTAACGTTAACGTTGAACGTTGGCACCTTGTCTAGGCCCCCTAGTTCTTATTTCAAGTACAAGCGTAAGCTATACTAAAAACAAAACTTTTTTTTTTCAGATGAACCTGTTCATCCTCGTTACAGCCACTTCATTCACTTTGGCCTTCATCATGTTTGTCCTAGTGGAGTCTCCATTCCACCAGCTGGTGAAACACCTCACCCCCAGACCCTCAGAAGACAAGACCAGGTCTGATGTACCAACTTACAAAAAAGATAAATAATGTTGACTTGAAACTGTTACTGATATTTGCAGAATAAATGGCCCCAGCGAGATTTGAACTCACATGCTTGTTTTAGTGAGTTTGTGCTGTGTTTTATCCAATTCAGTAATTGTTGGTATTAAAGTGTATTTAAATGTGTATATGTATATTTTAAGTTTTATTGAGATACCTATTATTAAAACATGAGAAACTGTTATAATTATTATAATATCCTTTAAATACAATAATGAAGTTTTAATACTAATATAAATAATACCTCACCCTAACTTTATTATATTATAGAGAGTAAGTTATTTGTACAGTCGTCATCAGATATATCGTAGCTGGCGAGGCAGGTCTGTACTCAAATATATCTGAGTAACTAACATTAAATAAATAATAAATACGGTAAATTAGACCAATAATATCTATACATTAAATTCGTCACAAATATAAGAGCAGCAATTATTCAATAAAATCTGAACACACAACGAGGCAGAAATATCTGAATATCTCATTTATTTTAATCCAAATCGGCTCAGCCGTTATTGAGTTATAAATAGTGTAACTAAAACGACTCATAAGTTTTGGATGTGATGTTGCAACCATGGTCGCGGAGAAGCTAAGATTAACATTTAGCCGAGAGAGTATCGAACTGCCCTAAAAAACACATAATTATTATGATTAGCTACATAAGCACGTGTTTTAAAAAAACTTGAAATAGAAATGACGTAACTTACAGACAGCGATATGAAATAAAAGAATAAACTCGTTAGAAAAATAAAAGGCTCTAAACAAATATCTTGTTTCAAAAACATATAAATTAATATCCTTTTTTTATTTCTAATGATCTAATTAAACTAAAATAAGTCCATTAAAAAGGAAAAGATGGGTTTTTAAGATTTTCTATTGTTATACTTAAGTAAACTAAATTTTCATTAGCTCAGTCGGCTACGGATATGGGAACTATGAAGTTTTCAAAACCTTGGCATATAAATGTCCGTTATAATTAATTGTTTCTTTCCAATGTGTAACTGTGAAAGCAGAAGAAATTATTATGTATATATTTTTTACCACGAATAACTAGTTTAAAAAAATACCTAGAGGTAGAAATTTATTTTTAAATCGATATAATATATAATCTAAGTACATACAGGCTATATTATGTTCGTTTTGAATCACTATCCATTAACGAAACCGCTTCAAAATCCGTTACGTAGTTAAAAAGATTTAAACATACGCTTTGCTTTATACTACTTATATAGTGACAACAAGGGCGAGCATAGCATATAGGCACAATGGAGTGCCTACCCTGATGTAGTACATGCCTGACCCCCGTGACCTCACTGCACGTGCCTGGACCTGATTGTGACTGCATAACTTTTGAAAAATAAATCAATCTAATCTAATTTAAATAAAAACGTTATCTATCGGTCGTCATCCACGATTGCAACTTCTACCTTTGTGTGGTAAAAAAAGAAGGGTTAGCCATTAGCATATTATGTGCTTAATGGGGGTTAAAGTTAGGTCGCTTAATGCTAATTTAAGAAGCACTCGTTAAGTTCTAGTTTTTAGTGCATTCGCTCAGTCCACTGTGGATCTTGTAAAGCCTAGGTGTTTAAATGATAAGAGATTTTAATATTGATTTTTTGATGGTAATTTTAAAATGTTTGGTATAATATTTGTTTTGCTAACTGTGGGGAGCAGTTACGCTGTTATTTACAATTTAAATGGTGAGTATTTTTTAATTATTATGATGTATTATATAATTTTATTTTAATTTTACTCATCGAAAATGTCACCTGACTCGGGTTTTCACGTATAATATAGATAAATTAAATCATAAAAAAAATATATATCGTACCCGGTCTATATGTGAAACTAACCACTGTAAAAATAACTGTTAACTACCATGTATAAAAAAATATCATAAAATAATTAGAACAGTTACTACCTAAAATTATGCAACCTTATCTGCAATACGCTTAAAATATACATATTACCTATCATAAAAATATTTTAAAAAATATCCTGCCAAAATAAATAGGCAGAAATAGGTTGTTTCTTTGGTACCTACCTTAAACTATAATATTTCAGTTATAAGAATAATATTATATTACTAGCGGTCCCGGCAGACTTCGTCCCGCCCGGCAAAAAAAAAATTATCACTAAGGGGTATGAAAAATAGATGTTGGCCGATTCTCAGACCTACTCAATACGCTCACAAAATTTCATGAGAATCGGTCAAGCCGTTTCGGAGGAGGGAACGAAAACTGTGACACGAGAATTTTATATATAAGATTATACTATGGAGAAGAGATTGTAAAAGTTAAGATGGCGCCGTGATGAAATACACGGCGCCATCTTGAATTGTAAAAGTTAAGATGGCGCCGTGTATTTCATCACGGCGCCATCTTAACTTTTACAATCTCTTCTCCATAGTATAATCTTATATATAAAATTCTTCGGTTACAGGCGTGCTGAAACTTTCTCTTCTAATGTTATTTCAAATGTCAATTACTTTTGTAATATTTATCTTTGAACATTATTTATCAGACACGGAGTATGACCGTCTGCCGCCCGTATTCAAGCTGGAGCGGTTTGATTCCTGTCTGCGACAACCTGGGGACCTGTACTGCCAGCTGGACGCCGAGCTGGTCTCCGACGAGCCCAGCGACCTCCTGGACATTATACAAGTAAGAAAATTAGAATTTTGAATGTGAAGTGCTTATATCTTAAATAGGTAGGTAGTTACTCGTGTTGCTGTGTTTGTTGCCAAACTTCTCCAAAACGGCTGGACTGGGTTTAAGAAATTTTGTGTGCATATCGGGTAGGTCTGAGAATCGGCCATCTCTAGTTTTTTAGATACTTAAGTTATATATTTTTTTTAATTATACCCAGTTATTGTATTCTGAATATTGTCACATTTTTAATGTTTACCGGCGCAATCAGTAGGTACGTAAAGACTGTAAGACGTGCTATTTTATGCGTGAAATAAATCAATATTTGATAGCCTGACTATCTAGTGTAACTATAAGTTAGGGGCATTTACCATTTTTCTTAAAGTTACGGGACAAATGTCTCGAGAATTTGTACCTACCTAAATTTGTATATCATATATTTATGATAGTTCTGTTGTCAAATACAAGATTTGCATTGTTTAAGGGATACTCAGAAAGAACATTGACACATTACAACCACTCGCTCATACACTGGGGAGTTTGCGTCACGAAGACTTGCAAAGAGCACTTGAATAGAACAGCGGAGCTGCACCGCGCGCTCGAGGGCTGCCTGAACGAGTCGCTGCACCGCGACTACCGGCTGCAGGCCAGGGTGGTTAAACACATGATATCTTGCACTGGATTCGATGAACCTGTTGTTTTAAGCACGGGACACTATGTTTTTGCTACTGTGATCTTTACTATTTTGATGCTGAACGTTGTTGGAAGTCTTTGTGATTACTGGCTAGGTGATGGTAAATATTATGGTAAGTCATTAATACCATAACTACATAAACGAAAATGAATCAATGAAATGTACCTACCTATGTTCGCTCATAACTTCTCATGAACTATACCAAATTGGATGTATTTTTGTTTAAATCTTTTTATATATTATTATATTTGTTAAGACAAGAAGAAAATGAAGGTAGTCAGAAATAAGGAAATGTTTATAAAAAAATATGGCGGTAAGAAGTTCGCCGGGTTAGATAGTTATATAATAATATAAACAAAAGGTAGGTTAGTGGCAAAAATGACCGATAAAGACAGTACCTAATCATTACCTATTTGACCCCCTATAAAAAAGAGAAGTGGGTGTATCTTTGATCGTTTGAGATACCGTCATGTTAATCTCAGAGTATATTTAGGAACAGAATCATTAAGTAAAAAAACTTAAGTATAATTATCTCCTAGTACTGGTGCAAATATTGTTTCAGGTGACACTTAAATAATATTATTTCGTCGGTGCGATTGCAATAGCGCGTAAGAGCAATTTGCAATACCGCGTATCAGTATTTTATAATGTTTTTAGGAGGGAGAAATAATTGGTGCCACTCAGAATAGACACTCAGAAGTCGATGGCGCGACAACTAATTTTTGCGACTTTTGTAAATACGCGCTATTGCAGTCGCATCGACGATTTGCAACCATTATAGATATAGCTAGAGCGGGCAATGTGATAACAGCAAAGGCATCAGAAATTATAATGATCTTGTTCTTAAGCAAATCGCCTTATTCCAGGTACGAAGATCTTTCTCTTCTTCTCTGTGACGAGGAACTGGAAGCGACTGATGACGCCAGCAGGCGAGGGTCCGGAGCCGAGACTCAGCAGGCTTGTCGGCTTGAATGCTATAAAGTAAGTATCTGCAACAAATATATACTAATATACTAATATTATAAAGAGGAAAGGTTTGTTTGTTTGGATTGAATAGGCTCCGAAACGACTGGTTCGATTTGAAAAATTCTTTCACTGTTGGAAAGCTACACTATTGCTGAGTGACATAGGTTATAAAAAAAAGAGATCCGGGCCGCTAGTATCGATATAAAATAAGCGATATTACGACTCATTTCCCGTAGACATAGTCGCGGGCAGAAACTAGTGTAATATAGAGGTTGAAATGACAGTTGATAAAGAATACTTTGTTTTTAAATATAGGTATATAATTTATTTCTCTGTTGGTTTTATATGATAATGTTGTGTAATAAATAAATATTAATTTAACATTAAGAATACATTTTGTTGTTTCAGACTTTTTGCATCTTTCGGCGTAATGTTCTTTCATTCGTTTTTTTTCTTTATAATATCCAACGAAAATCCTGACTATTATGAAAGAGTAAGTTACTTATTTTTAAATTATCAATATGCCAGTTACTACTTAAGCAATTGTGTGACAAAATATCAAATTTAATGAGATGCAATATGTTTTAACTGATTGAACTCGCGTATTTTATTTTATTAGCTAAATGAGCTGACAGCTCAGTCGTGCTACGATTATGGAAACTGTAAAATAAAATACGCGAGTTAAATTCGGTTATAGTTGTTTCATTCCAATGTGTAATAGTACAAATTTTTACTTTTATATTTTTTTGAGTAAATAATTCTAAATTGCATAATTTACTTTTAAAAAGACTTTCAGCTGAGTCTCTTTTTTTTAGATGTTCAGCAAACCCATGTACCAGTTACTTGCAAATTTAACACTGGGTGTGCAGCTATTTTTTTTATTATCTGGTTTTCTTTTGGCGTACAATATTTTGATAGCAGAAGAAAAGAAAAAACTGACCCTAATGAACTTACCACTTGGCATCTTATTAAGGTGGCTCAGGTATGTATTGACCGTTTTTCTTTACGTGGGAAAATCCTCATGGATACCTATACCCCTCCACCAAAGGGGAGGGGAGGGGTTATGCCAGACTAGGTGGAGTAAAATTCTTTTTTTTGTTTATCGATGTGAAAAGGTGGTGGTTTACCCCCCCTTCTAGCATTACCCGTAACATTTATATTATATATTATGAACAATGAGGGTAGTTAGGTTTGAGTGTGAACACACTCGTATATTTATAGGAACCAGTCGGTCCCCTACAGCGTGGTTAGTGCATGTGCTTTACCCTATAATCGTAATACTATCTAAAGGGTAATAAAATAAAATATAGCTATCTAAAGGGTAGGCAGGACGACTTCGTCTTTTGTATTACTTCTAATAAGTTTTATGTTATAAAGTATAATTAAATAAACTAGGTACTGAATAACCCAATATTTATTTCAGGTTGTTACCTCCCTACGCCCTCGTTTTGGCTTTCCAGGCGACTTGGTGGAAGGATATGGGAAGCGGGCCAAATTGGAAGGTAAATATGAGTACAGTAAGATCGGGTTACTGTACCCCGGACAGGTAATTTGACCCCACCAAATTTTCAAATACTGTAAGGCCGGGCTACTTTACCCCTACCGAGTAACTTAACGTAGACAATTTTTCATAAGTATATAAGGTCCGGGTTATTTTACCCCCAACGGGTAACTTTACCTAACGAAATTTTCAATGTCTGATTTGTTTCTTCTATGAAATTATATATTTACCTGATTTTTGTTTCAAATATTTCAATGTAGAGTACCTACTAAAAGCTTACGCCGCAAGAAATTCGTCAGTACTTTTCAATAGAATAAAATATAACATTTTAAATAAATACTACTAACAACTAACTTACATGAGATGTAAAATGTATTGTTTTAGAATTGACGAATCTATTTTACTGCTTACGACATCTATCAGCGTTTTATACAAACATACAATACAATAATAAATATTTTTTTCATTTTAGTCTTTAATCGCTCTGGAGTCGAGCCACTGTCGCCAGTACTGGTACGAAAACCTGTTCTTCATGCAGAATTACGCTGATTATCATATATGCATGATAGCCACCTGGTAAGTATATACAATAGACCTAACTAAACAAGTTTTAGCGTGCATTCCCATAATTATAGCAAATGCTCAGCTCATACTGCTAACATGCGCGTCGATCCCCTGTCGTTTGGGCGCAGTTGGCGACCCGTTGGTGACCCTTTGGTGACCCGTTGGTGACCCGTTGGTCAGCTGTTCGCGACCCAATGACCATTCGTGCGCGACCCGTTCACCAGCTATTCGCGTGACTTTCAAGTACTAAGACGTGTTGCGCGTCTCAGTACTTGATTGTCACTTTAATCGTTAAAAATTTATTCATAAGTGCTTCTCGGAGCGGCCGTCCTTCGCAAATAATAGTATTAAGTATCAATTAAAACAGTAGGTACGTGTAGGTGTCAGATTCTGTTCTTGAATATAGTCTAAGACGAATAACGGCGTTTCAAACGCTCTAAGATCTACCCTCGGTAGTCAGTTATTTTTTTACCAGATTAGATTGCAAGACATTGACCCCTAGCAGGATTTGAACCGGCTACATCCTCCATAGTCTCTGACCAAGTCTAGACCAATAGGTAGTCATTGAAAGGTGACCTGTAAAAAGCCCCATGTCTTGCAATGTTCCAGGTCCTTGGCAGCTGATATGCAGCTCACTATCCTTGGTCTGGCGATCTTTACCCTGGCTTCCAGTCCCAGGGCGAGAATCAAGGCCCTCGGAGTGGCTTTTGCCCTGGGTCTCCTCGCTCCAGCTGTCCAGTTGTACCTGCAGGACCTAGATGCTGTTCTCATCATGCACCCAGAGTAAGATTGTTGTTAAAATAATATTTTTTACAATTAATATGGCACACCTAAATATAAATTTTAAAGGGACCTTAGGGAGTTATCTAAATAAGTCTTCGGGATAGACAAAAACTGATTAATAAGTCCACTGAAGGAGTTTTCTGTAAAGATCTAGGTACCTATGCTTTTTATATGAAGCTGGAAGAGTAAGCGTAAATCTGTTTTATTGGTAGATTAATGGATATGACAGGTATGGATGATTGTAGGAACGGAATGAATGTAAAGAGTGAGTGAGTGAGAGTGAGTGAGCGCAGGAATGACGAGACCGACGATACCTAGCAAAAGACGGTGTAACATTGTGTTGATTTTTAAAATACATAATTTGGATTTTTGGCTGGTTTTCTTTTCGATCCCAAATAATAATATATTATTATATTTGTTCACAGGAGATGTAGAAAATTATTTGTGGGAGATACGAATTTTAACAATTTATACAGGCGCAGTCACACGAACATTTTGAACTATGTTTTGGGTCTTATTCTTGCCATGTTGGTGTATTATACTCAAAAAAATAATTACGACGTGCAAAAGCTAAAGGTACACAAATTATTATTACTTAACTTAATTATTGGGTAACAACCGAAAACCTATCCTAATCTCGACTAATATTATACATGCGAAAGTAAGTCTGTCTGTCTGTCTCGTTTTCACGCTGAAACTACTGAATTTAAATGACATTTGGTACACAGATAGTCTAGATCCTGAGAAAGAACATAGGCTACTTTTAATAGCGAAAAGAGGGTTATAAGGTGGTATGATTAGGAAGATTAGGTACTAATTATTTTTGTCGTGTTTCTTGTGATCAAGAGAGGGTTCTTACGTAAGAAAAAAATATTTAAATGTTGCACGGAAAAGTAGAAATTTTAAGAAAACTTTACGAAAATATATGCTGCCACTACTAACGTAGTGGCAGCATACCATCACGTAGCTCTTGAACGGATGAACCGATTTTGTTACTGTTTTTTTTTGTTTTAAAATCGGAATAATATTCTTGGCTATGTTTGTTGGAAATCGGTTCAGCTGTTTTTTTTATCTTTATTTACACAATCGTCTACAAAATATGTTTAATAATGATATTTGGACTAAGATATTAGTAGAAAAATTGAGACCGTCAGTGGGATTCGAACCCACGCCCATGCCTTTTCTAGCGGCAGCGTGCTGACCATTACACCATAGGGACCACTGACGAGTCGTCGAATTTCTCAAATTCGGCCTTGTACTTTTATTGTTTACATGCTATTTTTTGTTTTATTTGTTCGTAAAATGTTTTGTTCACAGAAATACAATATTCTCTACTGGTTTTCGCTTCCGTTGATATTTCTGTCAATGATGACAGGAGCTGTCTTCTATACAGAAGCCTGGGAGGCGCCTCTTCTTTTTAAATTGTTTTATGTCAGCGGCATAAAGTTAGTCGTTGGCATTCTCATGTCATACATAATTTTTGGAGTAATCTTCAAATTGGAAGGTAAGGGCAAAATTGTAATAAAACTATACCTAATGGAAATAATTCACATATATTTTTTTGATTTTATAGTGTTGATGCTTCGAAAACTTTACTGTTTCCATATTCGTAGCTGACTGAGCTGACGATACAGTCAGCATACAAATTAATATACCTACCTACGTGAGTTCTATTAAGTTCGTTATAGTTGTTTAATTCCAATATTGGTTTAGCTAAATGATATTTTAAACTAGCTTCTGCCCGCGACTTCGTCTGCGTATGATTAGTATTTTACACTATATCGTTATAAAATATAGCCTATATGTTATTCTGATGTATAAGCTATATTGTGGTAAAGTTTCATTCAAATCCATTCAGTAGTTTTTACGTGAAAGAGTAACAAACATCCATACATCCATACATACAAACTTTCGCCTTTATAATAGTAGTAGGATTAATTTATTATTAGTAATACAAGATTTACCTAAATAATAGTAGTAAAGCTTAACGTTATGAACTTGAGCGTGAGATTATAGTCAGCTCAGTCGTGCTATGAATAGGGGAACTGTACAGTTTCCATAATAGTAGCACGACAGCTCAGTCGTGCTACTATTATGGAATGTGTAAAGGCTCCGAAACGTCAGCCATTGAAATAAAAAACGCCAGTTAAATCCGTTTAAAGTTGTTTTATTCTAATGTATAATAACCGCAAAGGCATCAGAAATTAGTAAGTAGGTATCCGTTGCGTAGTTTTAAAGATTACCTGTTGGTATAGTGGTCAGAGGCCCTGACTACGAAACCGGAGGTTGCGGGTTCGAATCCCGCTAGGGGCAGATGTCAATGTGATGAGCACTGGCATCTGTAGGTACCTGAGTCTTGGATGTCTTATATGTATTTATGTGTATTTATCCGTTGTCTAGTACCCATAACACAAGCTTTGCTTAAAATGGGACTAGATAATTGGTGTGAATTGTCCAAAGAAATTTATTTATTTATTTAATTTGAGCATTCACAGGGACAGACAGCGACAGCGACCTTGTTTTATACTATGTAGTGATACAAGCTTTTTCTGATATTCCAGGCATCTACAGAGCTGTATTTGAGTGGAGTGGTTGGACAGTGCTCAGCCGGGTTTCATATTGTGCCTACTTGATACACATGATATTCCTCGAGACCATTCTTGCCACCAACAGGACACCTATGTACGGCTCCTTCTTTAATCTGGTAAGGATAACGTTAAAAATCATTTGTTAGTAAATAATTAAAGAAGGTATCCCCTTTTTTAATTGCTGTCAAGAGAAGAAATGAAATCGCTAGTGACTTTGTGATAAAAAGACATTTATCATATTTACATCAACGTTGAATCCAATGAAATAATTTATTAGTAAATAGACGTTAAAAATTACTTTTACTCGTTATATAATATTATGTGGGTGTGCGCTTCGGAAATACCATAATTGCTGAGAAGAAACGCCTCAAGAAACTTAGCAGAAAATATTTTGGGACAGACAAAATAATATCAGTATTAGTAATATCGTTAGATTACTTGTGCTGCGAATATTTTAGAACTAGTTAATGATGCTCTATTTATTTCCAGATGAACCTGTTCATCCTTGTATCAGCCACTTCATTCACTCTGGCCTTCATCATGTTTGTCCTAGTGGAGTCTCCGTTCCACCAGCTGGTGAAACACCTCACCCCCAGACCCTCAGAAGACAAGACCAGGTCTGATGTACCAACTTACAAAAAAGATAAATAATGTTGACTTGAAACTGTTACTGATATTTGTGAAGAAGAAGTGGAATAAATGACCCCAGCGAGATTTGAACTCACATGCTTGTTTTAGTGAGTTTGTGTTGTGTTTTATCCGATTATGTAATTAAGTATTTGTATTAAACTGTGTATTTTTTTGTTATTGATCGAATTTTGATTGATATGTACATATGTAGCTGGTATAAAAAAATTAGAAACTAATAATACAATAATATTTAAATACAATAATGAAGTTTTAATATTAAAATAATACATCTCCCTAATATATATTATTATAAGTACTATAAAGAGTAATATATACAGTCGCCATCAAATATATCCTAGCTGGCGATGTACTCAAGTAAGTATATTATATCTGAGCAACATTACATTTCAAAAAAATCATTACCACGATAAATAAGACCAATAATATATTATGTGAATTCGTCACAAATATAAGAGCAGCAATTATTTGATAAAATCTGAACACACAAAGAGCCAGAAATATCTGAATATCTCATCTATTTTGAGCCAAATTAGTTGAGCCATTCTTGAGTTGTAAATCGTGTAACGACTCCCATGTTTTGGATGTGACATTGCAACTATGGTCGCGGGGAAGCTAACATATCAACATTTAGCCGTGAGAGTATCGAACTGCCCGCAAAAAAACACATCTACTTATAACCTTGACCAAAAAAAAACACCAAATAATATCTACCTGTCCTACTTTTTATAAATAAAAGAAGACACGAACTGATCAATGCACAGGGTCTAGAAAAGTTAAATCCCACCAAAAACATTCTGTAAAAAAGTAGTGAAGTCTCGATAAAGCTGCTTGTTTATCTCTAATAAGTAATGAAATCTAGACAAAGTCGTGCCAAGTCTAAGGTTCCTTACTGCGATTTCTTTAATATCATAGTTAACGTTGTGTGACTTGGCCGTTGAACATTCTTTGTACGTTAGTTGGTACAAGTCAATTATGAGCTATTTTCTCGCTTAACCAATATACTAATATAGGTAGTAAAAAAATTTAACGGCCAAGTCACACAACATTAACTATAATAATAAAGAAATCGCTATATATAGATTTTAAAATTTATATAGATTGCAGCAAAAGATCACGTTGTACTAACTTTGCACCCCTTTTTCATCCCCCTTAGGTGTAGAATTTCGGATAGTGTTTTCTTATCAGACGTCCACGTCATACAAAAAATACACCCTCTAAGTCTCTACGATCAGCGGTTTAGGCTGTGTGCGTATCCGTCAGTCTTTCAGGACAAAGGATTATATATAAATAGAAGAAGATATATTTATAAGACAAATTTATAATTATATAACTAGCGGCCTCGGCAGACGTCGTCCTGCCCGTCCGATTGTTTCGTCAAAGATCTTTCAAAGTCTTCTAACTGTCACTTCTTCATAAGGCTTCATATTTTCCCCGTTTTTTACACATTTTCCACTGTTTCTTCGCTCCTATTGGTCGCAGCTTGATGTTATATAGCCTAAAGCCTTCCTCAACAAATGGTCTATCCAACAAAAAAAAATTTAGGATTCGAACCAGTAGTTCCTGAGATTAGCGCGTTCAAACAAACAGACAAACTCTTCAGCTTTACAATATTAGTATAGATAGATTAATAAATTACTCATTTAGGAAATCGTTGTTTTGTGCAAGATCTTAGCAGTGACTTATTAAGTTCAAATACCGCATGTTAAAAAATATAAAAGAATAAGTTTAGGAATTAAACATAGGTCACTTATTTGATTAAAAATACTTGTTAGGTTCAAGATCTTAATTTGCTCAGTCGTCTGCAGACCTTGTGTGAACAACCTAGTTTATTAAGCGAATTAGTTAATAATTTATTAAGATTTGAAAATGTTTCTTTTAATATTTATTTTGTTAACCATTAGAAGCAGTTGCGCTGTAATTTACAATTTAAATGGTAAGTAAATTATATTATTAATATTATTAAGTAAATTATATTTTCTGAAAATTTCGCGATCACTAGACATTGGGGTAACAATTATACTAAAACTAGCTTCTACCCGCGACTTCGTCCGCGTGGAACTCCTCCTTTTTTGCAGTCAGTTAAAAAGTAGCCTATGTCCTTTCTCAGGCTCCAGACATTCTTTGTACCAAATTTCATTTAAATCAGCCCAGTACTTTTAGCGTCAAAGCGTAACAGACAGACAGACAGACAGACAAAGTTACTTTCGCATTTATAATATTAGTAGGGATAACTATTAATATTCAATTTAAGCGGATTATCGTCGGCGAGCCTATGATGAATTGTCGAGTCGACTTGTCATGTCGATGTCATCTTATTCTCGCGGTGATCTGTCAAAACGAGAAATCTTGTTATGTCGATGTCGTCTCTTATTTCTTCATGTCGACAACGAAATAGTATCGACACGACAAGGGGAAGGCTTGTCGACAACAATCTCAAAATTAATAAAAGCGATTAAGCCTTTTATAAGTAATTGTTTTGTAATAATAAATGAAATTGAATGTTTGACGGCCTGCTGGTCTAGTGGTCAGAGCCCCTGACTACGAAACCGGAGGTTGCGGGTTCGAATCCTGCTAGGGGCAGATGTCAGTGTGATGAACACTGGCATCTGTACCTGAGTCTTGGATGTCTTATATGTATTTATGTATGTTTATCCGTTGTCTAGTACCCATAGTACAAGCTTTGCTTAGTTTGGGACTAGATCAATTGGTGTGAATTGTCCAAAAGATATTATTATTATTATTATTAAATAGGCTTTGAAGCTTCTCATCTGGAGGCTCGCCACCCGTTCGGTTTTGCAATAAAGGCACACCAGCTGGTCAACTGCGCTTCAGTATTCATTTCTAAAAAAAGCATTCGGCTTTTATTCCAATTTATTCATAATGTGCGAAATAGTATCTGTCACTTATGCAGTAACTAAGAAAGCGACAGTGCAGATAACTTACACGACAAATATCTTACGTCTTTGTGTATATGGATTTCCGTTACCAGCAAAAATAATTTATCTGTTATTTTCATACTTTTGCAATGAGTGAAAGGGCGACAGATACGAAACCTCTTTGTTTATTTTTATAGACACGGAGTACGACCGGCTGCCGCCCGTGTTCCGGCTGGACCAGTTCGACTCCTGTCTGCGGCGCCCTGGAGCCCTGTACTGCCAGCTGGAAGCAGAGCTGGTCTCCGACGAGCCCAGCGACCTCCTGGACATTATACAAGTAAGCAGTAATAATAATATAAAAAGTGTTAAATTTATAAGAGATATAGGTAATAGATAAAACAGATAATCCTACATATTTGACCAATTATAAATGTTGTTTTAGGAATATTCAGAAAGAACTGTAACACATTACAACCACTCGCTCATACACTGGGGAGTTTGCGTCACGAAGACTTGCAAAGAGCACTTGAATAGAACAGCGGAGCTGCACCGCGCGCTCGAGGGCTGCCTGAACGAGTCGCTGCACCGCGACTACCGGCTGCAGGCCAGGCTGCACCGGGACCGGGTGCACTGCACGGGACACGATGAACCAGCCACAATAAGCACAGGACACTATGTCGCAGCTGGTTTTCTTCTTTCAATTTTGATGCTTAATATACTAGGAAGTGTATATGATGTATGTTTAGCGAATGAAACAAAAGACATAGGTAATATACTTTGTTTTTTTTTAATAAACTACATAGTCGCTACAACGCTAGGACAAAATCTTGTTGAGTGTCGATACCACTCTGAACTAGTACGTAAGATTTTTGTCGTGTAAGAAAGAACTTATTCTCGCTCTTTGCTAAAATGCACTCTGGATATCTACTCTATAGTATTATAGTAGGCAGCTATTTTTCCTCATACGAAAAATATTATCTATTTATTGTTTAACTATCGTAAAACTGTCATCATATTTTCTATGTTTTCCACACGGCTTAGCCATAGGTATACATTGTTGGTGTTTCTATTCAATAAATAAATAAAGTATAACAGTGACGGATGCTTTCTTGCGCGACAGAATCCTTACGCGTATATATTTGACATGACATGAATACTAAATATATTTTGTACTTTTAGGTATTATGCAGTTACTTATCTGCTTCTCTCTGCGTCGGAACTGGAGGCGACTGGTGATGCCGGCGGGAGAGGGGCCGGAGCCAAGACTGAGGAATTTAGGCGCCCTGAATGGGATAAAGTAAGCTATACTAATCTTTACTTAATATAATAAAGACGAAAAGTTTGTTTGTTTGAATTGAATAGGCTCCTAAACGACTGGACTTCTTCTTTCACTGTTGGAAAGCTACACTATTCCCGAGTAACATAGGCTATAAAAAGGGATCCGGGCGAAGCCGGGGTGGGCCGCTAGTATTAATTTAGAATCTGCTTTCAAAGAGCTCAAACTATTTTCAATATCAGTATTATTTGAAAAATATTGACGGTACAGGTATATATGTATCTACCTTATTTTAATAAGTTTTTAGTAACAGAATTAGTAAAAATGGCGACCGTCCTAGGCAGGGAATGCCAAGGACATGAGTTCAATTCCATCGGCCGATTGTTTTTTTTGTTGTCTAATTCATAATCAAGTTTAGTTTATTAGGGTCAAAAAAGTCATCCTTTAGTATGGCCAATAGTCTTTAATGACGATTTTTGTCAAGCGACAAATCTTCTCGATTGACATTATCTCGTTTCTAAAAGTAGGGTGGTACTTTACTTACATTGTCGTTTAGGGGTGACATTTTGTCAACATGGACGACAAAATAAAATCTGTGTTAACTTTATCGATATAGGATAGTACACCGCGACAGTAAAACGATATCGACTTCTTAAAACGTGTCTGTCAATGTGACAAATACTTACAGCAAGTAAGGTATTTGTCGCGCAAAAAAAGCATCTGTCATGATTCTATATTGTCCTTTTTTTTACAGAACAATAGCAACTATAGGAGTTATATCCGCTCACTGTATTTTACCATTAATGGCTATTCCCGAAAATACTCATTACATGGAAAATGTAAGTAATTTCAATTTATATAACCCTTACACTGAGTAAAGTGTACGCACAAATAAAAAAAAAAAATAAGTAATTTATAAAAACAACTCGGTGGCTTGATGAACTACAGAAAATCAAATCTGGTGACCAGCAGTAGTAGTGCCTACCGAACCCAAATTGTATTTTCAAACTATGAAAATTTAGACAAAAAAATCATCCAAATCGATTTAATCGTTTAAGAGTTATGCGACAAACACAAGTAAAGTTGTCGATAACGAGAATATTCTTGACATGTCGATGTCGTCTCTTATGTCAACAACGGAATAATATGGTTCTCGTCTTTTCATTAGGTACATCAATATTCTATACTAATATAATAAAGAGGAAAGGTTTGTTTGTTTGTTTGTTTGAATTGAATAGGTTCCAAAACAACATGACCGATTTGAAAAAATCTTTCACTGTTGAGGAGCTGCGTTCACCGTGAGTGACATAGGGTATAGAATATTAAAAAAAAAAGGTTTCTGTGCGAAGCCGAGGCGAAGAGCGAGTTCATTAATATAAAAGCGAGATAGATTCCCTGTTCCATTTGCTTATCTTTTATATTATTATGCTTTACAGTTCCACAAAGGTATCTTGAATAAATTATTCCTGAATGTCATGCCGTTGGTGCAAATATTCTTCCTTATGTCCGGCTTCCTGTTGGCGTATAGCAGTATGATCAGTGAGGAAAAGAAGAAATTCACAATAAGCTCTTTACCATTTGGAATTTTGCAGAGATGGCTCAGGTGTGTATGAAAATTTACATTTCTCTTTAAAACTTAAGGAAATTGTAAAGATATTCGTGCCAAGACAAGAGTAGAAGAAATCGAGACCGCAGCGGGACTTGAACCCACGCCTATGGGGCAGGCGCAGCAAGGGTCGCGCATGTACTACGTCAGGGTAGGCACTTCATACATTTATTCCATTGTGCCTATATGGAATGTGGGACTACACTATGGGATCACTAATTAAATCGACGAAATTTTCTGGTACTATATTCTGTCTTTGTACTTTCTTTTGTTACACACTTACCATATTATTATTATTCTATATCAATCGAATTTCACTTTTGGAAATTAATTGACTATCAAATGAACCGTTTTAAGAACATTTCTATTTCAACACTCACATGTCAGAGCACGCCAATGACCAGCTGTCATGTTCCACCAATCATAGGCCAGTAGCTCGGCTCTCATTGGTGAAACATGACAGCTAGACCTCATTCTACACTAGCGCATCTAGCGGATTTCTGACACGCGGTAGCCCTCATTATCTAAATTCGAAATAGCAGTTTTCAACTGTCTTTTAATGAAGTAACGTTTGTCTTGAGAACAATTAATTTTTATTTTAATCTATTTTTAGATTGTCAATACCGTACTCCGTGGTTTTGGCGTTCATGGCCACTTGGTGGAAGTACACCAGCAATGGACCCAACTGGCACGTAAGTAAATTTTCCGTCCTCCGGCCAGAAAGCGCCAACTTCGTGGCCGCTGCGCTAAATGAAATTTCCGCTTTCTGGCTTCGTCGAACAGAAAAATAGTATACTGACCTCGGCCAGTAAAATAAAAAAGCCTCAGATCACATTTTTGTCAACCTCGGCTTCGCCTCGGACGACAATTACATGTGATCTGAGACATTTTTTATTTTACTGGCCTAGGTGCGTAATGTACTATTAAATAGCAACATTCTTTATACGTTATTGGGTAAGTACAAGTCAATTTTGTTTGTGTTAATGGGCCTTTATTAGAAAACCGGACGGGTGGCGAGCCTCCTGAGAGGAAGCTTTCAAGCCTTTAGATTGGTTTAGGGTTTTTAGGCCTGACTGACCCCCCCAGAGTGAGGCATCGGTGTAGGTTCAATTCCTACTGGGTGACTCGATTTTTTCTACTCTTTTCTTGGTACAGATATCATTATTAGTACTAATATTATTTATAATCCGCAGGCTTACGTGGAGGCTGAAGCGGATGACTGCCGCGACTACTGGTACCAGAATCTGTTCTACATACAGACGTACTTTGACTACCAGCAGTGCATGCCACACGCCTGGTTAGTACCACAGAATCACTTATAGTATCTTTGTATCAAGTAAACTATTTTTCTTTCTTCTTATTTTTTTCAAATGTTCTGTATTTAAGGTACGTGGCAGCTGACATGCAGCACAGCATCCTAGGAATTATGATCTTCAGCTTGATCTCGAGTGCCAGGGCGAGGAACATTGCCATAGGAGCTGTCTTTACAGTGGGTCTGCTTGCTCCAGCTGTCCACACCTACCTCCAGGACCTGGATGCTGTAGTCCTCATTTCACCAGAGTAAGCTAATCTGACGTTCATTACCTATATTGTTGTATTGAGCTGACTAAGGAAATCCCTAAAGCATCTTAAAGCTATAAGAAGGATTCTTTTTTTTTTTGACAATCCGCTCTTTGAATTATGACAATGAGTCGTATTGGTTTAGCTCTTATTAAGTTTAAATGATTAGATATGGATTTTTATTTTATGGTTGAACGTAGATTCATTTGTTTCTCAAAGGCCATACAATATTATGTCAAATTACAAGTACTTATGTTGAGATAGTCGAAACAGAACGAATAAACAATAGGATTGTAATGACAAATATATTATACTAGCTTCCGCCCGCGACTTCGTCCGCGTGGAAATCCTTCTTTTTGGCAGTCGGTTAAAATGTAGCCTATGTCCTTTCTCAGGCTCCAGACTTTCTTTGACCAAATTTCATTTAGATCGGTCTAGTAATTTTAGCGTGAAAGCGTAACAGACAGACAGACAGAGTTCGCATTTATAATATTAGTAAGGATAAATTATAATAGGTTTTTTCAATAGTCGTAAATACAATTTGTCAGACTCAAGACGTCAAGTATTTTGGAATGAAACAACTTTAGGCGGATTTAACTCGCATACCTATTTTATTTTATTGTCTGACGTTTCTTAGCCTTTACAGATTCAATAATCGTAGCACGATTGAGCTGACAATAGTCTTATGCAAAATAATTATGTTAATATGTATTTATAATGACAATAGTAGTTATCAATAATGTGTAATAAATACGAGAGCATAAGATTTTTTTAGAAATTATTAAATAATTCAACTTTTCAGGCGTATGAGGTTTATGCTGATTTGGGACCCAACCCTCATCCACGTGTACAAGCGAGCTCACACCAACCTCCTGAACTACGCGATCGGAATCATCACCGCCAAGTTTGTGTACCAGATGCAGGAAAATAAATATGACGGAAGGTTATTTCAGGTATTTTTAACATTGCTAATATACCTAATGATATTTTGGACCAAGACAAGAGTAGAAAAATTGAGACCCCCAGTGGGACGCGAACCCACGCCCTTGCCTTTACTAGCGGCAGCGTGCTGACCATTACACCATAGGGACCACTAACGAGTCGTCGAATTTCTCTACTATTGTCTTGGTATAAAATGTCATTATAATTAAAAAGTAATGGTATTGAACCAAAAATATCGATCAAATTTCATTGGTAGATCGTAGTTAATATTGTTACTTTACCTGTAAAAGTGCTGTTTCCTCCAAACACACACACACACACACACACACACACACACACACACACTTTTGGTAACTTACTCTATCTTGAGTCTGATTATTATACAGGCGTTGCTTAGTGTGAGAATCACTGCTTTCGTACGTAATATTTTATACTTAGGGCAAATGAAACATGTTGTTATTGTAAAAAAAAGAAGTCTCGCTATTATTATTACTCATGATTTTAATATATGGCTATATTCGTAAACGGGATTAAAGTATTTTATTAACCTTTTCGCCGCCACGCAACAATACAAAACGCTGAGCCTGTGACGCCAGTACAAAAACAAGCATTCGAGATCGAGAAACCATAGTGACTTGGAAATGGTGTATCGATATTTAAATAATTCCTCGATAATTATATCCAAAAAGTCGAAGAAATGTCAAAAGAATAATACAATAATGTTGTTACTACATGATCATTGATTATTAACCTTATAAAACAACATTAAATAATGAAAAGATCAAAATATTTGCATTATTTACAGTACAGTTTAGTGACGAAAGTCACCACACTACTCACGCGATGACGTCATGCGTTGTCGGCACCGGCCGACCCGGGCTTTTAGGTACTGCAAATTGCTTTGTTTCTAGAGATGTGAAACTGTTGTAGGTATGTGTTAACTGCATTTATCGACATTTTGGCAGGGAATCGAAAGAAAAGATCCTACACATTCTTTAGCAACAAACCAATAATAAAATGCAGTACCTAGGTACCTAGATTTCTTACAAACAAAGTTTTTAAATAAATTCCGATAATTATTTAGGAAGTACAAATAGCATATATTCGGCATTTTCCAGGAATTTGTTTGAAATAGCGCCTGCACGTGCGGTGTGCTTTACATATTTACTAAGAATTCCTCACAAAAATTAAGCCTATTGTTATTGCTAATGAGTGTTTCAGGTAGAAAAAAAACATTAATAAAAGGGTCATTTCTTTACCTGGATGTAGTCGTTTTCTATTTAACAAAGACCCTATTTGGTTGCCTGTGCTTTAGATAAAGTAACGATAGGTTTGTAAATATTTAATATACATAATTACCTAAACTAGAATACTTGTCTTGGTTGCTAGTCGAACTACTTCATTATAATAATTGACAGAGGTATACAGGATAAAAATTAGAGTAATATACAATTTTTTCGTTTGTTATTTACTTGAACGAGCTGATCTCAGACATGACTGGTCGTGTATAGCCGCGGGACTAATTTAAATAAGTGTTCAAAATATGCTGTAAAATATATTTTACTATTCCCATTTTGATTAATTAATCGCATTCAAGTAAATTAATTAGTGAACAAACAATTATAGAACTACACATTTGTAAATTCACCTACATTAAAATTTTCGTAGTTAACGTGTATTGCAACAAACAAAACACAGTTGGTGACAGCACTACGCCGCGGCTATCGCCGACTAGGGCTTCAGGTACTGGCGTACTTGCTGCATTTTATCAAGGCGCGCAAAAATGTTTATTTATTCAATGATATTAGATAGTATCACGTTTATGTATAAAGTTTACGGTAATTTAGGCTTTAAACAATAATAAAAGTTCATAATTTGTATACTAAACTTTTAATTTACTTATAATTTTCGCCTCTAACTTTCAGTCGGCACGGGCCGACGAGGCGCTAGTGGTACTGCTTTCTGTTGTCGGTAACTACCGACTGGGGCGGTGAAAAGGTTAATATCTGGGGGCACAGCAGTGTCCACGCCAAGTCGAGTAAAACAAAGAGGCACGTCATCTTTCTTTTACAATTAGCATAACAGTATCATCACCTCTGTTTACGTCAGATTGTCACCTGTCATTCGTGTCATGTTAAACAAAGATATTTTTTGCAGAAATTGAAGATTTTACCCGATGCCATCATCCCATGCATGGCGTTACTGTGTATGTCTGGCGGTGTGTTCTACATGGAGAGCTGGCAAGCTCCGCTGATCGTCAGAGCATTGTATGCTAGCGGCATCAAGCTGGCCATAGGTGTTGTGTTTTCATACGGCATCATTAGCACCGTATTTCAGGTAGAAAGTAAGTAAGATGTTCCTTAATAATTCCTGATGCCTTCGCGGTTATTATACATTGGAATGAAACAACTTGAAACTGATTTAACTCGCGTGACACGACTGAGCTGACAATAGTCTTCTGCTAAAGTGATTAATACAGCGTGCTACGATTATGGAATCTGTAAAGGCTCCGAAACGTCAGCCAATAAAATAAACTACGCGAGTTAAATCCGTTTAAAGTAGTTTCATTTCAGATGTTCCATGCTTTTAGATGACTCGGCATGTTTCGGTTTAAAAATGTGTTAGTTTCTCGCAAGTACTTGAACTGGTGTGGATTGATAATTACATATTCGGCCTTCTTAACACCACGGATATTATTTCCAACCTATCAACCTTGTAACACATGTGCTATTATATTCCAGGTAATTTTAGATCGTTCATGACTTGGCGTGGTTGGACTGCTCTCAGCCGCGTGTCGTACTGCGCATACTTGGTGCATCTTATTTTCATAAAGACTAGTGTTGGAAGCGCCACTGCACTTATTCACGCCTCTTTGCCTGGATTGGTAAGATTTTGTGTGTTTTTAATGTTAACCCTTAATCCAATATATTATTTTTTTAGGAATTTTACCTACAAACAAACACATTATTATAATGACTTCCAGTCGAAGCTAAAACATTACGTTAGTCAAATTTTACGTTATTATCGTTCATAACCATATTAATATATCTTATCTTTTTTTTCAGTTTCTCATATGCGTGTCTTTGGTGGTGACATCATACATCACAGCCACCATGCTCTACTTGCTGGTGGAGTCCCCCTTCAGCCAGGTGGTGAAGAGGCTGACCACCCCCCGGAGAACAAACCGCGAGAACAAACCAGTCAGCGACACACAAGTAGTAGTCCTGGAGAAGGAGACAGTTGATGAAAAGTTGTAAATTAAAGCATTATCTGCAGTAATCTGTCATTTTGGCACTAAGATGATACCCATACACTGTCGATCCATACACAAGGTCGTTATAATGCCGTCTGTTACTTGTTTTTAAGTAGTTTTTAAATGTGTTTTAATTATACTGAGAAATATTAATTTATCATAAGAATATTTTGCCGGGCAGGATGGAAAGTCATGTCCCCGGATTCCGGGGACATGGTGAGATGGTGGTGCGACGTAATGACACCAAGAGTATTGACTGCTGCTGTTATAATATATTTATTTAACAAAACATATGACTTATATATTATATCGAGACAGCGCATATCGCTGCTCGATCTATCTACTACGTGATTTACGTGACTCTGTGGAATGCGCTGACAGGGCCGCCACAGTACTCCCCCCCAAAAGAAAAAAAAAAACATAAGAAAAATACAATTAAGCTACACATTAAAACATCAGTTAACAAACAACAAGGACAGAAAATTAAAGGCGTTGAGCTGAAACTACTTTGGCAGTCAATTTCACTCCAGGTGCCGTGCGAGTCGCGGGCGTTGCAAGCTCCGGGACTCCATAACCAATATCCCATTGGCATTCTCCATACAATAATTCGCCGCGCGAAATCCTTACGCAGCGTATAGTTTGCGCGCTTGGCGCAGTTTCTTGTCCTTGAACTTGCTGAATGTTCTAAAATGTTGACCGTTCGGCGTATAGCTGCCTCGGCAATTCACTTTATTGTACAAAATGTGCCTGCTTGCATTTCTTCATATTATTATATTTGTGTCGCGAGGTGAAAACGCAGTATGTGCGTCTCTCGGACTGACGAAATTACTTGAGGCTTATAATAACTCGTATCTCCGAAATATTTTAAATCTTGAATCCATGTTCGGGCGGGGGTCGGCATTGTGAATGAACCGTCTAAATCCAGAAAACCGGAATTTGATAGACGTTCATTCTGAAGAATCACATGTAGGTACCTTAATGTCTGGTCCAAGCTGCTGAAGCAATTTGTTGCTCTGCTCCACGGGCTCATCACGATATTTTTTGTAGCTGACTCACGTTGTAGAATTTTTGCGTGTTCTTCGCGGGCGTTGCAACTTTGCCGGGCAGGATGAACAAGTTATGTCCCCGGATTCCGGGGACATGGTGAGAGGAAGGATACGATGTAATGACACTAAGAGTATTGACTGCTACTATTATAAATACACCTGCAACAAGAACCCAAAAGAGATACCACATAGATATCCTGAGCTGACAATATAATACATAGTCTAATACTTAATGAAATTAATTTAATGAGTCAGCTTAAAAATAATAATATAAGCGAATTACATTAATTAGGTACCTACATTTGTTTTGATGGCGGGAAGCGACATCTCTCGATCGATTACAGATAACTGTAAAGTTATCCAATCGTATGTTGTAAGTGCTGCAAAACACACACAGATGGCGCTAAAGCTAAATTTTCGCTTGTAAAAAAAGATATGAGGTATTATAACAGGTAGGTAGAACATTTCGTCGACTCGCTCAGTGAAGCGTCGAGTATTGTAAATAGTAGACTTGCATTAAGGCATAGGTTAGAGGGTTCAAATCCCACTGGGGTCACGATCTTTTTTACTCTTGCCTTGGAACAAATATTAATAATTAGATGTGGTTATATCCTAATTAGAGTTTATCAGCTAAGCGACGAAATCAATAAAAATCATAAGTACCTATATTTGTAAATAGACCTTAAAAAAGTTGTGTAAAAGTACAATATCAGGTGATAATATAAATAAGAAATTGGTAAGAAACTATTATAACAGATTTTATTTTGCTGACGTTTCGATAACTTTACACTAAGTAAGTACCTACTTACTTTAATGTGGTAAGAATACTTAACAAATGAATAAATTTGTTTTATTTTTATTCTTACAAAACTTATCTGGTATAAGAGTTTAGCTGTGACTTTTGAAGTTCAAATGCCGTGTATAGAAAAAATAAAATAATATTGGTGTTTTAGAAATAACTCTCTTATTTTCTAAAATAAAACAATAGTGAGGTTCCAGTCTTTTCATTTGCTCAGTCCTCTGTAGTCCTTGTATACTTAAACAACCTAGTTTATTAAACGAATTAGTTCTGTTAGTCTACCTATGTTAATGAATTGCGATTTTAAAATGTTTCGTGTAATATTTGCTTTGTTAACCATTAGGAATAGTTACGCTGTCATTTACAATTTAAATGGTAAGTTTTTACAAAACAGCTTAAATATCTTCTAATGCTTTCGTGATAATTAGAACATACATATTGAGATTACAACTACCTATAAAAATTAAATAAACAATTTAAAGACACAGAGTATGACCGGCTGCCGCCCGTGTTCCGGCTGGAGCAGTTCGACTCCTGTCTGCGGCGCCCTGGAGCCCTGTACTGCCAGCTGGAGGCCGAGCTGGTCTCCGACCAGCCCAGCGACCTCCTGGACATTATACAAGTAAACAGAAACAATAATATCAAAAGTGTTAAATTTATAAGAGATATAATAGATAATCCTACCTATTTGACCAATTATAAATATGGTTTTAGGAATATTCAGAAAGAAGAATAACACATTATAACCACTCGCTCATATACTGGGGAGTTTGCGTCACGAAGACTTGCCAAGAGCACTTGAATAGAACAGCGGAGCTGCACCGCGCGCTCGAGGGCTGCCTGAACGAGTCGCTGCACCGCGACTACCGGCTGCAGGCCAGGCTGCAGCGGGACCGGGTGCACTGCATGGGACACGATGAACCAGTCATATTGACCACTGGCCATTATGTTGCAGCTGGTTTTGTCATTACAATTCTGATGCTTAATATACTCGGAAGTATATATGACGTATGTTCAGCTAATGGAACAAAAGACATTGGTACCTAATTCATATTGTGTTTTCTCGCATTGGATAGGTAGTAGTATATAAAATATTTAAGAGCAACAAAATATTTCGATATGTCACGTTGTTCCGGCAAATGTGTGATATATATATATGTGCAGAGATCGCAATAGGTAGTGCCTATTTACCTAAACTTGGCGGGAGGAGGTGACTAAGAGTGGTTACAACCACCAAAAATATTATTTATTTTTATTGAACGCGGGATTTCCCGGGATTTATAAGAATATATAATCGATATAGATTCACACTCAGGGTGTAATGGTTAATGAAATATAATTGTTTAATGCCGATAATTTGCACACCTTACATTTTTGATCGATTTTCAAAACCACTGCGTGAAACACCACGACACACATGTTTGCATTAAACAATTACATTTTATTAATCATTTGACGCTGAGTGTGAATCTGTGTCGATTATGTATTCTTATAAATCCCGGGAAATCCCGCGTTCGATAAAAATAAATAATATTTTTGGTGGTTGTAACCACTCTTAGTCACCTCCTCCCGCCAAGTTTAGGTAAATAGGCACTACCTATTGCGATCTCTGTATATGTGTGATATATGATATATAGATATCATATATATATATATTTCCTTGTTTCCCACAATATTTAGCCATGTATATTTTTGGAGCTTAGATACAAGACAGTGACAGATGCTTTGTCGAGCGACAAAAATCTTACATGCTTGTCATGCGTGAGTTGCAAATAAGATACGCGATCTATTATATATAATTATATACATATTTTACCGCTTGTGTTATGTTTTTTAGCTATTCTGCAGTTACTACACTGCTTCTCTCTGCGTCGAAACTGGGGGCAACTGGTGATGCCAGCGGGAGAGGGTCTGGAGCCAAGACTGAGTAATCTGAATGCCTTCAATGGAATAAAGTAACATAAACAAACATTATTCAATATAATATTATTACTTTTAGAGAGACTTGACTTTCAAAATATTTTATAGCCTATATTACTCGTGGATAATGTAGCATTCGGATGGTGAAAGAATTTTTAAAAACGGTCCAGTAGTTTTTGAGCCTATTCATTACAACCAAACAAACAGTTTTCCTCTTTATAATATTCGTATAGGTTTAATACTTATAATTATTTTTTCAGAACAATCGCATCAATGGGTGTTATAGCGGCTCACTCTTTTTTACCTTTGATGGCAATTGTCGAAAATACTCATTACATGGAAAATGTAAGTAATCCCAATATAATAAGCTGAAAAAAATAATAAGCACAAATTAAAAAAAATCCTTAGAAGGTACATTTTCCCTGTTTCATCTTCGTTATCACTACATAGTATAAAACAAAGTCGCTTTCTTCTGTCCCTATATCTCTATGTACGCTTAAAAATCTTTAAAACTACGCAACGAATTTTGATGCGTTTTTTTAATAGATTAAGTGATTCATGGGGATGTTTATAGCACCCGTGTGAAGTCGGGGCGGGTAGCTAGTAGTTAATAGAATATTCTTTACAGTTCCACAAAAGTATGTTGAACAAAATGTTGCTAAACGTTATGCCCTTGGTGCAAGTATTCTTCGTCATGTCTGGTTTCCTGATGGCATATAATAATATTATTAAGGAGGAAAAGAAGAAATTCACAATTCGCTCCCTACCAACTAGGATTTTGCAGAGATGGCTCAGGTGTGTATCGATAGTTACATTTCTCATAATCATTTCTAATGCCTTCGCGGTTATTATACATTGGAATGAAACAACTATAAACGCGTATTTTATTTTATCGGCTGACGTTTCGGAGCCTTTACAGATTTCAATCCCCAACTCATCAAGTATCATCTATTCGAGATTATTGTACACGAAAGAACTTGAAAAATTGTCCCTACGCTGATTTTATTACGCTTCAAAAACTACCTGATTTTTTAAACACAGTAGTTTTAATAATTTCTGATGCCTTCGCGGTTATTACACATTGGAATGAAACAACTATTAACGGATTTGACTTTAGCGTTAGACTTTTGTCAGCTCAGTCATGCTACGATTATGGAAACTGTAAAGAATCCGAAACGTCAGCAAATAAAATAAAATAAAAATACGCGAGTTAAATCCGTTAATAGTTGTTTCATTCCAACAGTAGTTTTATTTCAACAATCTTTATTTGGACCTTTTCCTCAGATTGACAATACCTTACTCCGTGGTTTTGGCGTTCATGTCTACTTGGTATAAGCACATCAGCAATGGACCCAACTGGCACGTACGTAAATTTAAATAATTTCTGATGTTTTGCGATTATATTTAATGGAAAAGAGTAACATTTAAAGGACTTATGCAATTTTTCATTACGATTCCAATATTATAAACATGTTGGCATTTAAACAATTCTAGCACAATGATCACAAGTCAAAAACGGACTTGGATCTCTATAGACTGAAAATATTAAGAAATGTTATACCTACTGTCAACATTTAATTGGCTTCTGCCAATATTATAGTACACATAAATGCAGAAAAAATCGAGACCAATCGTATGTGGTAAGTACTGCTACTGCTACGCACAACACATAGATGGCGCTGAAACGACATTTCGTTTATAAATACGTACACAGACAAAACATAGTGGAAGATTTCGTCGACTCAATCAGTGACGCCTTCGGTGTAGTTGGAAGCACGATACCACGCGTTAAGATGTAGATGTGGGTTCAATTCCCGCTAGGGTCTCGATATTTTACTACTCTTGTTTTGATGAAAATACTATTATCATTTAAATTAATGGTATTAAACCATTGATATCGATCGAATTTCGATTAATACTTTGAAATGCTAAGCGGAACAAAAAGTTAAATGCTGAAGGCTAAATAAACCATTACAAATACTTAAATTTGGGACTTTACTTTAGTTTTAATGGAAACAATATTATTTATCCACAGGCCTACGTGGAGGCTGAAGCGGACGACTGCCGCGACTACTGGTACCAGAATCTTCTCCACATACAGACGTACTTTGACTACCAGCAGTGCATGCCGCACGCCTGGTCAGTACCACTTCAGGACTTATCTATTGGTCTTACTGTTCTAATCGACTAGGCGAAAGATTGCTCATGTAATCACCTGTTGAATCTAATGGTTCATCATCATCATTTTCATTGAAGACTCGTTCACTGTTGGGTATAGATATTCCTCAAAGTTCCTTTGCAGGGACCGCCCGAACCTAAAAGGATTTATCTATCTGTGATCCTAACGTGGCAACGTTTGTTTAATATATTATCATGACCTGTTAAATCCAATTGGTCATCATCATCATTTTCGTCGGTGATATTATATTCACTGCTGGACATTTAATGCCCCAAGGTTCCTTCGCAGAAACTGCTAGATCTTTGCTAGGTTCATATAGGAAGGTACTACTTTGAAGGCTTTTTGATAATGCGAAAAATAAAGTGTAAATTACTGTTAACAGTATAAATTAAGAGTTAAAAAATGATTATTCATTAACGTAAGTTGAAAATAATGATTGATTTATTTAAAAATCCTTAAATAAAAATTACATTTTTTAAACGTTTGTCACGTGACACAAAACGCTCCTGCTGGGCCGAGTTTTTCGTGACGTCACATGCCCGTAAACTTTGTTTACCTAGTTGTGTTGCGCCTAGTTGTAAAACAGGCATGTGACGTCACCGACCTCATTGCGGCGCCATATTGTCAAAGTAGCGTTTTGGCACACTATTTAAATATTGAATTTTTAATTCGATGTTTTTCAGCTAATACATACCAGATTTAAAAAAAAAACAACTTTTGCTGGGTTCCTTAGACTCTACTACATAATATAAAATGGATTTTAAAAACATGTCAAATACCCTATTATGTATGTATTTTACGGTCAAGGGTTTCCAATCGAGCATAATATTCTGCTATGAGCAATATGCCACTTAGTTCTAGCAATTCTCAAGAATATTATATCTAGTTGTATTACAGCAATACTCTGAGCGAAGATTAGATTGGATAGGATTTATTTATTTCTTAATGTTCACACAATATAAACATTATCATGTTAAATTACATGCACTCATCGTACAAATCTTGGTATCTTGTGTCCTAGATGTTAGTTTAATTATTAGTTGTTAATTTAATTTAATTTGATATCAAATAGATTTGCTTTCCTTTTATTTTTTAATTTCAAATGTTCTGCATTTAAGGTACGTGGCAGCTGACATGCAACACAGCATCCTCGGACTCATGATCTTCAGCTTGATCTCGAGTCCCAGGGCGAGGAACATTGCCATAGGAGCTGTCTTTATCGTGGGGCTGCTTGCTCCAGCTGTCCACACCTACCTCCAAGATCTGGATGCTACAATCCTGATTTCACCAGAGTAATACCTGATTATTCATTGCTTAGTCTTTATTTTGTTTTTAATAAACCGCTCTTTGGAAAGGAATTTTTGACTGCATGTCGTATTTGTTCAGCTTATGTTTACTTACTTTAAAAGATTAGATAAATTTATTTCTCAAATATCCAAAAATATGCCGACTTACTTGATGATAGTCTAAAATTAAATCCACCGTTAGCCATTGTAAAACTATCGTCAGCTGAGTCAGATACAAATATGAGAACTAAATATTCGAAATGGCTGAATAAATAGTAACATCCGCGAAACAATTATTGATATAATTTTTAAATTATTTTTGACTTTTTAGGGCTACTAGGTTTTTTCTAATTTGGGATCTAACCCTCATCCACGTGTACAAGCGAGCTCATACGAACCTCCTGAACTACACGTTAGGTATCATTGTCGCCAAGTTAGTCTACAGGATGCAGGAAAATAAATATGACGGAAGGATACTTCAGGTATTTGTGTCATTTCCACTGGAAGTGTTATCTCATCAAAAATATAACAGTTCTACAACATTGCTAATATAAATTGCTTTGCTCTGAATAATTGACTGACGGATAAGCGCACAGCCTAAACCGCTGATTGCAGAAACTTTAGAAACATATTTTTACAGAAATTTAAGATTTTGCCCGATGCCATCGTCCCAATTCTGGCGCTGCTGTGTATGTCTGGCGGTGTGTTCTACATGGAGAGCTGGCAAGCTCCGCTGATCGTCAGAGCATTGTATGCTAGCGGCATCAAGCTGGCCATAGGTGTTGTGTTTTCATACGGCATCATTAGCTTCGCATTCCAGGTCAAAAGTAAGTAAGATGAAGTGACAATCAACAAATTTTTATGTGGACAGCTTCCTTCAGATGATTCAACTGTTAAGATTGTGCTTTTAACGAACTTTTTTTTCTTAAAACGTCGTATGGATGTAGTGTGGATTGATAGTTATAATATAGGTACTTACAAGGCTTTCTTACCACGCTTGTGACTCACGCTTACAATACCACGTCTAATTTAATTACCAACTTACCAGAATTATATCGTAATTTACTTTACAGGTAACTTCAGGTCGCATATGGCGTGGCGTGGTTGGACTGCTCTCAGCCGCGTGTCGTACTGCGCTTACTTGGTGCATCTTATTTTCATAAAGATCAGCGTTGGACGCGCCACTGCACTTATTCATGCATCTTTGCCTGGATTCGTAAGATTTTGTCTTTCATTTTACTTCTATGAAATGTACTTATAAAACTTGTGGGACTTGAACCCACACCTATACTTTTACGCGCGGCACCGCTTACAAATGGAAGCAAAAGCCTTGCGTTAAGGTATAAGTATTGGTTCTAGTGCCACTGGGGGTCTCGATTTTTTCCACTTTTCTCATTGTGCCACTTGATCTGCTTAATCTTTTTGTTTTCAGATTTTCATATGCGTGTCTTTCGTGGTGGTATCATTTATAGCAGCCACCATTCTCTACTTGCTGGTGGAGTCCCCCTTCAGCCAGGTGGTGAAGAGCCTGACCACCCCTCGGAGAACAAACCGCGAGGATAAACCAGTCAGCGTCACACAAGTAGTAGTCCTGGAGAAGGAGACAGCTGATGAGCAGTTGTAGAGGTCAATTCACTAACTACAGCTTAGTGATCTGTCATTCTGTCTTTTTTTTCACATGTTTGTGTATGGACCATTTTGACTTTACTTGTCACGTGTATTTAACCTGTTAAAATATAGTACCTAGGTATTGTAGCAGTAGTTTTTAAAATGTTAATTAGTAATAAATGGCTTTTAAATTTATAAAGAAGTATTCATTCGACATAATATAATACATATCAATAAAACCGTAGCAAGGGCTAAATTTATAGGTATGGTCCCTAAATAAGTACTTACCTACCTAATAGTATAAAAATCAGAAATTCTTTTAAATTTGTTTCGATTCAATGCCGCGATGCACGGAACTCTTTGTACTTGAGTTAAACTCGCACTTACCTGTCAATTTCTTAAATAATAACCTTCGCACGATTAATTCGCAATTTGCTTCATCGAATAATTTTATAGCATTTTTTTTCTAAGAACATAATAGCTAAAATTAATACCAGTCTCATTTTAACGTTAAACCTGTCTGTCTATAAAATTACAAGACTAAATATTATATTGCATCACAGTATCGAATTGACTGTTCAGTGGTAATCATAGGCGGAGAAATACTAAATTAAATCGATTTAAGAACCATTTTAAAGACAGTTAAACAACATTATAAACAGTTATAAGGCTTTACAAAATGTGGTACTTATTTATTTTCTTAATAACTATCGATTGCAGTTCCGGTGTTATTTACAATTTAAACGGTAAGTTTTTTCTTATATATTATCATCATAATCAACGCCTGTGGTCTCCCAAGCGCTTCGGATTTCAGCTGCAATCGCCAGGATGGAGAATCTTGAAACATTTATTAGTAAATAGATTTTTTAGCAGTGGCGTATGTACCCTAAGGCCCAGAAGGCCCGAGCCTAGGGTGGCCAGATACTAGGGGCGGCAAATCGTGCCAAAAAAACACTAATATAAAGTGTCTTAATATGTGAAAAAAACATTTATTTTTAAAAGTCAATTTATACAATTTAGCTACTTATTCGGTTCACTAACAGTTACTTATATTAAATCGTTCATATTTATCAATTACAAAAACAATTGTTTGAAGAGTGTAGCAACTAGAAACTATTTTTTTAAAGATTAATTCAGCAAGCAATAAGTTTGTACAGTATGACAGTATTACATTTAGTCGGATTTCGTCCCAAATCAAAAGTATTTCTAAAGTCCCTCCTGCAGACCTGAACAGACCGGACCCCACATACAACACCATTCCGCTATTATTTAGCCCTTTTATTATTACCTCAATGATCGTCAGACACGGAGTACGACCGGCTCCCGCCCCTGTTCCGGCTGGAGCGGTTCGACTCCTGTCTGCGGCGCCCTGGAGCCCTGTACTGCCAGCTGGAGGCCGAGCTGGTCTCCGACGAGCCCAGCGACCTCCTGGATATTATACATGTAAGCAGAAATATGATTAATTAGCATAATTTGTTTACTCACCTCATTAAAGTTATATATCAACGGTAAGGCCTCTTGGTCGTTAAAATTTAAATCTTCGTTGCTTTAGGAATATTCAGAAAGAACAATAACACATTTCAACCACTCGCTCATACACTGGGGAGTTTGCGTCACGAAGACTTGCAAAGAGCACTTGAATAGAACAGCGGAGCTGCACCGCGCGCTCGAGGGCTGCCTGAACGAGTCGCTGCACCGCGACTACCGGCTGCAGGCCAGGCTGCACCGGGACCGGGTGCACTGCACGGGACATAACGACCCCATCATATTGACCACTGGCCATTATGTTGTCGCAGTTTTACTTCTTTCAATTCTGATGCTCAATGTACTTGGAACCATATATGACTTGTGGTTAGCAAGTGAAAACAAAGATATTGGTAATAAATTTTAATTATTTATATTTTAAGATTAAAAAGGTAGGTAAGTATGTTATATATTGTGATATCAAACAAACTTTGTTTAATAAATATTTTGGTGAATTAAAACCCGCGACCTCGACATTTAGCATCCTTAAATAAAAAACTGGTTATTTATGCATTGTCCGCCGATTACGTATTTATTTATTATGATACAAGACACAAGTGTTGCTGGCGGGGTCGAGAACCGAGTAATTACCAATTCGTAATCTTACGAGGTTTTTAACACAATTTATCGAAGAAAATACACATCTTAAACAAACATCTATTCTAAATAACTTTTTGAAAATGCATAGGTTTTTGAAAACATACAATTTAATTAGGTAGGTAGTTAAAATTATACCTGAAAAAGAATAAACCATTGTAGTACCTACTTAACTTAACGTAGGTATATTAGTATTTGAGACACTGAACCACGTGCTGTAAATTCTGTAATTTGAGTCCAAAACAAGTCAATAATAGGTAATATGCCCTTTTCGAGGAAGTATGTAGAAAAGTGTCTGTTTGTAGGTGTTCTGCAGTTCTTAATAAGCTTCTCTCTGCGGCGGAACTGGCGGCGACTGGTGATGCCGGCGGGAGAGGGGCCGGAGCCAAGACTGAGGAACCTTATCGCCATTAATGGAACAAAGTAGATAACCTAAAAAATCATTGACAATTGATAAAAGTAGCCGGATGAATGCAAAATTGTATGGAATTCAAATACGCGAACGAAATATTATTTTTTTATGTCCAGGTGTATGGCAACTATTGGCGTTATAATGACTCACTGCTTTGTACCTCTAGCTGTGATTGCCGAAAATGCCGATTATATGGAAAACGTAAGTTCATAATTAATGTATCTTTATAATTATGATACTAACAGTTAGTAGGTATGGATTAGATTAGATTTATTTATTTCTCAAAATTCATACAGTATAATTACACTATTATGTGAAATTATATTATTATGCACTTATATTGAGATCGTCAGAACAAAAATAAAGAATACTTAAATAATAGGTATGAATGAACAAATTACATTATTACAATACAAAAAAATATACTTACTTACCTATTATTATGTCAAAATATATTCACTCATATCGAGATTGATGATAAACTGTAGGGTTTACATGTTATATTAAATTTTATGAACAACCATAATTCGCGTAGTTAACACATGCCTTTCATAATATGAGATAATGTAAACACATATAATATTATTATAGATACTTGTACAAACGTTGTAGATACTAAATTTTTATTATTTGTATTTCACTTACCCATATTTTTAAATAAAAGCATAAATAATTAAGTTACTCTTCACTACATTTTAAATTGAAACCATAAAAGTGTAAATTCGTATTTGACTTACAAAAAACAGAATAAAAATGGTAAAAAAGAAATAATTACCTAAGTGCTTTTAATATTACTAAAAAAATTATATGTTTGGGAGGAAACATCGAATTTGTCCTTGAACGATAGTTTGCCTACTAACTGACAACAGAACAAATTGCTTAGCTGCAGAAAAGCTCAAGGACAGAAAGGAATTTTCTTTTATACTTATTTTATTTTTCAGCTCAACAAAAGTGTCTTCATTGTAACCCTACTTAATTTCCCGTCGATGGTGCAAGTGTTCTTCGTGTTTTCTGGTTTCCTGCTGGCATATAATATTATGATAATGGAGGAAAAGAAGAAATTTACATTTGGATTTTTACCATTTGGAGTTTTACTCAGATGGCTCAGGTGCATTTAAAAAAATATTTTGGTGAACCGTCTCTTGGTGAACCGTCTCTTGGTGAACCGTCTCTTGGTGAACCGTCTCTTGGTGAACCGTCTCTTGGTGAACCGTCTCTTGGTGAACCGTCTCTTGGTGAACCGTCTCTTGGTGAACCGTCTCTTGGTGAACCGTCTCTTGGTGAACCGTCTCTTGGTAAACCGTCTCTTGGTGAATCTTCTCTTGGTGAACGGCCTCTTGGGACGCCAAAGTTTGGCTCGAGACTCCGATTATTTAACGGTCTCAGTATTTATATTCGAATCTTTTTTCAGATTGACAATACCGTACTCCGTGGTTTTGGCGTTCATGGCCACTTGGTGGAAGTACACCAGCAATGGACCTAACTGGCACGTACGTTATAGAAATTATAATTGCATAATCACTAGCTGTACGATGGATATTAGAAAATAATTATATTGCAGGCTAAGTAAATAAATTCCCCGCAGGCTTACGTGGAGGCTGAAGCTGACGACTGCCGCGACTACTGGTACCAGAATCTGTTCCACATACAGACGTACTTTGACTACCAGCAGTGCATGCCGCACGCCTGGTCAGTACCACCTCATTTATAAACTCAATATATTTCTAGGCTTTATATTATTATGTCGCAATTGTCACTGTCAAACATTCTGTATTTAAGGTACGTGGCAGCTGACATGCAGCACAGCATCCTTGGACTCATGATCTTCAGCTTGATTTCAAGTCCCAGGTCGAGGAACATTGCCATAGGAGCGGTCTTTACAGTGGGGCTGCTTGCTCCAGCTGTCCACACCTACCTCCAGGACTTGGAAGCAGTTATCTCTACTTTAGAGTAAGCCAAATGTACTTTTTACACTATCATAAGCCTTTGACAGATTATAGACTCGATGCTGGTTGGTTAATGTGATTAAGGTCTCTGTATAATATTATTGACCAACTATACCTACTATACCTTGAGATCAACCAATTTTACAACAACTATAATATTATGACTTGATTTTCAGATGTATTAGGAATGTGTCGTTTCTTAATTCAACCTTTAACAACGTGTACAAGCGAGCTCACACCAACCTCCTGAACTACGCGATAGGAATCATCACCGCCAAGTTGCTCTACTGGATGCAGGAAAACAAATATGACGGAAAGATATTTCAGGTATCTTTAGATTCGGATAATATTATCTTGCGAAGCTTTTTTAATATATTTATCTTCATGCACAAATGGCAAATGACATCTCAAAATTAAGCAACAGTAACTGTGGATTTTTTTTTTTACAGAAATCGGTGATATTATTTAATGCCACCATTCCGATCTTGTTGCTGTTGTGTATGTCTGGCGGTATGTTCTACATGGACAGCTGGCAAGCTCCATTGATCGTCAAGGCGTTATATACCAGCGGCATCAGACTGGCCATGGGTGTTCCGTTTGCTTATGGCCTCATTTGCGTCGCGTTTCAGATTAAAAGTAAGTATGATGAAGTGACAACGCCAACCGATTACTTTCCTTTTATATTTTTGACGGTTAAGAAGGAGTGCAAATTTTCTCTACACCTCTTTGGCTTTTAAAATATATTTTTTGGAAGATTTCACGTGTGTATGTTCAAACGTTCCATTGAACCTGCAAACACACATACATATACGCGATTTCTTATTCTTACAGGTAACTTGAGGTCGTATCTGGAGTGGCGTGGGTGGGCGCCTCTCAGCCGCGTGTCGTACTGCGCTTACTTGGTGCATTTTATTTTCATTAAAACAATTGTTGGAAGCGCCACTGAATTAATACATGCTTCTTTGCCCGGCTATGTAAGTGTTTTAATTCGTTTATAACTGTATTCTCCGTACCGCCTAAACCAAATTTTGATAATTTATTTAGGTACTTACCTGTATTTTTTCATAAAATTTGTGGGGATAAGTTCAGCACATTAAGTATTGCTGTTTTACCTTTATTGCTGTTTCACTACGTTTGTTTCGTTTTGTCAATAAATTAAGTTCTTAATCCTATTCTACATATTCATAACTATATTATATTTGAAAACTTGAGGATGTCTTTTGGTGAGTTCATCTGTATTTCAGAAGCTGCTAAAGATGATACCTATATTAAAATACAAATATGACATATTATAAGCATAGCTAGAAGCCCACTTCTTGTCACGTCGGTATCTAATCGTTTTGTAGTCGCGGTAGTCATAAAGCGGTAAAATAAATGTCAAGATGTCATTGTAATGTCGTCAACATGTTGACAAACGTCCGCTTTTGTCATTTAGTAGACGATTAAATTAAATACCTAATAAATTCATCAAAGGCTTGCTGGTATTTCCACATTTGGATAAAATACTTTCAGATAAATAAGGTTTTCTTAATTAGCGGAATATAATTATTCGTTTTGGTTTTTGAAATAATTTTGATAACTTTTCAGTTCCTCACAGGCGTGTCTATCGTGGTGGTATCATACATCACAGCCACCATGCTCTACTTACTGGTGGAGTCCCCCTTCAGCCAGGTGGTGAAGAGCCTGACCACCCCCCGGAGAACAAACCGCGAGGACAAACCAGTCAGCGTCACACAAGTAGTAGTCCTGGAGAAGGAGACAGCTGATGAGCAGTTGTAGATCAACTCACTACTTACAGTGATCTGTCATTCTGTCTTTTTTGTCACATGTTTGTGTATGGACCATTTTGACTTTACTTGTCACGTGTTTTTAACCTGTTAAAATATAGTACCTACCTAGGTATTGTAGCAGTAGTTTTTCAAATGTTAATTAGTAATAAATGGCTTTTAAATTTATAAAGAAGTATTCATTCGACATAATATAATACATATCAATAAAACCGTAGCAAGGGCTAAATTTATAGGTATGGTCCCTAAATAAGTACCTACCTAATAGTATAAAAATCAGAAATTCTTTTAAATTTGTTTCGATTCAATGCCGCGATGCACGGAACTCTTTGTACTTGAGTTAAACTCGCACTTACCTGTCAATTTCTTAAAAAATAACCTTCGCACGATTAATTCGCAATTTGCTTCATCGAATAATTTTATAGCATTTTTTTTCTAAGAACATAATAGCTAAATTTAACACCAGCCTCATTTTAACGTTAAACCTGTCTGCCTATAAAATTACAAGACTGTAAATATTTTATTGCATCACAGTATCGAATTGACTGTTGAGTGGTAATCATAGGCGGAGAAATACTAAATTAAATCGATTTAAGAACCATTTTAAAGACAGTTAAACAACATTATAAACAGTTATAAGGCTTTACAAAATGTGGTACTTATTTATTTTCTTAATAACTATCGATTGCAGTTCCGGTGTTATTTACAATTTAAACGGTAAGTTTTTTCTTATATATTATCATCATAATCAACGCCCACTGCTGGACTGTGGTCTCCCAAGCGCTTCGGATTTCAGCTGCAATCGCCAGGATGGAGAATCTTGAAACATTTATTAGTAAATAGATTTTTTAGCAGTGGCGTATGTACCCTAAGGCCCAGAAGGCCCGAGCCTAGGGTGGCCAGATACTAGGGGCGGCAAATCGTGCCAAAAAAACACTAATGTAAAGTGTCTTAATATGTGAAAAAAACATTTTTTAAAGTCAATTTATACAATTTAGCTACTTATTCGGTTCACTAACAGTTACTTATATTAAATCGTTCATATTTATCAATCACAAAAACAATTGTTTGAAGAGTGTAGCAACTAGAAACTATTTTTTTAAAGATTAATTCAGCAAGCAATAAGTTTGTACAGTATGACAGTATTACATTTAGTCGGCTTCGTCCCAAATCAAAAGTATTTCTAAAGTCCCTCCTGCAGACCTGAACAGACCGGACCCCACATACAACACCATTCCGCTATTATTTAGCCCTTTTATTATTACCTCAATGATCGTCAGACACGGAGTATGACCGGCTCCCGCCCCTGTTCCGGCTGGAGCGGTTCGACTCCTGTCTGCGGCGCCCTGGAGCCCTGTACTGCCACCTGGAGGCCGAGCTGGTCTCCGACGAGCCCAGCGACCTCCTGGATATTATACATGTAAGCAGAAATATGATTAATTAGCATAATTTGTTTACTCACCTCATTAAAGTTATATATCAACGGTAAGGCCTCTTGGTCGTTAAAATTTAAACCTTCGTTGCTTTAGGAATATTCAGAAAGAACAATAACACATTTCAACCACTCGCTCATACACTGGGGAGTTTGCGTCACGAAGACTTGCAAAGAGCACTTGAATAGAACAGCGGAGCTGCACCGCGCGCTCGAGGGCTGCCTGAACGAGTCGCTGCACCGCGACTACCGGCTGCAGGCCAGGCTGCACCGGGACCGGGTGCACTGCACGGGACATAACGACCCCATCATATTGACCACTGGCCATTACGTTGTAGCCGTTTTACTTCTTTCAATTCTGATGCTCAATATACTTGGAACCATATGTGACTCGTGGTTAGCAAGTGAAAACAAAGATATTGGTAATAAATTTTAATTATTTATATTTTAAGATTAAAAAGGCAGGTAAGTTATATGTTGTCATATCAAACAAACTTTGTTTAATAAATATTTTGGTGAATTAAAACCCGCGACCTCGACATTTAACATCCTTAAATAAAAAAAACTGGTTATTTATGCATGTTCCGCCGATTATGTAGGTATTTCTTTAGCACATTATGATACAAGACACAAGTGGGGTCGAGAGCCGAGTAATTACCAATCCGTAATCTTACAAGGTTTTTAACACAATTTATCGAAGAAAATACACATCTTAAACAAACATCTATTCTAAATAACTTTTTGAAAACGCATAGGTTTTTGAAAACATACAATTTAATTAGGTAGGTAGTTAAAATTATTTTTTAACGGCTATAAAATTATGCCTGTAAAAGAATAAACCATTATAGTACCTACTTAACTTAACGTAGGTATATTAGTATTTGAGACACTGAATCTTGCTGTAAATTCTGTAATTTGAGTCCAAAACAAGTCAATAATAGGTAATATGCCCTTTTCGAGGAAGTATGTAGAAAAGTGTGTTTATTTGCAGGTGTTCTGCAGTTCTTAATAAGCTTCTCTCTGCGTCGGAACTGGAGGCGACTGGTGATGCCGGCGGGAGAGGGGCCGGAGCCAAGACTGAGGAACCTTATCGCCATTAATGGAACAAAGTAGATAACCTAAAAATTCATTGACAATTGATAAAAGTAGCCGGATGAATGCAAAATTGTATGGAATTCAAATACGCGAACGAAATATTATTTTTTTATGTCCAGGTGTATGGCAACTATTGGCGTTATAATGACTCACTGCTTTATACCTGTGGCTGTGATTTCCGAAAATGCCGATTATATGGAAAACGTAAGTTCATAATTAATGTATCTTTATAATTATGATACTAACAGTTAGTAGGTATGGATTAGATTAGATTTATTTATTTCTCAAAATTCATACAGTATGATTACACTATTACGTATGTGAAATTATATGCACTCATATTAAGATCGTCAGAACAAAAATAAAGAATAAATAATATGAATGAACAAATTACATTATTACAATACAAAAAAAATATACTTAAGTACCTATTATTATGTCAAAATGTATTCACTCATATCGAGATTGATGATAAACTGTAGGGTTTACATGTTATATTAAATTTTATGAACAACCATAATTCGCGTAGTTAACACATGCCTTTCATAATATTATGAGATAATGTAAACACATATAATATTATTATAGGTACTTGTACAAAAGTTGTAGATAGATACTAAATTTTCATTATTTGTATTACACTTACTTACCCATATTTTTAAATAAAAGCATAAATAATTAAGTTATTCTTCACTAAATGTTAAATTGAAACCATAAAAGTGTAAATTCGTATTTGACTTACAAAAAACAGAATAAAAATGGTAAAAAAGAAATAATTACCTAAGTGCTTTTCACAGAGTAAAATTACTAAAAAAAATATAGTATACTAGCTTCTGCTCGCGACTTCGTCCGCGTGGAACTCCTTCTTTTTTAAAGTCAGTTAAAAATTAGCCTATGTCCTTTCTCAGGCTCCAGACTTTCTTTGTACAAAGTTTTATTTAAATCGGTCCAGTAGTTTGAGCGTGAAAGCGTAACAGAGAGACAGACAGACAGAGTTACTTTCGCATTTATAATATTAGTTAGGATTAGTTAGGATTTGGGAGGAAACATCGAATTTGTCAGTAAACCCTTGAACGATAGTTTGCCTACTAACTGACAACAGAACAAATTGCTTATCTGCAGAAAAGCTCAAACACAGAAAGTAATTTTCTTTTATACTTATTTTATTTTTCAGTTCAACAAAAGTATCTTCTATGTAAGCCTCCTTAATTTCCCGTCGATGGTGCAAGTGTTCTTCGTGTTTTCTGGTTTCCTGATGGCATATAATATTATGATAATGGAGGAAAAGAAGAAATTTACATTTCTATTTTTACCATTTGGAGTTTTACTCAGATGGCTCAGGTGCATATAAAAATTTATTTTGGTGAACCGTCTCTTGGTGAACCGTCTCTTGGTGAATCTTCTCTTGGTGAACCGTCTCTTGGTGAATCTTCTCTTGGTGAATCTTCTCTTGGTGAACGGCCTCTTGGGACGCCAAAGTTTGGCTCGAGACTCCGATTATTTAACGGCCTCAATATTTATTCTTTTTTTCAGATTGACAATACCGTACTCCGTGGTTTTAGCGTTCATGGCCACTTGGTGGAAGTACACCAGCAATGGACCCAACTGGCACGTACGTTATAGAAATTATAATTGCATAATCACTAGCTGTATGATGGATATTAGAAAATAATTATATTGCAGGCTAAGTAAATAAATTCCCCGCAGGCTTACGTGGAGGCTGAAGCGGACGACTGCCGCGACTACTGGTACCAGAATCTGTTCCACATACAGACGTACTTTGACTACCAGCAGTGCATGCCGCACGCCTGGTCAGTACCAACTCATTTATAAACTCAATATATTTCTAGGCCCTGTATTATTATGTCGCAATTGTCACTGTCAAACATTCTATATTTAAGGTACGTGGCAGCTGACATGCAGCACAGCATCCTTGGACTCATGATCTTCAGCTTGATTTCAAGTCCCAGGGCGAGGAACATTGCCATAGGAGCGGTCTTTACAGTGGGGCTGCTTGCTCCAGCTGTCCACACCTACCTCCAGGACTTGGAAGCAGTTGTCGCTACTTTAGAGTAAGCCAATTGTACTTTTTACACTATCATAAGCCTTTGACAGATTATAGATTCGATGCTGGTTGGTTAATGTTATTAAGGTCTCTGTATTATTTACCAACTATACCTACTATACCTTGAGATCAACGAACTTTACAACAACTATAATATTATGACTTGATTTTCAGATGTCTTAGGAATGTGTCGTTTCTTAATCCAACCTTCAACCACCTGCACAAGCGAGCTCACACCAACCTCCTGAACTACGCGATAGGAATCATCACCGCCAAGTTGCTCTACTGGATGCAGGAAAACAAATATGACGGATGGATATTTCAGGTATTTTTATAATCGGATAATATTATCTTGCGAAGCTTATTATACCTTGATGCACGAATGGCAAATGACATCTCAAAATTGAGCAACAGTAACTGTGGATTTTTTTTTACAGAAATCGGCAATATTATTTAATGCCATCATTCCGATCTTGGTGCTGGTGTGTATGTCTGGCGGTGTGTTCTACATGGACAGCTGGCAAGCTCCATTGATCGTCAAGGCGTTATATTCCAGCGGCATCAGACTGGCCATAGGTGTTTCGTTTGCTATTGGCATAATTAGCGGCGCGTTTCAGATTAAAAGTAAGTAGGTATAATGAAGTGCCAACCACGATTACTTTCCTTTTATATTTTTTAATTGTTATCAAGGAGTGCAGTTTTCTCTACACCTCTTTGGCTTTTAAAATATATTTTTTGGAAGATTTTACGTGTGTATGTTCGAACGTTCCATTGAACCTGCAAACTTTTCTTATAGGTAGCTTGAGGTCGTATCTGGAGTGGCGTGGGTGGGCGCCTCTCAGCCGCGTGTCTTACTGCGCTTACTTGGTGCATTTTATTATCATTAAAACAATTGTTGGAAGCGCCACTGAATTAATACATGCTTCTTTGCCCGGTTTTGTAAGTGTTTTAATTCGTTTATAACTGTATTCTCCGTACCGCCTAAACAAATTTTGATAATATGTTATCTACCTGTAATTTTTCATAAAGTTTGCGGGGGTAAGTTTATCACATTTAGTATTGCTGTTGTACCCTTATTCACTACGATCCTAGAAGTTTGTTTCGCTTTGTTAATAAATGAAGTACTTAATCCTATTCTACATATTCATAATTATATTATATTTGAAAACTTGAGGATGTCTTTTGGTGAGTTCAGCTGTATGTCAGATGCTGCTAAAGATGATATATAAAAATACAAATATGACATATTATAAGCATAGCTAGAAGCCCGCTTCTTGTCACGTCGATATCTAATCGTTTTATAGTCGCGGTGGTCATAAATCGGTAAAATAAATGAAAATATGTCATTGTAATGTCGTCAACTTGTTGAGAAACGTTCGCTTTTGTCATTTAGTAGACGATAAAATTAAATACTTAATATTAAATACCTAATAAATTCATCTTAGGCTTGCTGGTATTTCTGCATTTAGATAAAATACTTGCATATACTGGATGCAAGCAGCCCAAGATAGAGGAAAGTGGCGTGCAATTGGAGAGGCCAATATCCAGCAGTGGACTGCGATAGGCTGATGATGATGATGATGATGACTTGCATATAAATATGGTTTTCTTAATTAGCAGAATATAATTATTCGTTTTGGTTTTTAAAATAATTTTGATAACTTTTCAGTTCCTCGCAGGTGTGTCTATCGTGGTGGTATCATATATGGCAGCCACCATGCTCTACTTACTGGTGGAGTCCCCCTTCAACCAGGTGGTGAAGAGGCTGACCACCCTCCTGAGAACAAACGAGAAGAACAAACCAGTCAGCGTCACACAAGTAGTAGTCCTGGAGAAGGAGACAGTTGATGAAAAGTTGTAAATCAATACACCATCTGCAGTGATCTGACATTTTGGCACTAAGATGATGCCCATACGCTGTTGATCATACACAAGGCCGTTATGATGCCGTCTGTTACTTGTTTTTATTCAGTTGAAATAAAGTACCTATTGTCAAAGTAGATTTTAAAATATTATTCTTAATAAACGTGTTTTAATTTTACTGAGAAATATTAATTTAACATAAGAATATAGTACACCTACAACAACAAGAACCTAAAAGAGATACCACATTGGTATCCTGAGCTGACAATAGTCTAATACTAAATCCTTACTAAATGCGAAAGTAACTCTGTCTGTCTGTCTGTTACGCTTTCACGCTAAAACTACTGGACCGATTTAAATGAAATTTGGTACAAAGAAAGTCTGGAGCCTGAGAAAGGACATAGGCTACTTTTTAACCGACTGCAAAAAAAAAGGAGTTCCACGCGGACGAAGTCGCGGGCAGAAGCTAGTAATATTATAAATGCGATAGTAACTCTGTCTGTCTGTTACGCTTTCACGCTAAAACTACTGGACCGATTTAAATGAAATTTGGTACATAGAAAGTCTGGAGCCTGAGTAAGGACATAGGCTACTTTTTAACCGACTGCAAAAAAGGACGAGTTCCACGCGGACGAAGTCGCGGGCAGAAGCTAGTATATAATAATATTATAAATGAGGTACATTCATTAAGCATGCTTATTTGTTTTAGTAGCGGAAAGTGACATCTCTCGAACGATTACTGATAACTGCAAAGTTATTCAATGTGTTGTAAGTGCTGTAAAACACACACAGATGGCGCTGAAGCGATATTTTCGAAAAATTCACAAAACAGAACTGGAAACCCATACAAATACTTGACAAATCATATACATATTTGTAAATAAATATACCTAGGAGATAGTACTTTTTCAAATCAGGTGATAATCAGTTTTATTTAATTTGCAGACGTTTCAATAACTTTACACTAAGTAATTTACTTTAGTAAGAATAATAAAAAACAAATGCAATGTTTAACCTCAGACATGCAATCTATGTAATTTATTCAAGGGATATTCAAACAAAAAATTAATAATCAACACGCTTCGTCAAAACACAATATGTAGTTATATATAGGTAGGTACATCAAAAATATCCGCAATAAGCTTCGTCTTAAAACATACACAAACAAAAACCTATACCGCCCGCGCCTCGAAAGTGCCCATAATGCTAGCCGCGTTTCCTCTCTGGATTTAATGCAATTGTTTTATTTTATCTATAGGTACTAGGTATAGGTAATATTATAGGTATAGGTAATATTATAAAGAGGAAAAGTTTGTATGTTTGGATTGAATAGGCTCCTAAAGAACTGGACGATTCGAAAAATGCGTTCACTGTTGGAAAGCTACACTATTCCGGAGTGACGTAGGCTATAAAAAAAAGGAATCCGGGCGAAGCCGGGGCGGGCCGCTAGTTATTACTAAACTTGTCTGCTACAAGATTTTAGCTGTGACTTTTGAAGTTCAAATGCCGTGTATTTAAAAAATAAAAGAATGTCGGTAGTACCTACTTGTTTTTTAGGAATTAAACATTAGTAATAGCTGGGTTTTTAGTGCTCAACTTTGTATGGGAACCCTGCACTTTTTGACTATGCGATGAAACTTGGCACAGTTGATCCTTAGGTAGTCCTGAGTGAATTTAGATCGGTAGCCATCAGTAGCCCCCCCGCATTTTGTGGGGGGAGGGGGGCAAAGTTCGACCCTGCCGCGCTTTAATTGAAACAATATTTTTCTCAAACTATAGTAATTATGTGGTGCGATATATCATTTTCGGATAAATTAGGGATGAGGAATTCACTTTTTGAATAAAAACAATGCACTTTCTTACAAAAATAATTATTAAAGTAGAAAAAACTAGAAATTGATTTATGATTTTTTTTATATAACTGCCTATATTTTTACTAAGTATGACAAAAATCTCAAAACTAAAAATACGACCGGAAAGCTACACTAATTAGCTTTTTAAAAATATATAACTTTATATATAAATAATTTAATTCATAGGAGGAAAAAATAATATTAATTGTCGGTCAGGGTGCTCTCAATGGGTGTTCGTCCGTGAAGTAGGGTTAGGTATTGTTTTAAACACACAAATAGTGCACATATTTTATAGTTTTAAATACAGTTGATCCTTAAGTAAACCAGAGTGAAATTAGACCGGTAGCCATCAGTAGCCACCACGCATTTAGTGGGGGGAGGGGGGGAAAGTTCGACACTTCCGCGCTTTAATTGAAGAAATATTTTTCAAAAACTATAGTAATTAGGTGGTGCGATATATCATTTTCGGATAAATTAAGGATGAGGAATCTATTTTTTTAACAAAAACAATGCACTTTCTCACAAAAATAATTATTAAAATAAAAAAAACTAGAAATTGAAATTTGAGTTTTTTTATATAATTACCTATTTTATATTACGTATGACAAAAATCTCAAAACTAAAAATACGAACAGAAAGCTAGACTAATTAGCTTTTTAAAAACATACAAATTTATATATAAATAGTTTAATACATAGGAGGAAAAAAATAATATTAAGCATCGGTCAGGGTGTTTTTAATGCATGTTCGTCCGGAAAGTAGGGTTGGGTGTTGTTTTTAACACATAAGTGGTGCATATATTTTATAGTTTTAGGGTTTTTGATATTCTAAATATATAACTGAAAAGATCAAACTTTTAAACCAAAGCAATCAATAAATACAGCCGTAATGTCGCAAACCGCCGCTAATTTCAAAATACTCGCAAGGGAATTAAAACCTACAGGGTACTTCCCGTGAACTCAATGTCGTGATATTTGGTACAAAGTAATGTCTTATAACACAGATAATGGAAAAATTGCTAAAAGTATACATTTAGTTACATTATGCAATAATAATATTTTTAAACTTACATACTTACCTAATTTTCGATACTCGCAAAGAAATCAAAATGTATACTTAGAGTACTTCCCATGAACTCAGAATTTTGAAATTTGGTACGCAGCACCATCTTATAGCACAGATAAAGGGGAAATCGCAAAAACTAAACATTATTAGTTATGTTAAATAACAAAAAATACTTTAAAACTCATACACGTATTTTTTGATAACCGCGAGGGAATCAAAACCTACAGGGTACTTCCTGTGAACTCAGAATCATGAAATTTGGGACGAAGCAACATCTTATAGCACAGAAAAAGGGAAAATTATGAAAACCATATATTTTTAGTGAAATTGTATAATAAAAATATTTTTAAACTTATACACCTAATTCTCGACACTCGCAATGAAATCAAAACCTATAGAGTACTTCCCGTGAATGCAGAATCATGAAATTTGGTACGAAGCCATGTCTTATAGCACAGATAAAGGGAAAATTGCAAAAACTATAAATTTTTAGTTTCATCATATAATAAAATATTTTCAAACTAATATACTTAATTTTCGACAATCGCAAAGGAAATATAAACTACAAGGTACTTCCCGTGAACTTAGAAACTTTAAATTTTATACCAAGCAACGTCTATTAGCACAGATAAAGGGAAAATTGTGAAACCATACATTTTTAGTTACATTAATATAATATAAATATTTTTAAACTTATTTACCTACAGGTTTGGACGGTTCCCACTGTGCGCGAGTCCGACTCGCACTGGGCCAGTATTTTTAGGTAGGAAGGTACATTTATTTGAGTTTCGGTTGTAAAGTAAAGAAAGTTAATGAATAAATAAAAATACTGCGGCAAATGTAAATGCACAAGAACTGCAGGTTAAATGTTTAGACCTTACCTCTGTGTCTATAGTGGATCTTGTGATACCTTAGTACAAAATAAAATATATAACTAAGTATTTACATAGAAACGGGTCTTTGTTTCATTTAAGGTAGTAAAAAATCTAAAACTATAAAATATTTGCACCACTTGTGTGTTTAAAACAACACCCAACCCTACTTTACGGACGAACATGCATTAAAAACACCCTGACCGATGCTTAATATTATTTTTTTCCTCCTATGTATTAAACTATTTATATATAAAGTTATATATTTTTAAAAAGCTAATTAGTGTAGCTTTCCGATCGTATTTTTAGTTTTGAGATTTTTGTCATACTTAGTAAAAATATAGGCAGTTATATAAAAAAAATCATAAATCAATTTCTAGTTTTTTCTACTTTATTAATTATTTTTGTAAGAAAGTGCATTGTTTTTATTCAAAAAGTGAATTCCTCATCCCTAATTTATCCGAAAATGATATATCGCACCACATAATTACTATAGTTTGAGAAAAATATTGTTTCAATTAAAGCGCGGCAGGGTCGAACTTTGCCCCCCTCCCCCCACAAAATGCGGGGGGGCTACTGATGGCTACCGATCTAAATTCACTCAGGACTACCTAAGGATCAACTGTGCCAAGTTTCATCGCATAGTCAAAAAGTGCAGGGTGTCGAGCACTATTTCCCTAGCTATAAGTACTCGTACTTAACTCTCTTATTTTCCAAAAAAAGCATTAGGTTTAAGTCTTCTCATCCGCTCAGTCTACTGTAGTCCTTGTACGAGAATGAACCATCGAGTTTATTAAACGAAATAGTTATTGCCTAATGAGTTGCGATTTTAAAATGTTTGTTTTAATATTTGTTTTGTTAACCATTAAGAGCAGTTACGCTGTACTCTACAGTTTGAATGGTAAGTTTTTACAAAACAGGTAAAATATTTTCTAATGCTTTCGTATTTATTACATACTAGCTTCTGCCCGCGACTTCGTCCGCGTAGAACTCCTCCTTTTTTGCAGTCGGTTAAAAGTAGTCAAGCTCCAGACTTTCTTTGTACCAAATTTGATTTAAATCAGCCCAGTAGTTTTAGCGTGAAAGCGTAACAGACAGACAGACAGACAGAGTTACTTTCGCATTTATAATATTAGTAGGGATTGGGAGTACAATTAACTATGACAAATAAATAAACAATTTAAATAGTTATACCTTTTCTGTTTGCTGCGAATAATTAATATAAAATTATAGGAACTGTAAAATTCATATATCGCACACCTAGATCTAAAGGGAGCTAACTCAAAAATCTGAAGATTTTAATTAAACACACGCTAAAAAAAAGGATCCGATTCCTTACAACAATTTCGCCTCTCCCGAAAAAGTTACTTTTTTTGAGTTAGCTCCCTTTAGATCTAGGGGTATTGTAGGGGGATATTGTATAGAATGAAACATGAATAATTGAATAGTGCATATTTCAAGACAGGGGTAGAAATGCTAATTACTTAGGTATAGGTAAGTATTATATTTTCTAAAGGTTAGATAGGATTAAAAAATAAAAATTGAAAGTGATATTATACGTACCTACCTAAAGTACTTACAGAAAACTCCTCCGAGACAGGTAATCGATCTGCTGTGAATAGTATTATAGTTAAGTAAGTATAGAAGTTTTCGAAAGGTCAGCATAATAATACCACACAAATTTTATAAACTAAAAAGTTTGTTTGTGTGCGAGTATGTATGTTTGTTTTTCACACAATAACTACTGAATGGATTCGGATGAAACTTTACAATAATATAGCTTATGAATAATGGATTCTGATGAAACTTTACAATAATATGAATTAGAATAACATATTGACTATATTAAATTAGGATACAGTAAAGTACTTACCGTGTGCAGACGAAGCCACGGGCAAAAGCTAGTAATTAATATACGCAAGCAAAATCTAACACAATTGTTTCATTGCAATGAATAAAACAACAATAGTGGTAGTAAATATCTAGCGCGACTAAAACCTTACGTCTTTGTGTAAATGTCACATTTTTACAATGAATGGAGTCTCTTGTTGTCAAAGTAGTTTTGTTTGTTTTATAGACACGGAGTACGACCGGCTGCCGCCCGTGTTCCGGCTGGAGCGGTTCGACTCCTGTCTGCGGCGCCCTGGAGCCCTGTACTGCCAGCTGGAGGCCGAGCTGGTCTCCGACCAGCCCAGCGACCTCCTGGACATTATACAAGTAAGGAATATATATTATGTATATTGATGTTGATCGTCCTATATTTTTGACAACAGGTATTTTCTTTTCTTTAAGTTACATTTATAAACAAAATTCGTCATGTGCATTAATTTCAAATTCCTAATATTAGATATCACTAACAAGTACCTACCTACTTTAATGCCCGAAAAATCACTTATAGAGGAATACCATGTAGGATTTGCGAGAGAATAAAGGGACACCTTTTGCCTGTTTTTTTTTTACCTTATTTTAAACCAATTTAGAAAGCCTGCTACACTCATAGAAATGCTTCTCAGTTCTCTTGATAATGCTTTCCCACTAACTTTTACGTAAGTTTATAAATATATCATTCTTTAAGAAATCTAATATATTCATAATAGTTCTTGGCTAGTGACTGACTTAGGCGAAGATAAAAAATTGCCCTTTGGCCTTTATATCATTACTTATTAAGGAATAATTTATTTCTACTGAAACTAAACTTGAAAACACGACATTAATGACTTTGTTATTGTGTTTGTGTCAATGCACGTGATTAACATAAATTAGAAAATTTTTAGCAAACATTACCCAGCCCATGACCTCTAGCTATACATACTTATTTATTAAAAAAACTTTGATTCATTTATTTTTACAAACTCCTATTTAACTTGCATTGTAAGTACGTGCGGTTGAAATGTTGTAACTATATTTTGAAACAGATATTTTCTTTAACCGATTTTACTAACATTTTGTATACACGTTCAGTTAACCATACATTGTCATTCGGACAATGCATGGTTAACTGTGTGACATCGTTATAAAACAAATTAAGGGAGGTGCACGGGGTGATGGAAAACCAAATGTCTATAAATACACACGAATAATTTTTAAGAAATGAACAGACTGATGTTTTGACTAATATTTTTCGGGAATAAAAAGATTCTATAACCTTCTTTTGATTCTATGCTACCTCCTCACTAATTTTCAGCCTAATCGGTTTAGCCGTTCTAAAGTTATAAATAGTGTAGCTAAAACGTTAGGTATAGATTTCCTTGCGAATTTTCCGAATAGTTTCCTTCGATATGTAAAACATAACATTTCCAGGAATATTCAGAAAGAACAATGACACATTACAACCACTCGCTCATACACTGGGGAGTTTGCGTCACGAAGACTTGCAAAGAGCACTTGAATAGAACAGCGGAGCTGCACCGCGCGCTCGAGGGCTGCCTGAACGAGTCGCTGCACCGCGACTACCGGCTGCAGGCCAGGCTGCACCGGGACCGGGTGCACTGCACGGGACATAACGACCCCATCACAATAAGCACAAGACATTATATTGCAGCTGTTTTTCTCCTTTCAATTGTATTCCTTACTGTGCTTGGAAGTTTACTTGATTCATGTTCAGTGAATGAAAAAAGCTGTTTTGGTAAGTTGTATTCTATTAACGAGTTCTGTATTTCCTCCAAGATAGATAGATTATATTAGGTTTCATTTCGAAAATTGTTTTATGCTTAAACAAGCTTCTGCCATTGATTTTTTAAATCTGTTTATTAAATACAATTTTAGGGTTGCTTCTCTGCTTCTCTCTGCGTCGGAACTGGCGGCGACTGGTGATGCCGGCGGGAGAGGGGCCGGAGCCGAGACTGAGGAACCTTGTCGCCTTCAATGGAACAAAGTAATCTCAACATTAATGATAATAATAATAACGTATATTTTGACAAACAGCAAAGGGGATAATATAACTTTTTGGAATCGTCAATGTCGCGCACGCTTTCGTTACATAGAGCAATTAAAAAGAGAAAAAAATTACATCAATCATTTCTTCTTTCAGCAGCGCGACAAATTAATGTCAGTGACAACTTAAATAACTTTTTAAATATTTTTTGAACTGTAGGTACTTAACTCAAATGACCGAACGAACGCCGTGTTGCTGGTGACGTCATACCGCTGTAAACAGTTGACGTTAAAATTGTCACTAGTGTCATTGAGTAATTAGGTGACACTGTTTTCAATGGCCCTGCTAATTATAGGGGTTAATTTGATTAAAGAAGATTTTAAAAGAATGCAAAAAAGGAAGTTTTTGAAATGACACAATACTCCTAAGTATATTTTATATTAATTGTTGACGTTTTGAATATATGGGAACTTCAACTTTATTTAATTGCATCATTCCAATGTGTAAATAACCGCGAATGCATCAGAAATTAATTTTTATTTGAAATTTTTCTCCAGGACAATGATAACTATTGGCGTCATATGGGCCCACTCTACTTTACCTGCGGCGATAACTGCGGTAGACACGCATTTTTTGGAAGACGTAAGTAACATTACCGTCTGCCTTTTATGCTTCTCCATACAAAATCGACATATAAGTAGCAGCCTTTCACGCTTCTTCATTAAAAATCGACATATAAGGTATAGCCTTTCACGCTTCTTCATTGTAAATCAACGCATAAGGTATATAGTGAAGAAACAATTAATATCGCTAGTAAATTAATATACACGAATTAAATTCGTTTTCTTATCTGTTTCATTTCAAAATGTAATGACGCTAAAGCATTAAAAATTACTAATAATTTGTTTTTCGAGTCTTGTGCATAGGTAGTAATTTTGTATACTTAATAGGTATTTTAGATGTATTAGATAGTATAAATAGGTATCTGATTTAATTCTGCTTAATAATTTTCCACGTTTCCTTGCAGTTCCCCAAAAGTATGATAAATCACATTTATTTGAACGCGACGCTGTTCGTGCAGTTGTTCTTCGTGATGTCCGGGTTCCTGCTGGCTTATAATATTCTCATTATGGAGGAGAAGAAAAAGATGTCTTACAGCTCGCTACCACTCGGGATATTACTCAGGTGGCTTAGGTGGGTATATTACTTTTTATTATAAAATATGGAATATGTATATTGTTAATTACATACTTATTATAACTTTCACGATTATGACACATTATTTTTTACAAAAACGGGAGTTAGTCGCTTTATTTAATCCGACGTTTTGAATGCGACGTTGCTACCGTGTGGTCGCGGATAACTGTTGCAACGTCGCATAGGAAACGTCGGAGGCAACTTAATTATTTGTTAACGCGATAAAATTTTTGTGTAGTATATTGCATAATATATTATTATTATAATATTCAGATTCAGATCATTTATTGGTAAAAATATTATAGATTTACAAGTCAATTTCTTAATAAGTACTAGCTTATTATCAATGTTGTTTCTCTTATACTCATAGCACAGACTGTCATTGTGTTTCTATGGGAGTAAAATCCCAGTCACCTCAGACTTAAGTGATTTTAAGAAAGATGTTTTCTTTACGATTGTTTCCGTAAAATTAATTTAAGTATATAAAGTAATGGATACATGCTAAGTTGAAAACGGATCTGTTATACAGGTAGCAGTTATAAAAGGTGAAAAAAACTACTTTACTCACGGGAATGAGTTAAATCTAATCAAATGTTTTTTCAGACTAACAGCCCCGTACGCTGTAATTTTGGCGTTTGATGCTACTTGGTGGAAACACACCAACAGAGGACCTAACTGGCATGTATGTTATAACTGACTATTGTATCTAAGTGTCTAGGTATCATGACTTCTGTGGCTTTGAAATAGATCCTATTCAAAAATAATATAGTAAAGAGACACTGCAGGGTATATCAGTTTAAACCAAATATATTATTATTAATGACTTCGTTTCAAAGATCCTGGCAGCGTTACCTTGCTTTGCGGACTTTTAAAAAGTTTTCTTTCAAATGCTGGTTTTATAATAAATCGTTATTCTTTCAGACCATGGTGGAGGTCGAAGCGGACGACTGTCGCGACTACTGGTACCAGAATCTGCTCCACATACAGACGTACTTTAATTACCAGCAGTGCATGCCGCACGCCTGGTCAGTATTTTTAATTTCCTTAAAGATCCCTCTAAATTTTGATATCCTTTGATGAGACATGAACTTACAACACAATCTAAAACTCACTTCACCGTATAATAATATAAACACGGTGAGTTTTGGATTGTGCAAATTATACAAAAGAAATAATCAATAATACACCTTTTATAAGCACAGTATCTTACTATTTTCTGATAGGACTTCTGCCCGCAACTTCGTCTAAACACAATAAGCATCCCCGTTTTACTTCATCAGGGGAAGAATTTCCAAAAGTCCTTACTTAAAGCTTCCCTACCTTATAACAGAAACCTCTGTGCAAAATTTCACCCTTCTAGTTCAGGCCCTGCGTTGATGTCAGTCATTAAGTTAGTTTGTACTTTATATAGATTTTCTCCCGTTTTTCAAAGGTATGTGGCAGCTGACATGCAGCACAGCATCCTGGGACTGATGATCTTCAGCTTGATCTCGAGTCCCAGGGCGAGGAACGTTGCCATAGGAGCAGCCTTCATCGTCGGTCTCGTCGCTCCAGCTGCCCACACCTACCTCCAGGATCTGCATCCCACTCTCGTCAGCTCACCAGAGTAAGTGACTCGACTGATTCAAAATTAAATATAATAATGATGCTGCGCAAAATACATCAGTTAGATTGTAAAAAATGATTGGATGAATATTTTTCTTTTCTCAAACAACAAATTTTAATGACAAAGTGCTTCTAAATTTTTTGACGTCATTTTATGGTACACTTTATACCGTGATGCAATCTATTGAACTTTTGAAGGACTTATCTTTGTAATTTCTTGTTTGATTGAGATATGAAAAATTAAGTGTACCTAGTAATATTTTTTGGTAAATTACTTGATGGACAAAGAAATAACACTCGTCATGCCTACCCACTAAAGATAAATTATAGTGTAATTAGTTTGTATGTATATAAAGGGATATAATATATAATAATATATTGTTTTTCTTTTAGATGGTGCTATAACTTTTACGAGGTATTGTGTTTTATCCAATTATACTATGGAAGTTACTAGGTACTCCGAGTTGTGTGATGCCCATAGTGTAATTGGATATATGTTCAGGCTGGGGTCTCGATTTTTTGTACCCTTGTCTTGGTACAAATATCATTATCATTTAAATTAATTGTATGAAACGATAGAATTCGATTGCTACGTCTTAAATATTATCGTTGATTACAGAGTTGCTCTGAAGATATTCGTAACGGATCCAACCTACACCCACGTGTACAAGCGACCGCACACCAACTTACTGAACTACGCAATGGGAATTATTGTCGCCATTTCGGTTTACCGGATGCAGAAAAATAACTATGACGGACGGAAACTACAGGTATTTATAATTTGTTTCTGATATTTATTGTTTCTGCTTCTGCTAATTTCATGAGTATAGGCATGATGTCAACTTTTTTTGCCTATTAAAAGTAGATTACTAAAAATTATTGGAAACGAATTTTTCTTTTCTCAATCAAGCAAAAATCAACAAAGATAAGCATTAACTTATAGGTAATTGTTAAATATCAAGTTAAATCCGTTGTGATTGTTTCATTCCAATATATAATAGGTACTGCAAACTGTGCTATTATTTTTTTGTTTTAGAAATTTAGATATTTATTCAATGCGTCCTTGCCAATCATGGCACTGATGTGTATGTCTGGCGGTGTGTTCTTCTTGGAGAGCTGGCAAGCTCCCATGGTCGTCAAGGCTTTGTATGCCAGCGGCATCAGACTGGCCATGGGTGTTTTATTTTCATTTGTCGTCATTTGCATCGTTTTCCAGATTGAAAGTAAGTAAGAAATATTAATTTTACCTTAAATAATATAATATTTATAAATTAATCCCCATCCCTTGGCTTGGCATCACAGTACCTCGATTTCAATAATACTTTTTTGTAGTCTTCGTTGTGATTAAAAGATTCTTATGAAATAAAGAATTTAAAAATGCAAGGAAAATGTTATAACTTCATAAAACTGTACGAAAATTACTTAAAATAATTAGATAAATTAATGCTAATTTATCTATTTAATATGATGATGATCAACCATAAGACGTCCACTGCTGGACATAGGTCTTCCCCAACGATGACCATATCGAGCGGTCACGCGCCTCTCTCATCCATCGGTTACCAGCAACCTGCAGCAGGTCATCTTACCACTTTACCTACCGACACTGTGTCTTCCAGTTCGTAGTCGCCACTTAAGCACCTTATAGCCCCAGCGGCCATCTGCTTTACGCGCAATGTCACCCATTGCCACTTAAGATATTGGTCCTTCGGCGGATCTCATCACTCCTGATTGGATCTCGCAGAGAAACTTTGATCATAGCCTTTTTTTTTTTTTTCTGAATGACTGTTTACAGTTGGCCCTGGGGCCGTCACTGCTCCACCGGACGAATGGGGAGCGCTCTGAGGTGCGCTCACCCTAATTGATCATAGCCCTTTTCAAAGCCCTTTAAATGACCTTGAGCCTTCTTATGAGGCCTATTGTGATTGATATTTAAATAATGTGTATGTCATTACAGGTAACTTCAGGTCGTACCTGGAGTGGCGCGGTTGGACTGCACTCAGCCGGGTGTCGTACTGCGCTTATCTTGTGCATCTTATTTTGATAAAGTCATATGTTGGAAGCACCACTGCACTTATAACTGTCTCTTTGGCTTTGAACGTAAGTATACCATTTGAATTACACCCATTCAGATTTTCGTTTCTACGGATTCTTAACCCTTAAGTTTTTATTTAATACAAATTCCAACTATACTCATGTCTATAGTTATTAATTTAAGATATCCTTAATTCTACTGGTTGCCAAAATTACGATTCTCAATTCTATAATTCTCAATTATATACGTTGTTCAGCAGTATTAATAGTAAGTTACAAGTTACTAAGTTTGCTTACTTTAATTTTAAATAAATCGGCGTGAATTGTTTAAAGATTTTTAATATTCAACTCTAACGGATTGACACACATACCTAATACCTATCTTATGTAAGTACTAGCTGTGCCCGCGACTTCGTCCCCGTGGAATAGTAATTCTTCATAAGCCTTCATATTTTCCCCGTTTTTTACACATTTTCCACTGTTTCTTCGCTCCTATTGGTCGCAGCGTAATGTTATAGCCTAAAGCCTTCCTCGATAAATGGTCTATCCAACAAAAAAATATTTTTTGCATTCGAACCAGTAGTTCCTGAGATTAGCGCGTTCAAACAAACAAACAAACAAACAAACTCTTCAGTTTTATAATATTAGTATAGATTATAAAGCTGAAGCTTTTGTGTGTTTGCTTGAAAGCGCTAATCTTAAGATCTACTGAACCTAAGCTAGAATATATAACCGCAAAATCATCAGAAATGATTATTTGATGGAATGATAAAACTCTCCAATTTTTTTTCAGAATTTCAAAGCCATATCTTTCGTGGTGGTATCATATATGGCAGCCACCATGCTTTACTTGCTGGTGGAGTCCCCTTTCAGCCAGGTGGTGAAGAGGCTGACCACCCCCCGGAGAAAAAACCGCGAGGACAAACCAGTCAGCGTCACACAAGTAGTTCTGGAGAAGGAGACAGCTGATGAGAAGTTGTAGATCAATCCACCATCTGTGGTCATCTGTCATTCTGCCACTAAGGTGTTTGTGTATGCCATTTTTACAGCGTCTGTCACTTATTTTTTTTTCTATTATATAAAATAGTACTTTTTTGATAGATGTAGGGTGAGTATGGCAACACAAGATGAAGTATGAATGAACGACAAGGATGGAATGAACAAGAGTGAACAAGTTAAATGATAGTTTTTATAATAATTTCTGATGCCTTCGCGGTTATTACACATTGGAATGAAACAACTATAAACGGATTTAACTCGCGTATTTTTATTGAGCTGACAATAGTCTAACGCTAAAGTGATTTGCTCACTTTAGCGTTAGACTATTGTCAGCTCAGTCGTGCTACGATTATGGAAACTGTAAAGAATCCGAAACGTCAGCTAATAAAATAAAATAAAAATACGCGAGTTAAATCCGTTAATAGTTGTTTCATTCCAATGATAGTTTTTAGTTAAAAGAAGGGATTCGATTTCAGAAAGATGAATTGTAATGCCGTTTTTTAACCTCCTGAGAACCAGAGATTTTTTTTTGAGGAATCTCATTAAAAACTATCTGGACCTATTCGATATTAGACTAAATGTTGTCAAAAAATACATAAAAAATTTTCCGATGGGAAATCTGGATTTTCTCAATGTAGTATATATACAACATGAGTTCTGTACACCTAGGTACTATCAAAAATGTAGTATATTTACGACATAAGCAGAAAAATATCAAATGATGCTATTATTTATTTACATTTGCTATATTTAAAGGTTATACATTTAATTCACAGTATATATAAAACAAATTTAAAATTAAGTAACGAGATTTATTTACTAATATGTTAGTAGGTAGTCTTACAAATCACAGTCAGCAAATTGGCTTAAGTAGGTACCTACATTTTTGTATATTATTATTGATTATTTTCGAAAACTAGAAAATTGAATGTACTTAAATCAATTATGATAACTTCCATATAAAATAGATAGGTATAGCTTAAAGAAAGTTAAAATAAAATAGCTGTAATAGCAATAACTTATTAAAAGTTATGTTTGCGAAATTTTATGAAACTTTTTTTTTTACTGTACGTAAATATAATATTATATTATATTTAGCACAGCATTCGATAGTATGATTGTTGCAAATAAAATTGGTTTATCTTTTCTGTGTATCAAAATGAGCAACTAAATGTTCTGCTTTGTGGTAGCGAGAGTGACTAGCCGGTATCAGTTGAATTATAACCAATACCTACCTACCTGTTTTGCTACCAATACATACCTACTTATAGATGAAAAAATATAATAATATGGCATACATTCATGACTAGTTGAATGCCTATAAATGTTTTTAGTCATTTTAACAGCACTTTAGTCTCCTATCCTTTTTTCAAAAGATTTTATGTATGTCCTATTTGTATCGTCAAGCTTCTGTTCAAGAATTGTGTAATAGTTTTCTTGAATTCATCTTCAGTAACGTATATCTTGGGTGATGAATAGGTTTCTTTAGGGGAGAAATATTAACGGACCAAGTATTATCTGTAGTTGCCGATGATGGTACCGATATAGTTCTTTGTTCTCGACCACCTCTGGTTCTTGCACGACCTGCAGATCGACAACCACCCGTAGGTACGGGGCCAATTCTGATTTTGACACGACTACGACTACATGTGAGTAACAGAAATAGATAAGCAAAAAGGATGTTCAGATTTTGAAAGGATTCTGGCTTCTATGACTGAAGAATTAGAAGAACCAGGGTCCGAGTTACTGATACTATCATTTCGCGTTGAGTGAACCCCTTGTGATGGGTTCTCTTAGTTGTTAAATCAGTCTCTTATTATTCTTAGATGTCTGTTATACCACAAACCGAACAAAAAAATTAAATATATGCGATTATTATAAAGTAAATCAAGTTTAAATGTCTTATGTTGTACTGTTACTACACTGGTCACCTCGTTCACACACATGTCGTTGAGAACCCGTGGATTACTGGTACGACATAAAACTTTTATTCGTGATTTCTCAGTGCTTTTGCATTGAAACTCATAAATGTAGGGAAATTAGAATAAATATAAATCTAAATAAACAAGCCGTAACTAAATTTTTGACAAAAACCACAGTACTTCATCAAAAATGTAAACATCCTTACCGCACTGACCCGGTCCTGGAGCCATCGTCCACGTAAAATGAATAATTATAAAATCTGAGCAAACTTCCGCGGCCAATCACAAGTCAGTATCGCAGATAGATACTTAGACTATCCAATAAAAGTAAAAGTGCAAGCATATTTTGTTAGATGGCGGTGTAGGATATTTTTCTTTCTATGTTGTAAATATACTACAAATTCACCCAGGAGGTTAATTATTAATAAATCCAAGCATACCTGCTGTTATAGTGTACAGCTGCGGTGTTACTGTATGATTCCCATATACATAATACATCATTGTACATATATATAATACATCATTGTACACTCACAAACTGTCGTGCTTTTAATATAAGTGTCGCGAACTCTTTGTTCGCGACCGAATAGTCTTATGTTAAACTTAACTAACTACCTACTTAAACCAAATAACCGCGAAGGCATCAGAAATTATTAACTAAACCAAACTTAACTTAAGCATAAAACTATTGTTAGCTTAGTCATGCTACGATTATGGAATCTGTAAAGGCTCCGAAATGTCAGCCAATGAAATAAAATACGCGATGGCCGTCTACAGATGTATCATTCCAATGTATAATAACCGCGTAGGCATCAGAAATTATTACATACGGGACTCCTATTTTGATCGAACTGTCCACTACTGGACGTGTGTCTTCAAGGATAGTTAAGAGAGTTAAGTTTATGTACTATAGAAAATTTATATGCAGCTCCACCACATATACTCCCTTAAAGACACAACGAAAACTTGACAAGATATCACGACTGTAAAGTAATTTCTACTGCTATAGTATTTTTTCAACATTGGAAAAGATAAGATGAGGCGGGAAGAAATTCTAACCCTCGAAATGAGAAGCCTGTAAAGTATGATAAGATATCGCGTATATGTATGTGTGTTCGCAGGTGCAATGGAACGTTCAAACACACACGTATTCTCACTTCATCATACTTACTTTTAATCTGAAACGCGACGCAAATGAGGCCATAAGCAAACGGAACACCCATGGCCAGTCTGATGCCGCTGGTATATAACGCCTTGACGATCAATGGAGCTTGCCAGCTGTCCATGTAGAACACACCGCCAGACATACACACCAGCAACAAGATCGGAATGATGGCATTAAATAATATCACCAATTTCTGTAAAAAGTCTTCCACATTTACTGTTGCTCAATTTTGAAATGCCGTTTGCCATTCAAGTATATTATACAAGCTTCGCAAGATAAGAATCTAAAGATACCTGAAATATCCTTCCGTCATATTTATTTTCTTGCATCTGGTAGACTAACTTGGCGCTGATGATTCCTATCGCGTAGTTCAGGAGGTTGGTGTGAGCTCGCTTGTGCACGTTGTTGAAGGTTGGGTCGTTAAACAACACATTCCTAATAGATCTGAAAATCAAGTCATAATATAGTTGTTGTAAAGTTGGTAGATCTCAAGGTATAGTATAGTTGGTCGATACTAAAACCTTAATTAGGTACATCAACCAACCAGCATAGAGTCTACAATCTTTCTACATAAATGTTATGATTTATGATCAAAAAATGCATGTTACAAATATAATAATGTAAATTGTTTACTACAAAATAAAACAATCTGTCAAAGGCTTGTGCTAGTGTAAAGAGTAAAATTCGCTTACTCTGAAGTAACGGCAACTGCTTCCAAGTCCTGGAGGTAGGTGTGGAGAGCTGGAGCAAGCAGCCCCACGGTAAAGACCGTTCCTATGGCAATGTTCCTCGCCCTGGGACTCGAAATCAAGCTGAAGATCATGAGTCCAAGGATGCTGTGTTGCATGTCAGCTGCCAGGTACCTTAAATACAGAATGTTTGACAGTGACAATTGCGACATAATAATACAGAGCCTAGAAATATATTGAGTTTATAAATGAGGTGGTACTAACCAGGCATGTGGCATGCACTGCTGGTAGTCAAAGTACGTCTGTATGTGGAGCAGATTCTGGTACCAGTAGTCGCGGCAGTCGTCAGCTTCAGCCTCCACGTAAGCCTGCGGGGAATTTATTTACTTAGCCTGCAATATAATTATTTTCTAATATCCATCGTACAGCTAGTGATTATGCAATCATAATTTCTATAACGTACGTGCCAGTTGGGTCCATTGCTGGTGTACTTCCACCAAGTGGCCATGAACGCCAAAACTACGGAGTACGGTATTGACAATCTAAAAAAAAATATTAAATATTAAAGCCGGAGCCAAGCTTTGCTGTGGACGATTCACCCAGAGATGGTTTACTAAAAGATAGTTCACCAAGAGGCGGCTTACCAATAGCCCGTTCACCAAGACAAGGTTCACCAAAAGAGTTATATTTTTATATGCACCTGAGCCATCTAAGTATAACTCCAAATGGTAGAAAGCCAAATGTAAATTTCTTCTTTTCCTCCATAATCATAATATTATATGCCATCAGGAAGCCAGAAATCACGAAGAACACCTGCACCATCGACGGGAAATTAAGAAGCATTACGTTGAAGACACTTTTGTGGAACTGAAATAGAAAATATAAAGGAAAGTTACTTTCTGTCGAGTTTTTTTGCAGCTAAACAATTTGTTATATTATTTTGGAATGAAACAACTATTAACGGATTTAACTCGCGTATTTTTATTTTCCAATAACCGCGAAGGCATCAGAAATTAATTTGTTATATTGTTAGTTAGTAGACAAATTATCTTAAAAGGGTCTTCCTGACCAATTCGATGTTTCTTTCAATATATGTAAATTTTTCCTAGTAATATTACTCCGTGGAAAGCACTTTATTCAATCTTTTTTACAATTTAGTACTGTTTTTGTACGAAAAAACAAATACCAATTTACACTTTAATGGTTGACATTTTTGGTTGAAATTAAAAATGTAGTAAAGAACAACTTAATTATTTACGCCCTTATTTAAAAATATGGGTATAATACAAATAATGAAGATTTAGTATCTACCTAATATCTACACACAGTACAACTTTCGTATATATATAGGTATGTGTTTACATCATATTAGTGGCATGTGTTAATTACCTACGCGAATTATTGATGTTCATCAAATTTATTATAACATGTAGGCAAACCCGACTACTACTTTATACCTAATTACTGTTAGTATAATATAAAGATACATACATTATGAACTTACGTTTTCCAAATAATCAGTATTTTTCGCAATCACAGCCACAGGTACAAAGCAGTGAGTCATTATAACGCCAATAGTTGCCATACACCTGGACATACAATATTATGCAAAATACCGTTTTACGTAGAGTGAGATCACAGTCATTCCAGACTTCAGTATATGATTTTAGAAAAAAATAAATTCTTAGGATTGCTAATAAAAATATACTGAGAAAGGAATGGATACTCTCTAAGCTAAAACCGGGGTCATTTTGTATACTTAATAGTCTCACGCTTAAGTCACTTGAGCGTAACACTATCGTCAGCTCAGTCGTGCTAGGATAATGAAAACTTTAAAGGTTCAATGTGTAACAACTACGAAAGCATCAGAAATTATTATGGTCAGTTTTTGTTTGCGTATTTGAATTCTAAACAATTTTGTATTTGTTCGACTGTTTTTATCAATTGACACTTGTCTAAGGCTCAAGAAACTTTCAAGTTACTTTATTCCATTGAAGCCGATAAGGTTCTTCAGTCTTGGCTCCGGCCCCTCTCCCGCCGGCATCACCAGTCGCCTCCAGTTCCGACGCAGAGAGAAGCTTATTAAGAACTGCAGAACACCTGCAAATAAACACACTTAAAAAAAAAACTGTTCCTTAAACTGTTTATGAAGACCAACGCCATGTTGATATTTAAATTAAAAAGAAATTACTCCCGGCCTAGGCCTGCAACGACATATTTCCCGGCGCCTTATGACGCACGTAAGGACGGTATTTCATTGCTTGTTTGAGAAAAATACATTATCGGCGAAACATGTATACAAATAACCAGTCTTTTTATTTAAGGATAATAAGTAAATGTCAAGGTCGCGGGTTTTAATTCACCATAATATAATATAACACACAGTGTTTGATATGAAAATAGGTAACACACCTACCTTTCTAATCTTAAAATATAAATAATTGAACTTAATTACCAATATCTTTGTTTTCACTTGCTAACCACGAGTCATATATGGTTCCAAGTACATTGAGCATCAGAATTAAAAGAAGTAAAACTGCGACAACATAATGTCCAGGGGTCAATATGATGGGGTCGCTATGTCCCGTGCAGTGCACCCGGTCCCGGTGCAGCCTGGCCTGCAGCCGGTAGTCGCGGTGCAGCGACTCGTTCAGGCAGCCCTCGAGCGCGCGGTGCAGCTCCGCTGTTCTATTCAAGTGCTCTTTGCAAGTCTTCGTGACGCAAACTCCCCAGTGTATGAGCGAGTGGTTGAAATGTGTTATTCTTCTTTCTGAATATTCCTAAAACAACGAAGATTTAAGTTTTGACGACCAAGAGGCCTTACCGTTGATATATAACTTTAATGACGTGAGTAGACAAACCATGCTAATTAAATTTATTTTTACTTACTTGTATAATGTCCAGGAGGTCGCTGGGCTCTTCGGAGACCAGCTCGGCCTCCAACTGGCAGTACAGGTCCCCAGGTTGTCGCAGACAGGAGTCGAACTGGTCCAGCTTGAACACGGGCGGCAGACGGTCATACTCCGTGTCTAACGATCATCAAGGTAATAATAAAAAGAGCAAAACACTTGCGGAATAGTGGTTTGTGAGTCCGGACTATTCAGGTTTGCAGGAGGAACTTTAGAAGTACTTACTTTTGATTTGGGACGATATCCGACTGAAAGTAATACTGTCATAATACTGTATAATTTAAAATTCTTTGTATGGTTGTAATAGTAATACTTGAGGCATATAAAATTATTTTTTCTTTAATAGGTATATATAGCTCCAGATGTACCATTTATAGATTTGACTAATTTTTCATTCTAATATATTATATTATGATGTAACTACCTACTTAGTCCTTTTCTTGCTTACTATACTAACTTATTGCATGCTGAATTTACCTTTAATTAGTTGCTAGTTGTTACACTCTTCAAATTATTATTTTTGTAACTGCTTATTGTATACGATTTAATATATGTAAGTTCTAAGTACTTAACTATAATTAATTGGTGAACCAAATCCATAACTAAATTGTATAACTTGACTTTAAAAAAAATCTGCTGCGTTTTTTGCGGGCTTTTCTCAGTAGGTACCTAATGATGGTCTTTGGTCGTCTACTAGAGATTCATGTAACGTGTTAAAGTAGGTACTTATAGTGTTTTAGTAATAAATGATTCTAGATTCACCATCCTGGCAATGGCAGCTGAAATCCGAAGCAGTCCAGCAGTGGGCATTGATTATGATGATAATGAATAATAAAAACTTACCGTTTAAATTGTAAATAACACCGGAACTGCAATCGATAGTTATTAAGAAAATAAATAAGTACAACATTTTGTAAAGCCTTATAACTGTTTATAAGATAGGTTACATGTAGTTTAACTGTCTTTCAAATGGTTCTTATATCGATATTATTTAGTATCTCTCCTCCTGTGATTACAACTGAACAGTCAATTCGATACTGTGATGCAATATAATATTTGCTGTATTTTAACTTTATAGACAGACCGGTTTAACGTTAAAATAGGCTGGTGTCAATTTTAGCTATTAAGTATGTTCATTAAAAAAAATCTAAATTTATTCAAAGAAGTAAATTTTTAATTAATTGCCAAAGGTTATAATAATATGTAGGTATCTAGAAGAATTGATAGAAGTAGGTACCTACTTAATTCATATTATTTTTTTCCTATTTTTGAATGTAAAGTAAACTCTTAAGAAATTGGGAAGGGTATTTTATTACAAGTTTAGATTTAGTTACACCTGTCCCGTTGTCTGTCGGTCTGTAATAAAATTTTGCTAGTTAATTTTGATCTACTTCCCGGTTTCTTATTAAGCTGAAATTTTGCACGCATATTTTAACAGATTAGAAACGAGTGTCATGCGAGTGTTTATAGTTGTTTAACATTCCAATCTATACTAATATTATAAAGCTGAAGAGTTTGTTTGTTTGTTTGTTTGAACGCGCTAATCTCAGGAACTACTGGTTCGAATTCAAAAAATCTTTTTTTGTTGGATAGACCATTTATCGAGGAAGGCTTTAGGCTATATAACATCACGCTGCGACCAATAGGAGCGAAGAAACAGTGAAAATGTGTAAAAAACGGGGAAAATATGAAGTCTTATGAAGAAGTGACAGAAGACTTTGACAGATCTTTGACGAAACAATCGGACGGGCAGGACGACGTCTGCCGGGGCCGCTAGTGTGTAATAACCGCGAAGGCATCAGAAATTATTCAGGCTTGTATTTTTTTAATGTCGTTTCTTCGGTTCGGAAAAGAAATATAAAAAATTAAAACATCCATGCGTGGTCATCCAAATTGAAAGGTTTTTAGCTAACATACAAACTTTTAAACGTACATACTTACATTGCAAGTTAAATAAAAGTTTTTGAAATAACGTATAAATAGGGGTGATAATATGACATTTATAACTGAACTAGCGGCCCGCCTCGGCTTCGCCCGGATCCCTTTTTTTTTAAAGCCTATGGCACTCGGGAATAGTGTAGCTTTCCAACAGAGAAAGAATTTACTAAATTACAAAATTTACTTAATTCTAAAATATAAATATTTCTGTTAGGTACATCAATATGGAATCTGTAAAAGCGATACGTCAGCCAATAAAATAAAACACGCGAGTTAAATCCTTCTATAGTTGTTTCGTTCCAATGTTAAGAGTGCAAAAAACAATAAAGATAAAGAAATGAAGAATGAAAATTGTACCTTATAAATTTAATACTTAGGCCTAAATACCAAATTAAAAAAAACAGCTCTTTTAACGACTTTTCAGAGGTCATGTGTCTAGTAAATTATATAAAAAAAATTTAAAACACTAAACTAAACAAGTCCATAACTTAGATAATGTCATAATATGCTTAAAGAGAAATTCCAACTATTTTTGAAAATCAGTTTAAAAGGAGGCGCTTGAAACCATTTCACTTGTCGCATTTTGAGAATCGAAATGGCTGCTTGTATAACATATCTTATTTTATTCTGTCTAGGCACTGCCGCCGGTAAGTAAATATTATAATACTATTAAATATTTATTTTGCTGTTATTATTTAAAAAATAAAATGAGTAAGTAAGTAAACTATTAATTCATTTACAAAATCATAGTACCTATTCTGAATTAATAATATTAACTATGTATTTGAATATAAACATTTCTAATATTTTAAAATTCAATAATGAGTACTTATTCGTTATTTTGATACAACACACGCGGTTTTGTAATTTTTATAAAAAAACTAGCTTTAGCGACTCCGTATGCGTGGAATTAGTAACTGCATTAGTAAAAACTACAACATTACATCCCCTCTTTTAACCCCTTACAAACTTTTTTTGGCAATTAAAAGTAGCCTATGTCATTTCTCAGGCTCTATATTATCTGTGCACCTACATAACTTCATTTAAATTTGTAGTTTTACCGTGAAAGCAAGACAAACAGACAGACAGAGCTGTTATTTTCGCATTTATAATATTAGTTAGGATTACGATGTTAAGAAACACTTCGAGTGCAAGTCCGGATCGAACTTGGCAGGTTTTATCAAATTAACTTTGTGAAAGAGTACATATGCAAAAAAATAGAATATTATATTGAGTCGACGATTGATAAAGACGAAAGGTAAGGTTAGTAGCCAACGCGGCATGGTTGAAACAAAACAGCTAAGAGCCTGTCCAGACAGAGCGTTTTACGCGCGTAAGCTCTCGCGCGCAATTTATGTTGCATCCAGATGCTGCGTTTTACGCGCGTTGCTACGCGCGGTGTCTGGCGGACGGATTCAGCCAGTTAAAAATGGAGCCAGATACAGCATATGGCTATTTTCTTTTCAACATCTTCAATTAAAAGTTCGGTGTCGAAGTTATCGCGCACCATTTTTAATACATACAAATCTAAATACGTCCACTCTCTACGGACACGCGCATACTACTGAACGCTCCAATGGCGCCAGAGTATCTCGACTCGCGCGGCGCTCGCGCGTAAAACGAGTGAGTCGGGAGTCGGGCGCATGACACGCGTTTTACGCGCGAGTTTTGAAACGCGCGATAGCATCTGGACGGAGTGCTGTAGCTCTAGTACCTCGGGAACGCGAGTGTCTACGCGCGTAAGCTTACGCGCGCAAAACGCTCCGTCTGGACAGACTCTTAGAAGTCGAAATTTCTACTGCCTCCGCGGTTATTACACATCGGAGACTGCCCGCGACGAGTACACAATATCGTTGTAAAATATACCTAGCCTACCTATTTATTAAAATTATTAGTAGTTTTTGCGTGATAGAGTAATACACCAATACATACAAACTTGCGCATTTATAATTATAATGGTTTTTGTCTAAATGTAGGTTTAATTATTGTAGGTTCATTTAGTATATTAAAAATATGCTAGATGTCGATGTTTATTAGTTACATCGCGCTAATGAGATGTTCTTTAGGTTTTATAGGGTTCGTCCGTATTAAGGTTTTATTTGTGAGAAAACAAGCACGTATATGAGAGTTAAGTATATAAGTACTTCTTGTAGTTTAATTTCATCTCACCCTCGAAGACCCTGAAATTTATACAGTTTTAACTCACGCATTTTATTTAATTTGTTGACAGCGGCTCCCGACGGCAGAGGATATAGGATTATAGAAGGCAACCGGACCACTATAGACAAATATCCATTCCAAGTCTCTGTGCGGTTTTACTCGTGGCACTGGTGTGGTGGTGTAATCATAAACCGCAGGCACGTCCTCACTGCGGGTCACTGCTTGGACGTGGTCCATAAGTAAGTCGAAGGTTAATAATAAATGATAATTATTAAGCCTTTAAATAATTTATGTCCCACTCTTAGCCCGAGCAGAAAATACACATGAAACTCATATTGAGTTTCATGTCTATTTACTGCGTTTTTTACTTACTACGTTTGCAATCAGCACGGCAGAGCTGGCACCAATATTTGAGGCAAGCTGAAAACTGGTCATATAGCTGCATCCAGCCCCAACACGGAACTGCAGACCTGGCTGGTGAGTGCTCACATGACACTTGAACAGCGCCTTCTGTTTGTCTTATTACGATTATTTCTTATGTGGCTCTGTTCTCGGTGGAGTGGGAGTAATCGTTGGTTGTATTTCCAGTAAAGAACTTAATGAGGTCTGTCCATCGTGTTGGGGAGCGGCCGCCAGGACTTTCGCCTCGACTTTTTTTAATAAATAAATGAACTTATTTATATTGAAAACATTGCAGTAAACTAAAAGTTCGCGCTGGATCAAGTTTCTACAACAAGGGTGGCACTTTATATGGTATTGCTAAGTCAATACGTCACCCAGATTATGACAAAAAAAAACTGTTAAACGATATAGGTATTTACCGTACTACCACTGACATCGTGTACAGCAATAAAGTAAAACCAGTCAACATTGCACCATCAGATTACAAGTTGGATGACAACGAACCCGTTTCGATTGCTGGCTGGGGCGTCACTTGGGTAAGAACTTTTAAACTGTGAACCTTTTAAAGTTAACGACAATAGAAGTCTGTTGAAGTAAGTTCCTCACAAGTGTTTACGAAGCCGTCGTGTACAATGCGTGCGTATTGGTTATTTCACACTCGGCTCTCGCGCTAAAGATGCGTGGAGTGCAACGATCAACATTTCGCACACCTAGATCTAAAGGGATCTAAGTATTCCTCATAGCAATACCTACCTAACAATAAAACAGACTTGAGCTAATTATCTGTTTAGAGGTAGCTCTCCTTAGATGTGCGATTTAGATTGTTGGCACACAAGTTTAATTTCAGCTGTATAAAGGTTGTATAAGGTTCCCCCTTATAACTTTTGTGAAGCTTTTGTGCCAACATATCAAACTCGATTCGCACACCTAGTTCTATATTATTGCGGCTAGCAAAGACATCAGAAATTATTCCGTTGTAATTGTTACAGTTGTTCAGATGATTAATTAATTTACTTTCAGTAATCATTTCCTTCGCGGTTATAACGCATTGGAGTGAAACAACTATTAACGGTAATAATTTCGTATGCCTTCGCGGTTATTATACATTAGAATGAAACCACTTTAACGGTTTCAACACGCGTATTATTTTTTTTATTTTACTTGCTGACGTTTCAGATTCTTTACAGTTTTCATAATCGTTGCACGACTGAGCTGACAATAGTTTAACGCTAAAGTGATTTATACAATTTTGCAAACTACCTTATACCTAATAACCAAATATTTCTAATTACAGTGGTTCTACATGTCTTATCGACTACGCCATGTGGAAGTACTTACCGTTAACCAGGAAAAATGCAAGAAAGCTTATGTAGATATTGTAAATATAGTAGATGAGATGGTTTGTGCGGGAACCGGTGAAGGAGATTCCTGTAGTGGGGACAGCGGCGGACCCCTTTTACACAATGGCGTTCTAGTTGGAATCGTCTCAGCCGGCATGGGTTGTAACTCAATGTTCTACCCTGGAATTTATACTAGAGTATCTAGCTTTAACGCATGGATTAAAGACAACTCCTAAATGATCATAAAACAGTTTTGGATGTTATATCGCACCTTCACTAGAAGTGTACCTCGAAAAATGCCGTAATATTTATCATTTTAAATTTAAATGTGCACATTTATAGTCTTAAATGAATGAAATTAACAAAATATGTCGAGAAGTTACATTTTTCTAGTACGTAAAGGTACGATATGCATAACGTCGCTTAGCTAACGATACCGCTTATATCATTTGTGTCACCGAGTTCAATTACCGCTTAATTTTCATCATGGGATGATCTGAGCGGTATTGTTAGTTAAGCGACGATAATCTTTATAATACAAGCTTCGCTTATCTCAGGACTATCGATATCGAATGGTGTGAATTGTCAAAGATTCTATATTATTATGTTTATCGATTGATATCATGTTTTGTAGTAGCAACATATTTGGGTGTTCTATATTAATATTGAATTTTCGTATACACATTTAAATAAACATCAAAAATACATCATCGCCTTTTATTGCTTTACCATTCTTTCACACATTCACAGGATGTGACACGTTGTCAACGTTGGAATGAAACACTTTTAAACGGATTTAACTTGCATATTTTCTTAGAGAATACAGAACTGGAGGCGGCTTCGACACTATTCGTCAAACAAAATTTTTAGCCACTTTTAGCGGGGGACGAGGTAGGAACACATACATAAAACAGCACACTGATGTAAAAATAATTCTCATCGTTACACACGCATACTAATAGAAACTGTCAACACTAGGTGGAATTTATTCACACTAGCAAAAACAAGACTATAAACGTCGTATCCGTACACAAGTTTGAAATGTATTAGTAGCCAAACTGAACCGATTACATAGTGCTTGATTAAGTGGCTGTCGATACATTTATCTATATTTGCCACAAAATGGCGGATCAACCAATTTATATTTTAATATAATTATTTTAACTTCATACATAATAATGAATTTACTTCTTTTAATTCATACTATTATAGAATTGAACATTAGTTACTACGTAGTTCAATAAACAAGTAATTTTCTTTTAGTAATAATGCTTAAACAATTACAATTACCTACTATGTTTAACATGAAAAAATAGGCAGATGTCTATTACAACTGAGCTGGAGAGATTACAATATCAACAACCATAATTAACAAAAATTGTACGAAGTAGACAACCGAATTCCAAGCTGCTGGTACGCTTAAACCATTTGAAATTCGAATAAAGAAATAAAATATTTTAATAAAATAATACCTGATATACTGAAATATACGCGTACTTCTTATCATCTGTACTGTAAATTCATCGACATTGATATTGTCCAGTAAGTACATCTCTAACCGTATTTTGATCATGGATGCTTTTATCGCTTTTAACTCAAAGGACTTAACGCCTAGTATCGGATACACTACTCTGCAAATTTTTTATACATGTGTGACATTACTCTTTGTTGACCATAGACTATTATAAAATTTTTTAAACGATTTTAAACGAATAAAAACTTAATCGATGCGTAAATCGATGCTTCTCGCGTGGTGAATGAGAAAATAATTATTTGAAAAATAACAATTAACGCACAAAAAAAATATCTGCAGATGAAAGGAAATACTGTTTTTTTGTATATCTGATATAGTGGATGGATTTTTGCAACTTATTTTAGCGCAGGAAGACATTTTTCGGGAGCTCTTTTCTCTTCGATATCGATTGTGACACTGTCAAAGTGACCTGTTTGAAAACAGTTTTTACAAACGCGTTAGATAATTTATCTTATACCTTGGCAGAGGGGAACGCCTGTCGAAGCCGCCTCCAGTTCTGTATTCTCTAAGCATATTTTATTTTACTGGCTGACGTTTCGGAGCCTTTACCAAAAATAAGACAAGACTATTGTCAGCTCAGTCGTGCTACGATTATCGAATCTGTAAAGGTTCCGAAACGTCAGCCAATAAAATAAAATACGCGAGTTAAATCCATTTAAAGTTGTTTCATTCTGTTAAGGGTATTATAAATAGGTACACTTACACTTTGTTAATAGGTTGCATGGCTTGCTCCTCAGGGCCCTAACTAGTCACTAATTAGGGTTTGTTCACTCAATTATGTGGATCAATTGAGAAACTAGCAGTTTTCATTACACACATAAGTTTATTTCTTAATAGTTATAACCTGTTAATATAGGGATTTATAGAGAGTACTTTAGCTACTTACATTAAATGTTACATTATAAGAAAAAGGGTTTTCCAAATACCGACTTCTTTGGGGACGTCGGTGCCGACTGTCCACGCTCCCACATGTGAGGTTACACCACGCGTGTGTGCTATAACCTCACTTCATCATAGTGAATAAAATCAAACTTCAAGCGACTCGCTATGGACAACGAACAAGGTGCGTTCATTCACAAGTGCATAAACGAAGAGAAAAGCAGAGATGCTCGTCATGACAACGGATTAGCTATTTGGTACTTATATTTAAATATTTTTAAACATTATAAGACCGTACATAAATAACAATACTCTAATGAGATGCTTTTAACAACACGAAGGAGCAAGAGGTTATAGTCAGTAGAAAAAAAGTTTACCCACCTAAAAATATATATTTAGGTACGTATGTTTTGTATCACAAATATTATGACATTTTGTAGTAGCAATATACGTAATTATACATTATTAAAGATTTCATTTCATATTAGACTGCTGCACTTCTTGACTATGCGCTAGGACAGTTGATCCCTAGATCGTCCTGTTATGTGTGGATTCCGGCCGGTAGCTATCAGTAGCCAAGAGTGACAATGCAAATACAAACAATTTATTAAATATGAAATTGAAATCTTTACTGTAATAATTTCTCTGTATTTAAAAAAAAAATTGAAATCGAGATAGGGCATTTTTTTTTATTTTGTAATTCGACTCCTATGAATTGAAAAACTTTTTGTACCGATTCATTGACTGGCCCTGGATTCCGAGGTTTTGCAATTGTTGTGCTTTACGGCACTCCACTAAATACTTAATAAGATTACCATGTACCTATCCATGCAAATAAATGACCATTTAATTTCGATCTGTATTACTCATATCAATATCATTGTTTTGGACAATGTCCTCACTCACGGTGACTCGACATTTGCTGAGTGGAGGCTTTTTTTGCAAAAAAAACACTAGTTAAAAAAGCTACATAGTTTTAAGTGCCTTTAATTTTTAATTAAGCATGTGAAATTTTGCAAAATAAATTTATTTTCTTTCTTTCTTAAAACACATAATGCACTCGTAAAATTCAGTTTTATTACGTAGATACACCAAAATGATAATCACATAATAATATCTCTATGTAGATAGGTAGGTCAGATGTAGGTACTCAGGATAACCTGAGTTAAGTTTTTACAGTTAAAAAAAACAGCTATATTTATAACTAGTATATTAATAACTAGCGGCCCCAGCAGACGTCGTCCTGCCCGTCCGATTGTTTCGTCAAAGATCTGTCAAAGTCTTCTAACTGTCACTTCTTCATAAGGCTTCATATTTTCCCCGTTTTTTACACATTTTCCACTGTTTCTTCGCTCCTATTGATCGCAGCGTGATGTTATATAGCCTAAAGCCTTCCTCAATGAATGGTCTATCCAACAAAAAAAGAATTTTTGAATTCGAACCAGTAGTTCCTGAGATTAGCGCGCTCAAACAAACAAACAAACTCTTCAGCTTTATAATATTAGTATAGATTTCTGATGTTTCATTCCAATCGCGTATTTTATTTTATTAATGTAATGTAGGCTCTCGTCAGCTCAATCGACTACTGTTAAGTAATTGAAACGAGATCAAATAAAAACACGAAAGTTCATTTAACTCCTGTATTTTATTTTATAGTCGTTATTAATGTAGTTTTCTTGTGTCCATTCGGCATTCTAAGAGAAGCCAAATAAATCATTATAATATCATTCATTTACCGATATTTAATTACCTGAGCAGAATCATTTAATTAATAATACTCATTTATTTTTGACTGTCTAGCTTAAGAACGTTATGGATTTACGGTTCAAATGTAGGTAATAAACAATAAATTATTATAATAATAAAGATAGCAAAATACAATAAAGATAAATAAATGAAGAATGCACATTGTGATAAATTTAATACTTAGGCCTAAATACCAAATGAAAAAAACAGCTCTTTTAACGACTTTTCAGAGGTCATGTGTCTAGTAAATTATATAAAAAAAATTTAAAACACTAAACCAAACTAGTCCATAACCTAGATAATGTCATAATATGCTTAAAGGGGAATTTCAACTATTTTTGAAAATCAGTTTAAAAGGAGGCGCTTGAAACCATTTCACTTGTCGCATTTTGAGAATCGAAATGGCTGCTTGTATAATATATCTTATATTCTGTATAGCCGCTGCCGCCGGTAAGTAAAGAATATACCTAATACTATTAAATATTTATTTTGCTGTTGGTATTTATAAAAAATATTGAGTAAGTATGTTTATTTCTAATGAATTATTAAGTAAAATAATTAATCAGCATAACAAACCCATTGTATTCTAATTTAATAATACTAATACTTACTATTTATATATAAATACGAATACTACTTATTTTAAAAAAATACTCTATGACACTTACGTAAATAATAATATATTATATAGGTTCGTATAAAAATTATCATAACGACATTTTGTTATTTTTTAAAATAATGACTTACTTATTTGAATTTCGTGTATTTTTTTGTTTATATGCCTATTATTGACGATCTCACTATTAGTACATAATATAATATGACAATGTAATTATGATGTATAAAATATTAAGAAATAAATGAATCTGAATCTGATCTAAGTATTATATTAATATTAACTGCAAATATTGGATGTATATGATAATTATATTTCTAATACATAAGCTGTTAGTGACTTTTGTAAACGATAATAACACTGTTTTACTATGATACCAACACCACAGAATAGATAATACCTATGTAGTATAATTACAGAAGCCTCTCTGCTTTGATTTTCACAATGCCGTATTTTTATATGCCTCTATAATTATTATTAACTAGCTCGTGGCACTCGGGAATAGTGTAGCTTCCCAACTGTTAAGAATTTTTCAAATCGGTCCAGTCGTTATGGAGTCTATTCAATTCAAACATACAAACAAAGTTCTCCTCTTCATAATATTGGTATAGATTAACAAACGAACCGCGCGCGAGCAGCCGACATTGAGCTCTCTGGCGTCGGGCGAAGGTCGACATTGTTCCACACCGTAAGATATCCTGAAAATAGGGTTCTCAATACTTTAACCAAATACATACGGAAACTGTTATATCTACCTATTAGGTAAATTAATACGGAACATCAGTTTACACAGATAGAAACGTGCTTTTCTTTTGATGTAGTTATGAATTATATAATACAAGCTTCTGCCCGCGACTTCGTCCGCGTGGAACTCCTCCTTTTTTGCAGTCGGTTAAAAAGTAGCATATGTCCTTTCTCAGGCTCCAGACTTTTTTTGTACCAAATTTCATTTAAATCAGTCCAGTACTTTTAACGTGAAAGCGTAACAGACAGACAGACAGACAGACAGACGGACAGACAGAGTTACTTTCGCATTTATAATATTAGTAGGGATGTAGCTATAATCGTGTTTATAATCTTTTTTGTAGAGATAAACATTTCCATCGTTCATTAAATAATTATGTGTAACTCTAGCGGTTTTGGCAGCGCACACCAGAATAGCTCGCAGGTGGTAAGGGACGGTGGCCGAGCTCAGCGAAAAATCTTGAAGGTTACTGTGCGAGCGAGCGTGAGGGCACTATTTCTACGCGCGTGCGATAGAGACAAATAGAAAAGGGGCAACGTTTGTTTTTCGCTGTTCTTGGCGACCGTCCTTTAGATTTATTCCTACTTACTTGACACTTATCGTTATATTTTGGTCAATTTACACAATAAATAAATTTAAGCCTACGTGGTATACTGATGTAGGTATATAATTGTAATGTTTCATTCAAATCCATTCAGTAGTTCTCACGCAAAAGAGTATAAACTTACGCATCTATAATTATAACGGGTTTTATTTGTTGACGTTTATAAAGCTAACTCAATAAATTACATTTTTTGACAGCGGCTCCCGGTAGCAGACGGTATGGGATCGCAGACGGCGAGCTGACCAATATAGACAAATATCCATTCCAAGTCGCTGTGTTGTATTACCGGTCCTTAATGTGTAGTGGCGAAATCATAAACAGCAGACACATCCTCACATCGGGTTTTTGCATTTTCCTGCCTGATAAGTAAGACGAAAGTTAATAATAAATTATAATTAAGTACCTCCTTTTAGCCTGAGGGCTCCGCCGTGCTAACGATAAGCGCAGTAAGTACACATGAAACTCATATATTTACTTAATACGTATGCAATCAGCACGGCAGAGCTGACACCAATATTTGAGGCAAGCTGAAAACTGGTCATATAGCTCCATCCAACCCCAACACGGAACTGCAGACCTGGCTGGTGAGTGCTCTCATGATACTTGAACAGCGCCTTAGCAAAAAATATGATATTATTATGATGAAACGGAAATTCTGTTTGTCTTATTACGTTTATTTCTTATGTGGCTCTGTTCTCGGTGGAGTGGGAGTAATCGTTGGTTGTATTTCCAGTAAAGAACTTAATGAGGTCTGTCCATCGTGTTGGGGAGCGGCCGCGAGGTTTTTTGTCTCGACCTTTTTAAATAAATAAATAAACTTATTAATATTGAAAACATTGCAGAAAAATAAAAGTTCGCGCTGGATCTAGTTTCTACAACAAGGGTGGCACTTTATATGGTATTGCTGAGTCCATGCGTCACCCAGATTTCGGAACTGAAGCGTTAAACAATATAGGCATTTACCGTACCACCACTGACATCGTGTTCAGCGATGTAGTAAAACCAGTCAACATTGCACCACCAGATTACAAGTTGGATGACGATGAACCCGTTTGGCTTACTGGCTGGGGTAATGCTAAAGTAAGAACTCTTAAACTGTGAACCTTTTAAAGTTAATAACGACAATAGAAGTCTGTTGAAGTAAATTCCTCACAAGTGTTTACGAACCCGTCGTGTACAATGCGTGCGTAGGTATTGGTTATTACACACTCGGCTCTCGCGCTAAAGATGCTGCGTGGAGTGCCGCGATCATCATTTCGCACGCCTAGATCTAAAGGGATCTCAGAATTCCTCACAGCAATACACACAACAGCAGCACGTTACAATAAAACAGACTTGAGCTCTCTTTAGATCTATGTGCGCCATTTGGATTTAATATGTTGGCACACAAGTTCTATTTTAGCTGTATAAAGGCTGTATATATAAGCTTCTCACTTATTTATATTTATACAGCTTATTAAGTTGTGTCCTGCATGCATGCCTAATGCCGCCAATTTTAGATATTCATAACAATAATTAAAGTAATAATTTCCGATGCCTTCGCGGTTATAACACATTGAAATGAAAATATTACAATTGGATATTATTTTGTAAATATACTTATTTGATATTGTACTTACATATATGTACCTACATGGCTTAAAGTTTCTCAGGGCGTTTTTTCTCACCAACAATGATTTTAGTTTCATTGCAATATAATTATGTAATAACAGATATGGTATCAGAAATTATTCCGCTGTAATTGTTACATTCCAATGTGTACTAACCGCGAGGGCTTTAGAAATTATTCCGTTGTAATTGTTACATTCAAATAAGCAATTAATAAGTACTAAATATTTTTAATTACAGATGAAGGGCAACTTGTCTTATCGACTACGCCATGTTGAATTACTTACCGTTAACCACAAAAAATGCAAGAGAGATTATCAAAATGATATAAATATAGTAGAAGAGACAATGGTTTGTGCTGGATCAGATCGAGGGGGGAGTTTCTGTCAAGATGATGAAGGAGGTCCCCTTTTACACAATGGTGTTCTAGTTGGAATAGTCTCATTCGGCATTGGTTGTAACTCAACAGTCTTCCCTGGAGTGTATACTAGAATATCTAGCTATAACGAATGGATTAAAGACAACTCCTAATTGATCATAACACGGTTTTGGATGTCAAATCGCACCTTCACTAGAAAAGTGTAACAGCCCGAAATGTGCCATATCATTTCAAATTTAAAAGTGCAGTCTTAGAGTCTTAAGTTGATTGGCAATATCGCACCTTCGGTAAAACAAGGGCACAATAAGGGCAAAAAACATTTGGAACATTTCTGTATACTTAACTCATTTTTAGATTTTTCTAGTAAAGGTGCGATATGCATAACGTCGCTTTGCCAACGATACCGCTTAAATAATTTGTGCTACTGAGTTCAAATACCTCTTAAATCGCTCTGCGTGGGTACCTACAATATTTTCATCAATGGATGATCTGAGCGGTATTGTTACTTTTGTTAGTTAAGCGACGATAAGCTACAAAACAAGCTGTGCTTATTTCAGGACTAGATCCATTAGTGTGAATTGTTAAAATTTCTATATTATTATGTTTATCGATTGTTATCATGTTTCGAAGTAACAATATATTGAATTTTCGTACTTATATATTTATATAAACATTAAAGATATTAATAATATTATCGCCATTTATTGCCTTACCATTCTTTCACACATACACAGGATATGACACGTAAACGTCAACGGTAAAGGAAAGACAAGATTTACAAACAACTAAGTGTCATAAATTTAATTCTCTGATAATTTTATGTTGTCGTTTCGAGAACTTTACAAGTGCCATTATATTGAATTCATTACACGTATACCTAATCATTTTATACTAAGGGGTAAGTAAGTAGGTAAATCATTTATATTTATTTTGAATTCTGAGTAGTGAATAATATAATAGACCAATCGCTTCGATGACATACTTATAACAAGTTAATGAAATAAAGGGTTCCGTTTTAGACAATTGCGGAACCCAAAATGTGTTTCAGAAGTAGTTCATGAGTCAATATTGTTCATAAGCGACTTCGTACTTCGACTCGTAATTCGCCAACTTTCGAGAGGTTGACACCGAAACCGTCCAAAGAGGACCGATGCCGCCCGCGCCCATGTAGTGTGCCCCGGTTACTGTCCAATATATATATATATATTTTAAACATTATAAAACCGTACTTACATAAATATCAATAACATGAAGTTATCTTCGACTTTTCTATTCAATTATTGTCAGTAGAATAGAAAAGTTTACCCACCTACAGAATGTAGGTATATTTACGTAGGTATGTCTTGCATTACAAATGTTACCTACTTATATATCGTACCTCTATTTCAATAACAACATACCTATTGCAAGATTTACGATTTTACAGGTGACGCATTTAAAACTTATTTAAGTACGTGTACTTGCTGTAGGTAACTTTTTCGTTTTCGCTCGGCGATATTTAAATAACAAATGATTTACAATTAGTAGGTACCTAAACGACGTGTATTGATTGTATCACCAAATTGAAGGAGAGTGTTGCCACAGTGTGGCTTTAAATTATTACTAACCCAACAGCTAATACTTGTTTAAGCGTTCAAATATATATAGACTATGGGCCCATGTTAAAAAAATGATGGGTCATTTGAACCACCAGATGACCTATGTAGAACGATATAAGAGCATAAAATAATAAGATTTAGCATTGTGCCGTCACTTGTAAGCTGTCCAACTGAGTGCAGGTGAGAATTCAAAAGTACAGGTAGAGTGAGTACATTTTGGTCATATATTTTTGAACGGCATTGTTACCATCGATAGATCCATGAAAAATAATACTAAAACGCGTAGTGCCGTAAAAAAATGGTGATCCAAAAAGTCGGAATTTTTTTTTGATTTTCCGACAATTTCCAGGGTGAATTTGGTCATTTGATACAGTACGGCATCAGTTTCATACTATTTCAATACTGCTTCTAATCCATCATTCCGCAACGCCGTAAAAAAATCAAGCGACAAGGGGAAAAAACCGAAGGTTGCAGCCCCTCTCTTTCCGTGGTCCAGGGGTGATTTGATAAAGTACGGCTTCGGTTCCAAAACATTATCTAGCACTTAAAAGTACTATTAAAAATAATGCCGTCAAGAAATGATTGTTCATTTGAATGTATATCAATAATTATCTTAATTTCATCGTATTCTTGATTTATAAAGCTGTAAAATCATTTGATCCTGTACGGGAACTATTTTTCTAACATAATATTGTAAAATACAATTGTTATATAGTATTGCCGTTGAAAAGAAACTGTTCTGAAAAAAATTATGGAGAAATACAAAAACTGAAATTTTGCAAATTATTGCAGTAATTTAAATATCATATATTAATGAAATATAGCAGTTTTCTACATTGTATCCCATGTTTTAAATAGTATTAACATAAATAAATTAGGAAAAAATGATGCCGTAAGTACATTTTAATGCAGACCATATCTTTTAGGTTCATGAAACTGACGCTACCATTTTAAGGGTACTTTATGGCCATCTGATACAGTACGGCATTAACATATTTTTGAAGAGAACAATTGATAATATGATAAAATCACTATGACGTCTAACTGAAGTGAAACGGTTCCTCATCCGGTGCCGTTATGTCACAGACTTTTTGAACCAACGAAAATGTACGGCAGATGAAAAAATATTATCTATGCATAAAACACTTTCGAAATAAATTAATTTGACGTTGTGTCAAATCACCCCCTGGACCACGGAAAGAGAGGGGGTTGCAACCTTCGGTTTTTTCCCCTTGTCGCTTGATTTTTTACGGCGTTGCGGAATGATGGATTAGAAGCAGTATTGAAATAGTATGAAACTGATGCCGTACTGTATCAAATGACCAAATTCACCCTGGAAATTGTCGGAAAATCAAAAAAAAATTCCGACTTTTTGGATCACCATTTTTTTACGGCACTACGCGTTTTAGTATTATTTTTCATGGATCTATCGATGGTAACAATGCCGTTCAAAAATATATGACCAAAATGTACTCACTCTACCTGTACTTTTGAATTCTCACCTACACTCAGTTGGACAGCTTACAAGTGACGGCACAATGCTAAATCTTATTATTTTATGCTCTTATATCGTTCTACATAGGTCATCTGGTGGTTCAAATGACCCATCATTTTTTTAACATGGGCCCATAGTCTAATATAGTCAAGTGCATTTTTTTAAGCGTTCACGTCATATTGCTGGAGAACGCTAAGCAGGGTTTGAACTCAGGCGGGTCCAGTGGTATTCACATCATGGCAACTAAAACCGTACTCTCTGTCATGTAGAAACCGTGGGCCTCGCCACCACAGCTCGCTGCTGCTCAGCTCTCCAGGCCGGACTCCTTTGCTTATTAAATCTGCAGGGGGACCATGCAAGAACGATTTGTGAATTTAAATTTTCTTTTTGTAATTCTAAGCTATCAAAATGTTGCTCATATTCTTATATATAAAAATGAATCGCAAAATGTGTTGGTAAGCGCATAACTCGACAACGCCTGGACCAATTTGGCCGATTTTTTTTTAAATGTTCGTTAAAGTCCAAGGATGGTTCTTATGGCGAGAGAAAATCTAATAATTGCCGGGAAAACCCTAAAAACCGCCCTTTTCTTTTCCCATGCAAACGTTGTCTAACTAAATTTACCTAATTTGAATTTCGAACGGGCAGGATGACGTCTGCCGGGACCGCTAGTTTATTGATATAGGTACCTATTTGACAATATTTGCCGATTATTTGAGGTCCACTTGTGAGAATGAAACCTACCTAACCAACGTTATTAATCTAGTTTTTTAGCAAAACATCTTACTTATGTCCATTCTAAGAGAAGCCAAATAAATCATTAAATACTCACCTAATTACCTGAACAGAATAATTAAATGATTAATAATCCCTACTAATATTATAAATGCGAAAGTAACTCTGTCTGTCTGCCTGTTACGCTTTCACGCTAAAACTACTGAGCCGATTTAAATGAAATTTGGTACAAAGAATGTCTGGAGCCTGAGAAAGAACATAGGCTACTATTTGACCGACTGCAAAAAAGGAGGAGTTCCATGCGGACGAAGTCGCGGGCAGAAGCTAGTACTCATATAGTTTGGACTTGTCTCCATATGGGTTAGTAACATTTCTGCGAACTTATAAGCTGTTGTACACGATATAATACACAATTTAAAAATTACAAGTACTTACCTAACTTTGTTACCTAACTGAAATTCAAACCAGTCAGAGTTAGGTACACTTCGAGTATCTGGCTCATGAATGCTAAGTGATTCAAATATAGGTAATAAACAATAAATTATTATTATAATAAAGATAGCAAAATACAATAAAGATAAATAAATGAAGAATGTACATTGTGATAAATTTAATACTTAGGCCTAAATACCAAATGAAAAAAACAGCTCTTTTAATGACTTTTCAGAGGTCATACGTCTAGTAAATTATATAAAAAAACATAAAAATACTAAACTAAACTAGTCCATAACCTAGATAATGTCATAATATGCTTAAAGAGGAATTCCAACTACTTTTGAAAATCAGTTTAAAAGGAGGCGCTTGAAACCATTTCACTTGTCGCATTTTGAGAATCGAAATGGCTGCTTGTATTATATATCTTATATTCTGTCTAGCCGCTGCCGCCGGTAAGTAATTAATAAATATTAAATATTTTAATAGTTTAATTAAATAATTAAGTAAGTACCATAAAAACGGTCCTTATGAGTTAATCTTAAAACATAGATTAGACATATTTTATACTACCGCAGACTTTTTTTTAGATCATTTAAAGGGGTGCGCCAAAGTTGAACTAATTTGCCAACAAACTCCGAAACCAAAGTCCGAAAATGTTATTCCTAAAAATTTGCATCTTAATAATCACTACTCATAAATACTCTATTCCTAACGTTCTGAATTCCTAATCATTCAACTTCATAATGACTGTCGCAATAAACATCTATCATACTACTATTTGTTTTTCTATATTTTCTCAACATAACCATCTTTTACACTATTATTCATCATCGTATTTTCCCAGATGGTCACATACAGAAATTAATAAAATTGAAAAATTGAGTACCTAATAATATTATAAAAAAAAACTTTATGATTTAGAATGTTATGAAAATAAATATTAGGAGTTTACGTAAAGTTTGAACACTGAAATTATTAATTCAAATTTTCGGTAAACTGAATGTTATAAACCGCATTAATAGTAAAATATAGGAACGAAAACTTTAGAAAACAAAATTTAAGTAACAGTGATCATTAGGAGTACAAATCGTTAGGAAAATCATTTTCGGGTGATAAACTTTAGCATTTAAAGAGAAATGATTCTTTCAAACATATTTTTTGTGTATCTTGAACGCAACGGAATCCCTCTAAGATAAATAATTTTACCCGTTTTTTTACACATTTTCCACTGTTTCTTCGCTCCTATTGGTCGCAGCGTGATGTGTAGAGATGCGTAGCCTGAAGCCTTCCTCGATAAAACGTCTATCCAACAAAAAAATATATTTTCAATTCAAACTAGTAGTTTCTGAGATTAGAGCGTTCAAACAAACAATCTCTTCAGCTTTATAATATTAGTACTTATAGATGATAGCCCATATTATTATAATTATTATTCTGATGTACCTATAGGTACCTACTTACATTCAATTCCATTCAGTAGTTTTTGCGTGAAGAGTAATAAACAAACCTCCATATATATATTTATATTATCTATCTCACATTCTTTTGCGTTTATAATTTTTAGTAGATGTATGATTATAATAATATACCTACTTACTTACATTATATAATTATGCGTAAGTCTAGCGGTTTCGGCAGCTCACGCCAGAATAGCTGCCCTGATGTATACACTATAGGTATAATTGTAAATTTATTAAAATAAATTCAGTAGTTCTTACGTAAAAGAGTAACAAACATCCATCCATACCTACTTACAAAATTTCGCATTCATAATAAAATTATACCGGGTTTAACTCACGCATTTTATATTAATTGTAATTACAATTTTGTTGACAGCGGCTCCCGGTAGCAGACGGTATGGGATCTTGGACGGCGAGCTGACCACTATAGACAAATATCCATTCCAAGTCGCTTTGCATTTATATGATCATTTTATTGGTAGTGGTGTAATCATAAACAGCAGACACGTCCTCACAGCGGGTCAAAATATATTCGTACGCGACAAGTAGGTTCATAATAAATGATAATTCAGTCTTTGAACAAATGTCCCACTACGCATAGTCCTCTTAGCCCGAGCGCTCTGCCGTGCTAACGATAAACGCAGTAAGTACACATGAAACTCATATATTTACTTACTACGTTCACAATCAGCACGGCAGAGCTGGCACCAATATTTGAGGCAAGCTGAAAACTTGTCATATAGCTCCATCCAGCCCCAACGCGGAACTGCAGACCTGGCTGGTGAGTGCTCACATCACACTTGAACAGCGCCTTCTGTTTGTCTTATTACGATTATTTCTTATGTGGCTCTGTTCTCGGTGGAGTGGGAGCAATCGTTGGTTGTATTTCCAGTAAAGAACTTAATGAGGTCTGTCCATCGTGTTGGGGAGCGGCCGCGAGGTTTTTTACCTCGAATTATTTTAATAAATAAATAAATTTATTTATATTAAAAACATTGCAGACACCTACTAATTCGAGCTGGTTCAAGTTTCTACAACGAGAATGGCACTTTATATAATGTTGCCAAGTCAATAATTCACCCAGATTATGATAAAACATTACTGAGAAACGATAATTACGAAAAAAGATTGATAAACGATATAGGCATTTACCGTACTACCACTGACATCGTGTTCAGCGATGTAGTAAAACCAGTCAACATTGCACCACCAGATTACAAGTTGGATGACGACGAACCCGTTTGGGTTATTGGCTGGGGCATGACTGTTAAAGTAAGAACTGTTAAACTGTGAACCTTTTAAAGTTAATAACGACAATATAAGTCTGTTGAAGTTCCTCACCAGTGTTTACGAAACCGTCGTGTACAATGCGTGCGACGGTTATTTACACGTTCGGCTCTCGCGCTCAACAATAAATTGCAATACATAAACTGCAATAAATTGTTGTAAAATGCATTTTTGAAACGTCAGCGAATAAAATTAAATTGACTTCAATCCAGTTGCAATTGTTACATTGCAATGTGTAATAACCGAAATGACATCAGAAATTATGCCGTTGTAATTGTTTCACTTCAATGTGTATTAACTGCAAAAGTATCAGAAATTATTCCGTTGTAAATATTTCATTCCAATGCGGAATAACCATGAAGGCATTAGATATTATTTGGTTGTAACTATACATTCGAATGAGTACTTCATGAGTTTAATTTTAGTAACCAATTAATATATTCCTATTACAGACTACGTTGCCGCCCTACTCTCAACAACTTCGCCGTGTGAAAGTACTTACCGTTAGCAAGGAAAAATGCATATATGGTTATGAAGGTATTTTAAAAATAGTAGATGAGATGGTTTGTGCTGGAACTGGTCAAGGAGATGCCTGTCGAGGGGACGATGGAGGACCCCTTTTACACAATGGTGTTCTAGTTGGAATAGTCTCAACCAGCGCAGATTGTAACTCACCAGACCACCCTACAATCTATACAAGAGTATCTAGCTATAGCAAATGGATAAAAGACAACTCCGAAATGATCATAAATTAGTTTTGGATGTCATATCGCACCTTCACTAGAAAAACGTGAGAACTCTAAAAGAACCATATTACCTATTTCAAATTTAAATGTGCAGACTTTAGAGTCTTAAATGGATTAACAAAATATTATATGACGTTACATTTTTCTAATCAAGGTGCGATATGCATAACGTCGCTTAGCTAACGATTATTGCTTTAATCATTTGTGTCACTGAGTTCAAATACCAGATGTTTATCAATGGATCACCTGAGCAGTTTCGTTAGATAAGTAACGTAAGCATTAATATACAATCATTGCTTATTTCAGGACTAGAACCTTTGGTGTGAATTGTCAAAGATTCTATATTATTATGTTTATTGATTAATATCATGTTTTGTAGTAGCAACATATTTGGGTGTATTATATTTATATTGAATTTTCGTATAAATTCAAATAGATATTAAAAATATATATCATCGCCTTTTATTGCCTTACCCTTCTTTCACACATTCACAGGATACAAAGGCTTAAGAGTCTCCTTTCAGGAGTCTCGCCACCCGTCCGGTTTTGCAGTAAAGGCCCATTAGCTGGCCGACTGCGCTTCAGTATTCAGTTCGAAAAAAAAAAAAAAATCACAGGATGTGACACGTTGTCAACGGTAAAGGAAAGATAAGATTTACAAACAAGTACTTATCATAGATTTAATTATCTGATTATTTTATGCTATCGTTTCGAGAACTTTACAGATGTCTTTTTATTACGATAGAAAATGTCAGTATGAAAATAATAATTATACGTGATTTAATTCCATTAGGTATATAGTAGTTTTATACTAAATCTTAAGGAAATCATTTATATTTGATTTGAATTTCAAGTAGGTACTAAAACTTAATGTTTTTTTCTTATTATTTATAACAGCTTAAAGTTATATTATTGAAAAACATTACGCACTGAGGCCCGTAAAATAAAAAATGTCTCAGATTATATGTAATTGTCGTCCGAGGCGAAGCCGAGGTTGACAAAAATGTGATCTGAGGCTTTTTTATTTTACTAGCCGAGGTCAGTATACTATTTTTCTGTTCGACGAAGCCAGAAAGCGGCAATTTCATTTAGTGCAGCGGCCAGAAAGTTGGCGCTTTCCGGCCGGAGAACAGAAAAAAGTATTACAAACTCGATCTTAGTTCTCAAGGGACTATGCGCTGCAACTCGGCACAGTTGGTCGTTAGACCGTTGGTGAATTCCAACCGGTCGCCATCAGCGGTCAAGTTAGACGCTGCCGCGCATTAATTGAAGGAATATAAACAATACATTTAAGGGCATGTGATATATCATTTACTTACAGATAATAATTTATCGGCATGAAGGAGATCTATATATATAAAAAGAAGAATAAAGTATGACAAACTAGAAAATGTATTTCCGATCCCTTCGCGGTTATTACATATTGGAATAAAACAACTATGAAGGGATTTGACTCGAACCGTTCAAAAATTTTAATATTTTTGAAGTGAAAACTTCTTTAGCGGCGCTGAGCACTTTTTTTTGTATGGGTAAAAACTTTCAAATTCGTTTTAAAGATTGGAATGAAACAACTATTAACGGATTTAACTCGCGTATTTTTTATTTTATTTTATTAGCTGACGCGGACGTTTCGGATTCTTTACAGTTTCCATAATCGTAGCACGACTGAGCTGACAATAGTCTAACGCTAAAGTTTTAAAGACTTTTATAATATGTACACGCATATAAAAATTAACTTATTTTCTTTTCAAAAATATATAGCTACCTATATGAATGTGTTAATATAAACGAGAAAAAATAATATTATCAAGCGTGGGTCAGGTATTTCGCAATGTATCTAAGATAATCTGAGAAGTATAAAATAAGAAATTTGGACTCTTTCTTGAAAGCTAATCTTAAAACACCTGCTTCAATCAGACATCTTTCCCGCCTAGATCGATCGACTGCACCGGATTGGATAATTCTTTCTTTGTGCGTCTTATTGTAATAGGACAAGGTATGTATATAAAAAAAAATATGGCAGTACTAAGTTAGCCGGGTCAGCTAGTGAACAATAATGTACTTAGTTAGATTTTTTTTTTAGGATCTAGATTTCGAACTTGTATCCATAGATTAGATTAGGTTTATTTATTTTGAGATCGTCAAACTTCGTTTTTTTTTATAGAAACAAATAAATTTAAAAATACTTTTAGAATTGAAATGAAACAACTTTAACGGATTTAACTCGCGTATTATATATATATTTAGAATTTTACAAATGTCATTACCTATGATAATTTTTCTCTTTAGTCGTATGTGTTTCAGTATCATTCCTGAGAACTTATAAGCTAATGTTAGTTGTACACGATACAATACACAATTTAAAAATTACAAGTAATTTAGTTAACTGAAATTCAAACCAGTCAGAGTTACACTTCGAGTACTTATCTAGCTCATGAATGCTAAGTGATTCAAATGTAGGTAATAAACAATAAATTATTAATATTATAATAAAGATAGCAAAATACAATAAAGATAAATAAATGAAGAATGCACATTGTGATAAATTTAATACTTAGGCCTAAATACCAAATTAAAAAAATAACTCTTTTAATGACTTTTCAGAGGTCATGTATCTAGTAAATTATATTATAAACAATTTTGAAATACTTTCTCAACTAAACTAGTCCATAACCTAGATAATGTCATAATATGCTTAAAGAGGAATTCCAACTATTTTTGAAAATCAGTTTAAAAGGAGGCGCTTGAAAAAAATTCACTTGTGTCGCATTTTGAGAATCGAAATGGCTGCTTGTATAATATATCTTATATTCTGTCTAGCCGCTGCCGCGGGTAAGTAATTAATATAATAGGTACCTACTATTAAATATTTATTTTGGTGTTGGTATCCAGATATCCATCCATAGTCCATACTTCAAACCTTCACGTTTACAATTATAACTGTTTTAACTTGCGTATTTTATTTTATTAGTTGACGTTTATAAAGCTAACTCAATAAATTACAATTTTGTTGACAGCTGCTCCCGGTAGCAGACGGTATGGGATCGTAGACGGCGAGCTGACCACTATAGACAAATATCCGTTCCAAGTCGCTGTGCTTTTATTCTCGTCATTAGTGTGTGGTGGCGAAATCATAAACAGCAGACACGTCCTGACAGCGGGGCATTGCATAATCGTACCCTTGAAGTAAGTTAATAATAAATGATAATAATTCAGTCTTTAAATAAACGTCCTACTGAGCATAGTCCTCTTAGCCCGAGCGCTCTGCTGTGCTCGTTAGCTCGTTTGTCGTTATAAGCGCTGTAAGTACACACGAAAGTCATATTTAATTTATGATATCAGATGCCTTCGCGGCTATTAGACATTGAAATTAAACAAATATAGACGGATTTAACTCGTGTATTTTATTTTATTGGCTGACGCTTCGGAATCTTTACAGATTCCATAATCGTAGCACGACTGAGCTGGCAAAAGTCTTTAGCATAGTTGTTTCATTCTAAATCATATTTACTTACTACGTTTGCAATCAGCACGGCAGAGCTGGCACCGATATTTGAGGCAAGCTGAAAAATGTAGCTCCATCCAGCCCCAACACGGAACTGCAGACCTGGCTGGTGAGTGCTCACATGACACTTGAACAGCGCCTTCTGTTTGTCTTATTACGATTACTTATTGTGTGGCTCTGTTCTCGGTGGAGTGGGAGCAATCGTTGCTTGTATTTCCAGTAAGTAACTAAATGAGGTCTGTCCATCGTGTTGGGGCGCGACCGCGTGGTCTTCGCCTCACCTTTTTTTAATAAATAGCTGTCCGTCGTTCCGGCTTCGCATGGATCCCTCTTTTTTTTTAGCCTATGTCACTCGGGAATAGTGTAGCTTCCCAACAATGACAGAATTTTTTTTTGGATCCTATTCAATCTAAACAAACAAATCTGTCCTTTTTATTATATTAGTATAGATAAATAAACTTATTTATATTAAGAACATTGCAGAAATCTAAAAGTTCGCGCTGGATCAAGTTTCTACAACAAGGATGGCACTTTATATGGTATTGCCAAGTCAGTACGTCACCCAGATTATGACGAAGGAAAACTGTTAAACGATATAGGCATTTACCGTACTACCACTGACATCGTGTTCAGCGATGTAGTAAAACCAGTCAACATTGCACCACCAGATTACAAGTTGGATGACGACGAACCCGTTTGTGTTGCTGGCTGGGGTAGAACTAAGGTAGGAACTGTTAAACTGTGAACCTGAATGTTTCCGAAACGCTAGAAACACAAAAATAAATTAAAAGAAAAGGCCCTTTTGATGTATTTGTATTGTAAAAATAGTCAATGTGCAGTAGAAGGGAACACAACCATTTTATAGTCTTTAAACAGGGTAGTAGTGAAATTTTAAAATTTCTTTATTTAAAAATTAGATATACCTATTAAATATTCTAATAACTTTTTTATCGTTCCTAATAAATTGTTGTAAAATGCATTAATTTCGAAATGTCAGCAAATAAAATAAATCCGGTTATAATTGTTTCAATGCAATGTGTAATAACCTCGAGGGCATCAGAAATTAAGTTCTAGTTATTGTTTAATCCGAATAAGTAATTAATTTAGTTTCAGTAATCAAATATTTCCAATTACAGCAGGGAGGCAGCGTGTCTGTTCAACTACGCCATGTGGAAGTACTCACCGTTAACCAGGAAAAATGCAAGGATGCTTATAAAGATATTGTTAATATAGTAGATGAGATGGTTTGTGCTGGAACAGGTCAAGGAGATGCCTGTCAAGGGGACTCTGGAGGACCCCTTTTACACAATGGTGTTCTAGTCGGAATAGTCTCATTCGGCGAAGGTTGTAATTTACCAGACTACCCTGGAGGCTATACAAGGGTATCTAGCTTTTACGGATGGATTAAAGACAACTCCTAAATGATCATAAAACAGTTTTGGATGGCATATCACACCTTTACTAGAAAATAGGTGACAACTTGAAATGTGTCGCCATATCATTTCAAATTTAAATGTACAGCCTCAGAGTCTTAAATGGATTAACAATATATTTCGGGATGTTACATTGTTCTAGTGTGGTATGCATAATGTCGCTTAGCTAATGATACCGCTTAAATCACTCGCGGCGTGGGTACCTACATTATTTTCATCAATGTATGATCTGAACGGTATTTTTAGTTAAGCGACGATGAGCTATAAAACAAGCTTCGCTTATTTCATGACTAGATAGATTGGTGTGAATTGTCAAAGAATCTATATTATTATGTTTATCGATGGAAATCATGTTTTGTAGTAGCAACATATTTGGGTGTTCTATATTTAAGTATAGGTATTGAATTTTCGTATAAATTCAAATAGACATTAAAAAATATCATCGCCTTTTTATTGCCTTACCCTTCTTTCACACATTTACAGGATGTGACACGTTGTCGACGGTAAAGGAAAGACAAGATTTACAATTAACGATATTGTTAGGTACCTAATAAAACTTATCATTTTTTCAAAAAAAATCTTTATTCATAATAACTTAAAGTTCGACGATGTCGCGCATTCATTGAAGCAATATATTTCTAAAACTATTCACATAAGGGCATGTGATGTATCATTTTCAGGAAAATTAGGCATAAGGGAGATCTATATAAAAAGAATAATAAAGTATAATAAACTACAAAATGTATTTCCGATCCCTTCGCGGTTATTACACATTGGAACGAAACAACTATGAAGGGATTTAACTTGCGTATTTTATTTTGTTACTAGCGGTCCCGGCAGACGTCATCCTGCCCGTTCGAAATTCAAATTAGGTAACTTTAGTTAGACAACGTTTGTATGGGAAAAGAAAAGGGCTGTTTTTAGGGTTTTCCCGGCAATTATTCGATTTTTTCTCGCCGTAAGAACCACCCTTGGACTTCAACGAACATTTAAAAAAAAATTGGCCAAATTGGTCCAGGCGTTGTCGAGTTATACTCTTACCAACACATTTTTCGATTCATTTTTATATATCGCACACCTAGATCTAAAGGGATCTAACTCAAAAATCGGAAGATTTGAGTTATGCACACCATCGGATTCCAGCGAAACCCACCTACACTAAAACTGATTTCAGCTAATATAACTCTGCTAGCTTTATTATAAAAAGTATAAATTTATACAGAAAACTCATGCGTGCATATGGACATATTAATCAGTTTCTCGGCTCTCCTGAAAAAGTATCTTTTTTGAGTTAGCTCTCTTTAGATCTAGGTATGCGATATAAGAGAAGAGAAGATGTTTGCTGACGTGTAAATCACTTTAGAGTTTGACTATTGTGAGCTCATACATAGGAAAAATAAATATTATTAAGCGTGCGTCAGGTTTCTCGCAATGTACGATTATCTGAGAAGTATTATAAGGAATTATGACTTTTTTTGAAAGCTAATGCTTAAAATAGGTACCTGCATTAAACAAGGTTTGTATATAGAGGAAAATTAAAAAATATATATATTATGGCGGTACTAATTTAGCCGGATCAGCTGGTCTTAGAGCATAAACAACTGGAGAAGTCTTCGACAGACGTTCCCCTCTGCCTTAAAAATTATCTAGCACGTTAGTAAAGACTGTTTTCAAACTGGTCACTTTGACAGTGTCACAAACGATAGCTGTAAAACACAAGTTTTATATTTGTAAGCAACGGACCTGTCGTTTACAATCATGTTTTTGCTAGTGTGAATAAATTCCGCCTAGTGTTGACAGTTTCTATTAGTGTGCGTGTGTAACGATGAGATATTTTTACATCTGTGTGCAGTTTTTCGTATGTGTTGCTACCTCGTCCCCCGCTACAAGTGGATGAAAAAATTGTATGACAAATAGTGTCAAAGGCTTCTCCAGTTGTACCTATATGCTCTAAGCAGCTAATGAACAATAATGTATTGGAATGAAACAACTATTAACGGATTTAACTCGCGTATTTTTATTTTATTTTATATGCTGACGTTTCGGATTCTTTACAGTTTCCATAATCGTAGCACGACTGAGCTGACAATAGTCTAACGCTAAAGAAACGTCAGCAAATAAAATAGAATAAAAATACGCGAGTTAAATCCGTTAATAGTTTTTTCATTCCAATGTGTAATAACCGCGAAGGCATCAGAAATTATTAACAATAATGTAGTTTGATGTTTTTTTTATACCCAAATTGTTATTTTTCTGAAAATCAAATAAATTAAAATTAACCTAATAATTAAGAGTGATTACGCAAACATAATTTGCATGGGTATCAAAACTTACAGGCTACTTCTACTTACAAAATTACAGGGTGGGGGCAACTGTAAACGATATACGATAATTTAAAAATTACGAGTAACTTAGTTAATTGAAATTCAAACCAGTTCGACTTAAATAGTCGAAGTGCAGCTCTAACTCGAATGATAAGAGTTTAGTGTTCAAATGTAGGTAATAAACAATAAATTATTATTATAATAAAGATAGCCAAGCACAATAAAGATAAATAAATGAAGAATGCACATTGCAATAAATTTTCTACTTACGCCTAAATACCAAATGATAAAAACAGCTCTTTTAACGACTTTTCAGAGGTCATATGTCTAGTAAATTATATAAAAAAAACTTAAAATACTTAACCAAACTAGTTCATAACCTAGATATTGTCATTATATGTTTAAAGAGGAATTTAACCAATTTTGAAAATCAGTTTATAAGGAGGCGCTTGAAAACATTTCACTTGTCGTATTTTGAGAATCGAAATGGCTGCTTGTATAATATATCTTATATTCTGTATAGCCGCTGCCGCCGGTAAGTAATTAATATACCTAATACTATTAAATATTTATTTTGATGTTGGTATTTATAAAAAAAAGTAAAATAGTTGTACTTATTCTAAATTAATAAAATTAACTACCTATGTACTTAAGTATAATAAAATATAGAAATTACTATTATTTTAAAATACCTGTTTTATATTATGTACCTATATTGATGAATAAGATTATATGTTTTGTTGGTTCGTATTAATATTTACTGCAAATGCATGTCTAATATTTTTGGGCTGTTAGTGACTTAATACAACACTGTTTTACAAAACTTTCGCGTTTATGATATTAGTAAAGATAAAAATTTCTATCGTATATTTCATAATTATGTGAACCGCTAGAGTTAGGTTAGCGGTTTTGGCAGCGCTCGCCAGAATAGCTCGCAGGTCGTAGATTTATTTCTACTTACTTGACACTTATCGTCATAATTTGGACATTTCACACAATAAATCAATTTTAACCCATGTGTTGCCCTGCGAGCCTATTATGAACTGTCGACAACATGTTGTCGACAAGCAAAAGGTTCGTCGTTACGATATTATTTTGTTATCGACATGTAGAAATAAGAGACGACGTCGACATGACAAGATTTCTCGTTGTAGACAACGTCACCGATTTATGTCAGATCATCGCGAGAATAAGACGATATTGACATGACGAGATGTCGACTCGACAATTCATCATAGCCTCGCTGATGTATAAACTATAGGTATAATTGTAAAGTTTGTTTAAATAAATTCAGTAGTTCTTACGTTTCGCATTTATAATAAAATTATACCGGGTTTAACTCACGCATTTTATATTAATTGTAATTACAATTTTGTTGACAGCGGCTCCCGGTAGCAGACGGTATGGGATCGTAGACGGCGAGCTGACCACTATAGACAAATATCCATTCCAAGTCGCTGTGTTGTTTAACTCGCGTTTAGTGTGCGGTGGCGTAATAATAAACAGCAGACACGTCCTGACAGCGGGGCATTGCATAATCTTACCCGAGAAGTAAGTTAATAATAAATGATAACAATTCAGTCTTTAAATAAACGTTCTACTGAGCATAGTCCTCTTAGCCCGAGCGCTCTGTCGTGCTAACGATAAACGCAGTAAGTACACATGAAACTCGAATTTACTTACTACATTTGCAATCAGCACGGCAGAGCTGACACCAATATTTGAGGCAAGCTGAAAACTTGTCATATAGCTGCATCCAGCCCCAACACGGAACTGCAGACCTGGCTGGTGAATGCTCACATGATACATGAACAGCGCCTTCTGTTTGTCTTATTACGATTATTTCTTATGTGGCTCTGTTCTCGGTGGAGTGGGAGCAATCGTTGGTTGTATTTCCAGTAAGTAACTTAATGAGGTCTGTCCATCGTGTTGGGGCGCGGCCGCAAGGTCTTTTACCTCGATTTTTTAAATAAATATAAATAAACTTATTTATATTAAAAACATTGCAGAAACCTACTAATTCGCGCTGGATCAAGTTTCTACAACAAGGGTGGCACTTTACATAGCATTGCTGAGTCAATACGTCACTTAGATTATGACCGCTGGGCAATATTAAACGATATAGGCTTTTACCGTACCACCTCTGACATCAAGTTCAGCGATAAAGTAAAACCAGTCAAAATTGCAACACCAAATTACAAGTTGAATGACAACGAACCCGTTTGGGTTGCAGGCTGGGGTAGACTCTCGGTAAGAACCGTTTAGTTATTACACACTCAGCTCTCGCGCTTAGCAATAAATAAAATGCAATAATTTGTTGTAAAATGCATAATTTTTGAAACATCAGCCAATAAAATAAACTTCAATCCATTTGCAATTGTTTCATGTGTAATAATCTCGAAGACATAAGAAATTATTCCGTTGTATATGTTTAACTTCAACGTGTAATAAACGTAAACATATTAGAAATTATTCAATTGTAAATGTAACATTTCAATGTGTAATAACCGCGAGGGCTTAAAAAAATATTTCGTTGTAATTATTTATTATTTCATTCCAATGTGTAACAACCAAGAATAACCACGACGGCTTTAGGTAACTGTTACATTCGAATGAGTAATTAATTTACTTTCAGTAACCAAATATTTTTTATTACAGATTGTGGACAGCGTGTCTGAACAACTACGCCATGTGGAAGTACTTACCGTTAGCAGGGAAAATTGCATGTTAGGTTATGAAGGTATTAAGGATATAGTAGATGAGATGGTTTGTACTGGAACAGGTAGCCACAGAGGTCCCTGTAAAGGGGACTCTGGAGGACCCCTTTTACACAATGACGTTCTAGTCGGATTAGTCTCATTCGGCGTAGAATGTAACTCCACAGAACACCCTGCAGTCTATACTAGAGTATCTATGTATAACGCATGGATTAAAGACAACTCCTAAATGATCATAAAACAGTTTGGGATGTTATATCGCACCTTCAATAGAAAAGTGTACCTCGAAATGTGTCTCTATAGCATTTCAAATTTTAATGTGCAGACTTAAAGTCTTAAATGTATTAATATTATATTTCGGGATGTTACAGTTTTCTAGTAAAAGTGCGATATGCATATTGTCGCTTAGTTAACGATACCGCTTAATAATTTGCGTCACTGAGTTCAAATATCGACGAACTCAACCGGCGTAGGTGATTTTCAGCAATTGATTACCTGAGCGTTTTTGTTAGTTAAGCGACGATTAGCAATAATACAAGCTTCGCTTATTTCTGGACTAGATCGGATGGTGTGGATTGTCAAAAAATTTATTTGTTTTAAATCCATTGATATTATGTTTTGCAATATATTTGAGTGTTCTATATATTGATATTGAATTTTTGTAAGTATGTATATTTCAATTTATTATAAATGATAACATTATCGACTTTTATTGCCTTTTGAAGTGTTCCTTATATACAAACCTATGTAAAAAAGAGAATTGATGACTCAACGCAGATCCATAAATTAAGGCTAGAAACTTGAAATTTTGCACAGGAATTCCTTTTGTATCATAAGGGAGCACTTAGAAAGTATTTTTTGTATTTAACCTTAAAGGATGTAAAACGTGCACACATGCACTTATCGTGCGCAGACGAAGTATATCACTTTGAGCAATAGTTCAAATGCTTGTTTTATTTTCTCCTGTCTTGGCGAGGACGCTGCCGTGCGCCCCGTTGACATACAAGGAGTTGATGAAAGTAAGGGTTCCTCTTTAGTTCATGTACGGTTGTTTTTGTCCTCGATGGAATATTTACACTAGAGTTTATACGAAGACTTTGAACTTTTAACCAAAGATGACACAAAATTAAGAATAGATAAAAAATAATGTTGATATAAGTAGTGTTCTAGTTAGGATTCACCAGGCGACGAAATAAAACCCATAACCAATCATTTATGAATAAATAGACCTTAAATAAGCGCCTAAATTTACATATTGGGTGAGTCTTCTAGAGCTTCGGAACGATCATCATTACTGATATGAGAGAAATCGTTCCGCGTGTTGGTGCACGTCTTCGACCCCGCCGGCGGGGCCGCTGTAACTATCGAGTTTGCTAGGTGTGTGTGAGGCCGCATGCCGCGACAGCTGCTGTCTGTGTGTCGGTATAACGGATGTGTCAGTGGTGAGGGAAACTCAAATTGGTTTTAGAATTCAACTGATGTTTGACTATTTAATTGGACGAAAAGTCAGTCTTTTTGTAGGAAAAACGAAATATACAAAAAAAATTAAAAGTCGTTCATCATTGTTCATAAGCGACTTCGTACTTCGAATCGTAATTCATCGATATTCGGGAATTTATGGCCGGAAAGCTTTTTTTGAGAACTCATTCCGCCCCTGTTGTATGGAACATTTTATGTACAAATAAAAAAAATATATATTGTAATGCCGTAATTCATGAAACCCTTTACACACGAGTTAAACTCGCACTGTTTGTTTTATGTATTAATTGAACTTGGACAAAAAATTTACTATATCGCATAATTTGCCAAATATATTTTATAAACAATAAGCATATTATAGCGAAAATTAACACGGTAAAGTAAATTATAAAAAAAAAACCTGTTTGTCTATAAAATTACAACATAGCAAGTATTACATTACAGCACAGTTTCGAATTGACAGTTTAGTGGTAAACATACGAGTTTGAGGAGAAACTAAATAAAATCGATTTGAGAACCATTTTTAAGTTCTTTAAAACTTCTTGTAACGTACGTAGTTGTTTATTCAATAAACAATTAAAGGACTTACAAAATGTGGTACTTATTTATTTTCTTAATAACTATCGACTGCAGTTCCGGTGTTATTTACAATTTAAACGGTAAGTTCTCGATTATTCATTAACATCATAATCAAAATAAAAATAAAAAAATATTTAAAAAAAAAAAGCTTTTATTTAAATGCTCTAAAAAATAGATAATAAAATTTTGCTTTATAATTTTAACTATAAACTCAGAACCTCATTATACACAATTTATAATAAATGTTCATAACAAATGTTCGTAACAAGCTTTTATGAACATATGTTAAATATTATGTTAAATTATACAATTTATATTTATTTATATAAACAAAAGCTTGTCGCAAAATCAATTTTTTTTAAAGTGCAACCTAATTTTAAAGCAAATGATAAGAAATCACTTAAGTCTTTTATACATAGGTAAGAATACTGTTATATCATATCTTGCGACAAGCTTTTATTTATATAAATAAATATAAATTGTATAATTTAACATAATATTTAACATATGTTCATAAAAGCTTGTTACGAACATTTGTTATGAACATTTATTATAAATTGTGTATAATGAGGTTCTGAGTTTATAGTTAAAATTATAAAGCAAAATTTATTATCTATTTTTTAGAGCATTTAAATAAAAGCTTTTTTTTTAAATATTTTTTTATTTTTATTTTATTTTTTACTTTTTAGTTATCGTTGGTTCGGTTTCTTAATCTAGCCATCTCCTTTAATGCATCATTGTTGCAAGGTCGCTGGCCGGTTAATCACCATTGTAATATCAAAGTACTCGCCAAGACGAATCAAATGAGCCAAAACACGATGGGGTTGCGTCATATAGTCACGGAGTTCCTATGGCCATCTCCTGTCTCCATCATCAGACCCTGGTCACCATTATAATATCAAAGTACTCGTCAAGACGAATCAAATGAGCCCAAACACGATGGGTTTGCGTTGTAAAGTCACGGAGTTCCTATGGCCACCTCCTGTCTCCATCATCAGACCCTGGTCACCATTATAATATCAAAGTACTCGTCAAGACGAATCAAAAGAGCCCAAACACGATGGGTTTGCGTTGTATAGTCACGGAGTTCCTATGGCCATCTCCTTTGTCCATCATCAGACCCTGGTCACCATTATAATATCAAAGTACTCGTCAAGACGAATCAAAAGAGCCCAAACACGCTGGGTTTGCGTTGTATAGTCACGGAGTTCCTATGGCCACCTCCTGACTCCATCATCAGACCCTGGTCACCATTATAATATCAAAGTACTCGTCAAGACGAATCAAATGAGCCCAAACACGATGGGTTTGCGTTGTAAAGTCACGGAGTTCCTATGGCCACCTCCTGTCTCCATCATCAGACCCTGGTCACCATTATAATATCAAAGTACTGGTCAAGACAAATCAAATGAGCCTAAACTCGATGGGGTTGGCTCGTATAATCACGGAGTTCCTATGGCCACCTCCCGTCTCCATCATCAGATCAGCTCGATGGTACCATAATATTGCATTGTCACCTGATTCTACCATACATGTAAAATTTCAGCTAAATCGGTTGAGGGCAAGTGCCCTAAAATTAAGTTGCAAGATTCCACCCGAACAAACATCCATACATACATACATACATACATACATCGCAAGTTAAATAAAAGCTTTTAAAAAAGGAAGGACGCCCAGTGCCCACTGCTGGACAGTGGTCCCCCAAGGGTTTCTAGACGGTTCCAGCTGCCATTGCTAAGTCTTTGAACGGCCTTGAATCAATCATTTATTTGTAAACTAGCGACCCGCCCCGACTTCACACTATAAACCTTCCTCTTGCATTACTCTATCTATTAAAAAAACCGCATCAAAATGTACACATATCCTTACTAATATCCTTACTAATATTATAAATGCGAAACTAACTCTGTCTGTCTGTCTGTCTGTCTGTTACGCTTTCACGCTAAAACTACTGGACCGATTTTAATGAAATTTGGTACAAAGAAAGTCTGGAGCCTGAGAAAGGACATAGGCTACTTTTTAACCGACTGCAAAAAAGGAGGAGTTCCACGCGGACGAAGTCGCGGGCAGAAGCTAGTAGGGATATATAGGAACAGAAAAAGCGACTTTGTTTTATACTATGTAGTGATAGACCTTATAAAAGTATGTTAACACGACACATGAATCTACTAGCGGTTCAGAAAGACCATCATTGCTTACAATAAACGTCGCTAAAAACTCAGCTGAAAGCTTTAAAGGTAATTTATACAATTTGAACTTATATTAAGAAAATAGTACAAGGAATGTAATATAAGACGCAATGATGTTTTCAGTCGGATTTCGTCCAATACAAAAGCATGTGGTCATCCCTTAAGTCCTGCTATCTACAAACCTGAACAGACCAGACCCAACAAACAGCACCCTTTCACACTTTTCGTTATTACCTCAATGATCGCCTATAAAGAGTGTTTGTTTTATAGACACGGAGTACGACCGGCTGCCGCCCGTGTTCCGGATGGACCAGTTCGACTCCTGTCTGCAGCGCCCTGGAGCCCTGTACTGCCAGCTGGAAGCCGAGCTGGTCTCCGACCAGCCCAGCGACCTCCTGGACATTATACAAGTAAACAGTAACGTTAAATTGACATTCTGACATCATACGTAGATCAAAATTTATAATCAGGGAGTGAAGAGCCTGTTGGTCTAGTTGTCAGAGCCCGTGTCTACGAAACCAAGAGGCTTTTTAATCTTTATTGTTTTAGGAATATTCAGAAAGAAAATTAACACATTTCAATCACTCGCTCATACACTGGGGAGTATGCGTCACGAAGACATGCAAAGAGCACTTGAATAGAACAGCGGAGCTGCACCGCGCGCTCGAGGGCTGCCTGAACGAGTCGCTGCACCGCGACTACCGGCTGCAGGCCAGGCTGCAGCGGGACCGGGTGCACTGCACGGGACACGATGAACCAGTCATATTGACCACTGGCCATTATGTTGTAGCAATTCTTCTCCTTTCGATTCTGATGCTCAATGTACTTGGAACCATATGTGATTCATGGTTAGTGAGTGAAAACATAGATAATGGTAAGTACGTTATTAAATATTTATTCATGTCTTAAGATTACCAGAGTAATACGCAGAGTAATCCTAAACATAACCTGGATTTACTAATAACGTGCTTAGAAAGTTATTGTTGTATAAATGATAAAGCAGACCACAGCGAGCAAGAAACGATATCGACATGATAAAATGTTATCTGGACAATTCATCATATTAGGTTGATTACTTATAGTAGGTTCGGGGCGATATTACAAGCGCGAAACACAGACGAGTGCAGAGCGGTAAGGAAGCCTAGTATATAATTATCATTTATCAATCCACACCTGTTTCATATTCCATTTTATAACACACTTTTAAAAACGCATTTTTAAAAAAAAGTTAAAGCCATTTATTGCGCACAGGAAATTAACAAAATGCCAATGTTTCCTATGACAAAATTAACAATTAAAATATTACTTATAATATATCGTTTTTTTTGTCTATATTAATATTATAAAGAGGAAAGGTTTGTTTGTTTGTTTGGATTGAATAGGCTCCAAAACGACTGGTCCTTTTTAAAAATTCTTTCACTGTTGGAAAGCTACACTTTTCCCGAGTGACATACCTAGGCTATAAAAAAGGGATCCGGGCGAGCCGGGGCGGGCCGCTAGTCTTTATATAAATTCATAACATATTATTTTTAAAGGGATCAAAACTTTTAAGTACCTACCGGGTAAAATTGAGAATGCTTCATTGACTTTAGTTTGAAGTGACTAACTTAACATAATATTCGGATAACACGCTGTCACTGGCTGTGTTATGACAAATCACGTGTATTGTTAATGTACTTACTGAGAGCCTAAGAATATGTTTATAATGGCCTTTTTACAAGCGAGTGTGCTGAAAAGTGTGTTTGTAGGTGTTCTGCAGTTCTTAATAAGCTTCTCTCTGCGGCGGAACTGGCGGCGACTGGTGATGCCGGCGGGAGAGGGGCCGGAGCCGAGACTGAGGAACCTTATCGGCCTCAATGGAATAAAGTAATGTCAACATTATCTGTACGTGATGTATAAAATACTCGTGTCGTGGTGTATGTTGCTTAAACTCTTCAGAAACGTTTTTTTTATGAAATTTTGTGTGTATATTGGATAGGTCTGGAAATGTGCTAAATATATCTAAATATTAATTAAGGGTAAACACCTCAAAGTTTTGTATATTTTTTTTCAGCCTTTTCGGAGGATTTTTATTTAAAACTGCTTTTTAAACCTATGTTCGTCTACTAATAAACGTAACAATTGATGACGAAATATATTATGCTCTAATATAATATTTACTTATATTATCGTTTAAAATTATATTAATATTTTTTATTTGTCCAGATCAATGGCCACTATTGGCGTCATAATATCTCACAGTGTTCTACCCCTGGCAGTGATTGCCGAAAACACTCAGTATCTGGAAAATGTAAGTTTAAATTGAAGTAGGTTCTACCTTGGAATGAAACAACTATTAACGGATTTAACTCGCGTATTTTTATTTTATTTTATTTGCTGACGTTTCGGACTTTAGCGTTAGACTATTGTCAGCTCAGTCGTGCTACGATTATGGAAACTGTAAGTAAAGAATCCGAAACGTCAGCAAATAAAATAAAATACGCGAATTAAATCCGTTAATAGTTGTTTCATTCCAATGTGCAATAACCGCGAAGGCATCAGAAATTATTAGGTTCTACCTTTTACTTTATAATATAATTATATACTTTTTAACAAGTTCCTAAAAAGTGAATTTCTGATTGATTCTTGCGACTTTTCTTGGCAGGAATGGTCTTCAACGACTTTCTTTAATAGATATAATAATCTAAAGAAAATAGTATTAGTTAAACTCTATAATTCAAGAACAGCTATACGATTTAGTTAAAAATTGGTGGGGAGGTAGATTAGGTAACAAAAAATGCATGATTTTTTATGTCTTGGGGATGAAATGAAATAAACAATCATACAACAACATTTGTCTAGGGGGTTACGTTCTTATTATATTTATATGTTCTTTTTCAGTTTCACAAAAGTGTTTTCAATCAGTTTTTCCTCAATTTATTGACGCTGGTGCAGGTGTTCTTCGTGTTATCTGGCTTCCTGCTAGCATATAATATTATGATTATGGAGGAAAAGAAGAAATTGACACCTAAATTCCTACCACTTGGAGTTTTACTGAGATGGCTCAGGTGATAACAAAATTATCTTTCTCTGGTGAACCGTGTCTAGGTATACCAACTCTTGGTGAACCGTATCTTGGTGAACCAACTCTTGGCAAACCGTCTTTTGGTATACCGACTCTTGGTGAACTTTCTCTTGTTAAATCAACTTTTAGTCAACCGACTGTTATTAAGCTTACTCTTGGTAAACGTATCTTGTTTAACCGACTGTTGGTTAACGGACTCTTGGTGAAACAAAGCTTAGCACCAGATTCAGTTAATTTATTTATATTTGGATCTTTAATTCAGATTGACAATCCCGTATGCTGTGGTTTTGGCTTTTAATGCCACTTGGTGGAAGAACATCAGCAATGGACCTAACTGGCAGGTATGATCACTTGTTTGGGAATTAAAAAATATACATACTGCAGGCTAAGTAACCAATGTTTTTCTTCTCCACAGGCTTACGTGGAAGTAGAAGCGAACGACTGCCGCAATTATTGGTACCAAAATCTGTTCTACATACAGACGTACTTTGACTACCAGCAGTGCATGCCACATGCCTGGTTAGTACCTCTTCGTTTATCTATTATTCTACTTTTTTTTTCAACTACTTACTGTTTATGAATCTTATTTATTGTATTGCAATTATCGTTCTGTATTTAAGGTACCTGGCAGCTGATATGCAACACACTGTTCTTGGACTTATGATCTTCAGCTTGATTTCGAGTCCAAGGGCGAGAAATATTGTCATAGGAGCGGTCTTTATCGTGGGGCTAATTACTCCAGCTGTCCACACCTACCTCCAGGACTTGGAACCAGTTGTCATTGGTTCACCAGAGTAAGCCACTCTTTACAATAGCATAAGCACTTCATGGTTTATGAACTCGCTAGATTTATAATCTGTAGCATCCGACCGAGACATGTTTTTTTTTCCGAAATAGAAACCGAATGTTCGTTTTGATTATAAAAAGTTTGGTTTCGGCCGAAACCGAAGTACAATAATACAAGGTTTTATGTTTTACTACTGAATCAAATTGAAATTTTCACATTGTCATAATGACATTAGGTCTAAATTTATACCATTATTCGGGGAACACCCCTACATCACTTCACCGAGCAAAATGTTTTACCGCCGGCCGGCGTGCTCGAACGAGCGACGACGCCATATTGCCACGCCGAGCGTACCCGAAGTTAACCGAACGCGACTCGAAAGTACGATGTTCTTAATTTCAGCGCGGCCGGTTGTTTTTTGGCCGAAACCGAACCTCCAGCCGAAACATGATATTAAGGGTTTTACCTACTAGGTAATATTATGACTTGGTTTTCAGGAATATAAGAAAAATGTTGTTCAACGAGCCAACCTTCAACCACCTGCACAAGCGAGCTCACACCAACCTTCTGAACTACGCGCTAGGAATCATCACCGCCAAGTTGCTCTACCGGATGCAGGAAAATAAATATGACGGAAGGATATTTCAGGTATATCTAAAACTAGCAGCTCGCGACTTCATATGCAATTTTCATAATAATTTCACCCCCCTTATAACCCCCTAATGACTTTCAATGAAGAACCTGCTTGCAAAATTTTATTGGAATAACTTTGAAAATCACAGAACTTTCATACAAACTTCCAACTCCCGTTTTACTTCCTTATAGAGTAAGATCCCAGTGCCGCCAGACCTACGTCATTTTAGCAAAGCTGAAATTTCGATGACTTATAGTCTAGTATGTGGTTAAGAGAGTATGCGTACTTACTAGCTCGAAAGCGGGGCCCTTTCATAGATAGCGCGAACTAAAGGTGTTTCAAAAATTAGGTAAACTACGTCATTTTAGCAAGCCTAAATTTGACATATATAACTACGTGGTACTATTTCCCGACTCTTTGTAAGCAGCCAGACCAGTCCAATGGGCCAATTATTCTGCCAGACACCTCAGACTCTTTTAAGGTACCCAAAAAATGGATCTCAAAGATGGATGAACATAAACATATCGTGTTTAGGCTCATTCGCCTCGGTATGACGAGCACTTTCCAAACGTATGATGATGGTAGTGCTAATGATGAATGTTTAGTTTCCAACATCAACAGCACCATGACACGTTATGATGAGTGAAATTGATGCTTATGTTCTCCACTTTACGAAAACCAACCAGTCCTTTAGTAATCAAATTAGTAATTGGATTAAATTTGTAATCGATTGACGCCAACACTAATTGAAACAGATGATGCTCGTTATAGCGAGTCGAATAAGCCCAAATACGATATGCCTATGATCATCCAACTTCGAGATCCGAAGTAGTCTTCAGGATTCAGCATCAGCGCTACCATCATCATGTGTTTAGAAAGCGCTCGTCATACCGAGGCGAATGAGCCTAAACACGATATGTTTATGTTCATCCAACTTCGAGATCCGTAGTAGTCTTCAGGATTCATCATCAGCACTACCATCATCATGTGTTTAGAAAGCGCTCGTCATACCGAGGCAAATGAGCCTAAACACGATATGTTTATGTTCATCCATCTTTGAGATCCATTTTTTGGGTACCTTAAAAGCGTCTGAGGTGTCTGGGAGAATAATTGGCCCATTGGACTGGTCTGGCTGCTTACAAAGAGTCTGGAAATAGTACCACGTAGTTATATATGTCAAATTTAGGCTTGCTAAAATGACGTAGTTTACCTAATTTTTGAAACACCTTTAGTTCGCGCTATCTATGAAAGGGCCCCGCTTTCGAGCTAGTAAGTACGCATACTCTCTTAACCACATACTAGACTATAAGTCATCGAAATTTCAGCTTTGCTAAAATGACGTAGGTCTGGCGGCACTGGGATCTTGGACTATTAGGGAATGATTTTCGAAAAGATATTCTACATTATCCGAATAACTACTAAAAAGTTAAACTTTCAAACAAACTTTAAACCCTCGTTTTACCTTAGGGGGTGAATTTATAAAATTTATTTCTTAGAGAGCACGCTACGGTATAAAATAAAATCTCTGTAAGTACAAAATTTCAAATTTTATCTGTCAGCTTTCGATTATATATTGATTTGTGGTTAATTTTGCGAAGCTTGTTTTATGAGACATGTAATCTCCAATTACTTCAAGCCAGAATTGTCAAAGACATTGGAATGAAACAACTTTAACGGATTTAACTCGCGTATTTTATTTTATTGGCTGACGTTTCGGAGACTTTACAGATTCCATAATCGTAGCACGACTGAACTGACAATAGTCTTATGCTAAAAAAAAATATACGCGTCGACTTGAGAACCTCTTCCGTTTTTTTCGTCGGTTAAAACCGTCAATCCGTTAAAGTTGTTTCATTCCAATGTATAATATCCGCGAAGGCATCAGAAATGTCAAAGACATTGTTTTACAGAAATCAAAGGTTGTTCTTGATGCCGTGATCCCAATCATGGCGCTGATGTGTGTATCTGGCGGTGTGTTCTACATGGAGAGCTGGCAGGCGTCGCCGATGTTCAAGGCACTATATGCCAGCGGCATCAGACTGGCCCTAGGTGTTTTGTTTTCATTTGGCATCATGTGCATCACGTATCAGGTTGACAGTAAGTAAGAAGTGACAATAAATGTCTTTAGACAAATCACGCCAATTAATCCCAAACTAAGCAAAGCTTGTGCTATGGGTACTAGACAACGGATTAACATACATATTACATGCAAGACATCCAAGACTCAGGTACAGATGCCAGTGCTCATCACATTGACATATAGGTAGCAGGATTTGTTTCGCAGTCAGGGCGTCTAGGGCCTACTAGCAGTCCACCCCGGCTTCGCACGGATCCCTTTTTTTTTTCGAAATATACTATAGCCTATGTCACTCGGGAATACTGTAACTTCCCAACAGTGAAAGAATTTTTCAAATCGGTCCAGCCGATTTGGAGCCTATTCAATCCAAACAAACTAACCTTTCCTCTTTATTATATTAGTATAGAAGTATAGATATATAGGTAATATATTCCTAAATAATCCGTACAGCATCATAAATTAGTATGTTTCACAGTTTATTACCTTACAGGTAACTTTAGGTCGTATCTGGAGTGGCGTGGGTGGACGCTTCTCAGCCGCGTCTCATACTGCGCTTACTTGGTGCATATTACTTTCATAAAAACCAGAGTTGGCAGCGCTACTAACTTCATACACGCTTCTTTGCCAGGACATGTAAGTTTTAAATTTTTTATCCTTGTATTCTTTACCTAACCTAAAAGCTGAAAGCCTCCTCTCAGGAGGCTCGCCACCCGTCCGGTTTTGCAGTAAAGGCCCATTAGCTTGCCAAATGCGATTCAGTATTCAGTTAAAAAAAAGGGTCCAATTTTGATAACATGTACCTGGGTGGCTGTTCTTAAATAAAGATGTAGAGGACGATGACGGCGTCTCAAACGCTCGAAGATCCACCCACTTATACCACATTTACGTTAGTCGAAAGTACCGTTTTCCCAAACACACATTTCCCCCAAACACAACAAACGTGTAAGTACACACGAAGCATGTTTAAAAAAAAATCATCAAAATGGGTTCACCCAAAGTACTGAGGTAAAAAAATATACCTACTCGATTTGCGAAGCTCTTTCTGTTAAAAATAGTATTATATTGCTATAGGTACAAATTTTTAGGGGTGAGGTAGGTATCAAATGATGGATCACGTGTAGCTAGCAGTATATTACAAAATTGAACTGTTAATCAAAATTGGTTAAAAATAGTAGGTATATTATAATGTTAGGTAGGTACTATCAACTGTGCTGGCGATGTTACACCTTTAAGGCAATAATCGCTTGAACGAGCCTGGTACCTGGCGGCACGGTACATGTGTGTGTGTCCGAGCGAAAGGGTCGCTCAGGTAAAATTTCTATTGTTGCAATTTTTTTCGCTCGCCGGCCGGTTATTGTGTAGTAATAGTTTAAAAGACACAAAAAATATTTAGCTAATACTCTGATCTATGAAAAATGATGTAAGGTGGAGTCTATTGATATGTTATTTTATTTGTCATTTGTAACTAGTTAAAATTGTTATAATTTTCTTAATCTTTAAATTGTAGAAATATTTGGTAATTTGTAAACGAGTAATACATTAACTTATGAATTTCATATCCTAATCTTTAAACACCTGTCTTTATACAATTATGAAAAAAGTAAAAAGAATCTAATAAAAATTAATTATATCAGCTCGGTGATTAATAGTTAATTATTTTTCATCATAAAAAAATGTTATGAGAAATCGCTTAAAATAAGGGTTTGGCTAGTAGTATTCGTATCCGCGAGAATATTATATAAAAATCCAGATATTACTTGAACCTTTGTAAAATATGTCAAGAACGCACTATTTTCGGGACTCGCGGTTTACAGTCATAATATTGTTCTACATAAAATCAAGAAAACCTTTTTCATTGACATTGCCGATCATCGGCAAATTTCTTGAGTTAAAAATAAACGAACGAATATCTTTACCGTTTTTATCGCCACGTGTTATTTTGCAAGGTGGGAGAGAGATTCCACATCTGCTTTGTTAGTAGCCTGAGAGTTTAACCTATCTATCTGTAACTTATGAAAAGAAAGTGCCGCCAATTTAGGTTTCAATAAGAAAATACAGGATAATTTATTTTATTGATTAATAGTTGTGAATGTTATTATTTTATTGATTAAGATTATTCAAAATATCACCCAGCTCGGGCGAAACAAGTTACTTACTTTTAAAAACTAATCAAAATTACGCTAAACCAACTTTAATTACCTACATATATTGGAATGAAACAATTATAACGGATTTAACTTAAATTTGCAATAAAATCACTTTATCGTTATACTACCGTCAGCTACGAATATGGGAACAGTTGAGTTGTTGAAACATCAGCAAATAAAGTAAGATACGCGAGTTAAGTTCGTTTTAGTTGTTCTATTCTAATGTGTAATTTAAAAGGTCCTGAGTATTGTTTTTTAAATGCAAGTTTAGACGTTATGACACTTGTGTTAAAGCTTTTGTTTCTTTAGCAAGCGAAAAGGAATCGCAATGGTGTTATTCGCCATTTTACGTCTATCAATTCTTAGTTTACTTAGTATTTTGAAAATAATTTATGCGTTTTAGGTCTAAAGTTCTAAACGACGCCGCAAATAAACATATAGAAATAAGGCTGGGTATTTCAAAACAAAGGAGCCGAATTGCAGTAATTAATATAATCATTATCTATTCTAAGTAACACACTCTCTGGCGACACCTGCGACACAATCGGAAAAATGCATTTCTTAATAGCCGCGGCTGGGTATTTTCAGACAAATGCACTACCTAGTTATTATTTTACTAGCGGCCCGTCCCGGCTTCGCACGGGGGGACTTAAGATTTTTTACATAGTTTTACGATTGTTATGGGTAAACTATAAAAGATAGACATATACTCTCGCGGACTTTTTTAAAGATAATGTTAAGATGAACAATTCACCCATAAAGCATTTTTGTATAACTTTAACTATATGCTCAGCGCACGCCACGGAAGGCCTCAGAAACGATACTTTTCCCCCGTTTTTGAAACATTTTCGGTTACTGCTCCGCAACTATAAGACCTAGCGTGATATTATATAGCCTATGTTACTCGGGGATAATGTAGCTTTCCAAAGGTGAAAGAATTTTTGAAATCGGTCCAGTAGTTTCGGAGCCTATTCATTACAAACATACAAAAATACAAAAATACAAATGTTTCCTCTTTATAATATTATTATATTATATTATATATAATATATATATATATATATTATATTATAATATTATATTATTATTATATAGTATAGATTACCTATCTATTCTAAATTGTTAAATATGAAAGGAAACGATAACAAAGGAAGGCAATAAAACTTACTCAAGTCTGGGACGTGCGCAATACCTGCCCCTTTTTAAACAATGGACGTTAGAATTAGGTAGTCGGTTTTACCTGGACATCAAAAGTATTAAACACTTTCGGTGTAATGACATGTCAATGTCATTAAATTACAACCATATTTGAAGACCTAACAACAAAACACTACATGTTGGTAGTGGTTGGTTTTAATTGCTTTTCCGCACGTGTGTTCTAGTTTAGGGATACAGGAGTGGGTAATAATAATTCTTCCTATGCAATAATAATAATACACGAAAATAAATAATAATTATTATACGAAATAATTAAAAAGAGGAGGTTGTTTGTAGGTATACTTTAGAAGTGACGTGTTATTTTGATAATACCTAAACCATGTTATTTCATACAAATTCCAAATAACAAAAGTTCAAAAAGAAGGTCGTAAAACTTGGAAAGCAGAAAAAGGCAAGGGCGCGGCGGTAACAACACGAGTAAACAATACGTAACAATAGTTTTTTTGTTTATACGCCGACTCATTTTAGTAACTTGGGGCCGGAGTTTAGTAAATTGTTTTGCTTTGGTTGTGTGTGTGAAGCAAAACCAGTGCAAGCAATTTTTTTCTAAAATGGCATACCCCGAAAGCATGCGATAGTACCTACAAAAAATAATAACTAGACCACATGAAATACAAAAGCTGCTAATAATTTAAGGGTAATATTTAGGATCCCCTCGAAGAGACGTTTTCTTTAGTAAGGTTCTTATTATTATTATTATTTTAGAGCGCTAAAAACCCTCTAAGTAAAATAATAATAAGCTTTTTTGTGTTGGAGGTTTGTTTAAATTTTTATCGATGTAGGTAGGTATGTATCAGGTTATTAGCGAAAATCCAATTTCACCAAATCGAACGCAGTTTTTGTTTTACCCAATGGAGCAGTAACAGCCCCTGGGCCAAATGCATATCAAACACTTACACACTACTGCAACATTTAAATTTATTTTTTTTTTAAACGCCATTGATTGTTTTCCAGTTACTCACATGCGTGTCATTTGTGGTGGTATCGTACGTCACAGCCATCCTACTCTTTTTGCTGGTGGAGTCCCCCTTCAACCAGGTGGTGAAGATTCTGACCACCCCCCGGAGAACAAACCTGGAGAAGAAGGAATGAGTCAGCACTGTCACCAGTTCTGGAGGTGGAGACAGCTATCATGGACTTGTAAAATAATCCTCAATTAAAACTAAAGTGTAACGTAATAAAAGCATGACGATTGAAGTATCAAATAAACTAGGTAATATTATAAATCTTTCTTTCTTTCAAAACCCTAGCAAGGGTCCAAAAGAGCCCGAAAATTTACTAATAAATAAGTGATATAATAATTTCTGATGCCTTCGCGGTTATTACACATTGGAATGAAACAACTATTACCGGATTTAACTCACGTATTTTTATTTTATTATATTTTATTATCACTTTAGCGTTAGACTATTGTCAGCTCAGTCGTGCTACGATTGTGGAAACTGTAAAGAATCCGAAACGTCAGCAAATAAAATAAAATAAAAATACGCGAGTTAAGTCCGTTAATAGTTGTTTCATTCCTAAATAACTGATAGTTTATTAAAGTGTGATTGCGTACCTACTTAATACTTATCGCTATATTCTGATTTTAATAATATTTCTATTCCTTAAGTTTTTTGTATACAAACCTTGTCCTGATATTAAGGAACAAAAAAGAATTAGCCTAGGTACCTATTTGAAGTCGATCGGAAACTATGCGCGTAGGTATATAGGTAGTAGGTACATTTCGGTGATTCATTTTTATTTAAATATATTAAGTAGGTACAAAATTATAAAACTGTGTTGTTTCAAGTTAAATCAATTATCTTATTAGGGTTATTGTTAATTACCTGTCTTCCTTGAAAATTTATGAGCATTGACTGCTGGGGCATTCCATCGAAAACAGGAAAAGTACATAAATTTTAAAATTCAATTAATTGTACTTATTTTATTAATACCCTATAGCCAAATAACTATATTAAATGAATCTGTACAGAAATAAAAAAAAAAATGTAAAAAATGTCACTTTTGCCTATGGAAACTTTTACTTCCCTCCATAATTGCTTAGGGGTCAAATTTTGATTAGGTTGGCGACACTGTTTTCGGTCATTGTGACGGTTTCAGGAACTCGGCGCTTGTAATTTAGTGAAAACAAAGAAAAAACTCAATTACTACATAAAAATATTGTGTAAAGGTATGTTACTTTTTGTATATTCGTTATTTCAACAAAGTCATCTCGCCTGTCCCACCAGTCACGTAAAAAGAGATAAATGTTGTTTTCCTACCCTCAAATATGACTTTACATATTCCGTTTTTTCCAGAAGTAAAAATAAAGACGTGGTGTACTATTAAAACATATTTGAATGGTTAAAAAGTAAATTATAATTATGGTTTCTTTACAGTTTTAAAATAAGTCCCACCAGTCACAGTGACTGGTGGGATTTATTTTAAACAATAGATATCGCACACCTAGATCTAAAGGGAGCTAACTCAAAAATCTGAAGATTTGAATTAAACACACGATTAAAAAAAGGATCCGATTCCTTACAACAATTTCGCCTCTCCCGAAAAAGTTACTTTTTTTGAGTTAGCTCCCTTTAGATCTAGGGGTGCGATATGTAACGAAAGTTAGCATGCAGATTTCTTATTTAACTTGCGTTTTTTTGTTCAGACCTAAAAGGGAATGGTTTGTGCTTCTTCTTCACTAAGATTAATATTAATTGGGTGATAATTTGCTTATTTTCTCTATGAACTTCGCATGAATGCATGCCTTTGCGGTGATGTGAACTGGGCGTTTGTTTGCTTGCTTTAGATGAATGCCGCAGAGAGAAAGAGGAAATCACGAGAGATAATCAAGAAGGACCCTGAGGTGATAAATGGAAGATAGCACAAGAAAACGAAAAAGAATGGGACAGAAAACGTAGAGAAGAAAATAGACACGAGTGTGAGCAAAATTCTTTTAAAAGCTTTTAAAGAAAAGGAAAGGTTGCGTAAAAGAAAGCAAAGAGAAAATAAAAAAAAAGTGGCCACAAATAAATGTACTTCATCTCTAGGGTCATACAAATCCTTGAACACTTTGAGAAAAGCAGTTGCGTGGCATGACATTATCAAAGACATTATTTCTCAAATGGCTGTATTGGACGAGAAACCTGACAACATTAGAAGTTTTTATTTTTTTTCTTGTTTTAGAGTACTGTCTTGTAATTTTGATGATTTAATTTATAAATAAATACATTGTTAACGTTCAGAATAACAATAAAACTGAATTTAAACAACAACTATTTTCACATTATTTTGACTTGTCCCACCAGTCACAAAGAGCTGTCCCACCAGTCACAAATCTGAACACGTATATTTTCATTTCAGTAAAGGTCATCAGTCTACTTATTCATAAGCATGATAGTGTATTTAATATATTTTATCCCACAGAAAAAAGCTAACTTGAAAATGAAGTAGTTGGGCTGAAATTCATTCCTAAGTGCATAAAGGTAGCAGAGAGGGATTTTTCAATGTCCCACCAGTCACATGAATTCAAATGATAATTACAAAGAAGTTTCAAATTATTTGGGTTTTATTTTTATGGGAACGTAATCATTAACTACCTATCTACGTCATAAAATAAATTTCACCATTGTACCAGTTCTGAGTACATAATTATCATTCACAATTAGTCAAATTTTGGAGTCAAATGTCCCACCAGTCACAATGGAATGCCCCTGCTTCAAATTGAATCCACATATTATAATACCTACCTATATAGTCATTTATGTTTGTCAGAGGTCACTTTCAAGGCTTATATACTTACCTATATAATATAATAAATATATTTTATGGAAGCGCCTTGAAACTGTGAAATGCTATAAGTATGTCTTGCTTGTAATATATTGCCGTATTAAAAGCTGTAGGCGCACGGTCATAAACTTATAAGCAACTAGGTATTTTATAAAATTTTCAAACTCCTCCGAAAAGCCTAGGCCGATTTCTATGATTTTTTTGTGCATGTTGGGTAGGTCTGAAAATTGGCCAACATCTATTTTTCATACTTCTAAATGTTAAGAATAGTACACCACACAGCTTTTTTCTTAATTTCAGAACAAATACTTTTGTTTATATTTTTTTTGATTCGACATTGAAAATAGGTACTTAAGTAGGTACATTTATTATTACTTATAACCTTAAATGTTCACCATGAACCCTTATTCTTTCAAAAAAATCTCAATAAATGCGGTACAAAGTTCGTTGTAAAGCTGAATAGATACCAACCTATTGGCGCATAAGTAAACCGAGCCACGCAGTGAAAAAAAAAACTTTTAGTGGACTGTATACCTAGTACCTACCTATTATTCTAAATAAGTTTTGAAATTGGGTAATGTGACTATGTGCCTAACTGAAAACCCTATGATGCCTTTGGACTATCTGTAGTGATTTGTCTTTATGCCAGGAAGATATTTGTGAATGGGCCGTTTTGGCGCCGCTCGTCACTTGTTTTATTTACTTTTCTCGGTGTATTTTCTCGTTGTAAAATTGTTAACTTATTAAAAAAATGGTAGGTATTTTAAAATTAATTATTAATTTACATACCTACCTAATAATAATTCACTATCTACCATGCAATTAAACAATAAAGTGCAAAGAAAACACAAACCTTTTTTGCCTTCTTGCCGGTTTCCTTTCAATGTCACAAAAACACATAAAATAAATAAAATTTTAGCTTAAAACACTACCGGTGGGATAATTTACAATATCACATTCAATCCAGAACAAATCACACTGCACAAACACGTACCTAATAACTAAATATTTCTTATATTTCACTAGTTTTTTACGGAAAGCAAACCATGAATTGCCGGCGCGGCGCGTTCAAAACAACTGACGAGCGCCACCAAGCGGCGCGGAACGGAGACGCGCGTCGGATGCGTTCGGATTCTCGCAGATTAGGTTGCGGTCCAAACCCAATATTATTAAACATTTTCATGTCAGATATTGAACAGTTCTAATAATATATACCTATAATAATATTTAGAACTCAATCTAAATATTTTATAACTTATTCTTAGTGCTGGCAGCAACATCATTTTGGATTACATCGAGATCGGTCTATTTTAGCCTTTTTTATCTACATCATACTTATGGTTGGCAGCATTGTACGTGTGACGGATAAGCAAACGGCGCAAGCCGCAAACGCGCATAGCTTAAACAAACTTTTTTAAACAACACGAAGTTGAGTGTTCCAAACATTTTTGAATAATTTTGAACAATCTCAACAACAAAGAAGCCAAACATGTGGATGAACTTAGGTCTCAGAATTCGTTTTAACGCATTGGACTTATTATACGATAAGTTCAAAGAAATCCAGTCGAAAATCGAGGACGACCCGAACGAAATTCCAAAATAAATACTACTCAAAACATAGGGGCTATTAGACGATGTTTTCATAATAACATACTTCTATACATTATGGAACCTCAACCACCCAAGGTAAGATACTTACACTTCTACAGCTATAACTAATCACATAAGTAATGACAATAAGCTTATTAGTTGGGATAATGTTTTTGTACGCCGATCGGCAAAACATAGTGCAACTCTAAATAAAATGAACACCTCTGTAAACACCTATGTTTCACAAATAAAACACTTTGACTTTGACTTTATGCCTCATCGTTACAGTGTTCTACAGATCAGTTACATGGTCAGTCACATACATATATTGCAACCTACCTCTGGCTGCATGCCTATTGCACCTACTCATATTATGTCATATATACATGCTACCTCTACCTACAAACATACTGCACTTACATATGCTTCAAATCGGTCACACATACAAACTTACCGTTAATGCATCGCATTTTGCTCCCATACACCTTCAGTCACATGATATAAGTGTTTCTAACAATCACTTCTGCTGAGCCACAGATTGATACTAACTTTACCGCTCCTTCTACAGTAATGGTTACTAATACTAATCTATACTAATATTATAAAGAGGAAAGTTTTGTATTTTTGTTTGGATTAAATAGGCTCCAGAACACCTAGACCCATTTGAAAAATTCTTTCACTGTTGGGAAGCTATATTCCAGAGTGACATAGGATATAAAAAAAAGATGATCCGTGCAAAACCGGGGCGGACAGCTGGTTAACTATATATTGCTTTCCACAGCGATCAAAAATATCCAAGATGGATCAGGAAAATGGGTGACTGCTCGCACACTGCTGGACACAGGCATTGAGATAAACATTGTTTCCTGCAGACTTGCTACTTAACTACCTACTTGACTTGAACTACAATCTATGCATGATACAAGAAGTAAATTCTAATAAACAATCATAAGTGAGTATGAATGCCTGTATAGCTTCACGCCACAATGACTATCACATTAACTTAACATTTGTTGTCATGTATAATATAACTGTACCACAGTGGAATATTCTTTGGGGTGTAGATAAGGTGGCAACATTCAACGTTAAAAGTTTGTCGGATGTCAAATCCCATATATTTTGGGTGTGTTGTTTAATGTTTAAGTTGAATTTTGGCACCTTGTCTATGCCCCGCTTGACTTTGTATTAATAGTAATACACAGACAAGGAATATTCCTGCAAAACAAACCAAGTTACTGGTTGATCCCCCATTCTATATACCTGGCACAATTTTACTTGTTGGTGCAGAATTATTCTATACCATACACAAGACTGATAATTTGGTTAAATCTGTATTGATAAAAACATGTAGAGGAGAATACTTAAGACCAATACCTACATAAACTTGTATGAATATATACCTACTCAGTACTCAGGCATAAAATGTTAAGTCTTTAAATTAAATTATAAATACAATTATTACAAAATTACTTACTTTATGTCTTATATAACAATATAGATTTTTTATACAGTAAAACTAAAACCATCAGCATCTGAAATAAAAGAATTAAATTAAATTATTATTTATTATTTTAAGATAATAAATAAGTCAATGGATATTACATGTTACATCATAATATATTATTATGTAAAACAAAGAACAAAAAATATTTATTTCTGTCCTCCGGCCGGAAAGCGCCAACTTTGTGGCCGCTGCGCTAAATGAAATTGCCGCTTTCTGGCTTCGTCGAACAGAAAAATAGTGTACTGACCTCGGCCAGTAAAATAAAAAGCCTCAGATCACATTTTTGTCAACCTCGGCTTCGCCTCGGACGACATTACATGTGACCTGAGACATTTTTTATTTTACTGGCCTTGGTGCGTAATGTACCTACTATTTTTATTGTTTAAGATTTGACACTCTTAAATTAGTTTGTTTCAGTAATTACCGGTATTATAATAGAACCATATTTTATTCTAAGTAGGTACCTATTTGATGATATGTTGTGTTGGATTTCCCTACGTTACAATTATCATTTGTTGTGATTAGCAATTAAATAAGTAGTTACATAATTATTTGTTTTCCAACAATGTTACAAAGTCACTAATTCCTTGATTACGTGTCAAGGTCCCTAACAAGTGCCAATCGCAAATATCAACCGTACGAAACGAATCCCTACTAATATTATAAATGCGAAAGTAACTCTGTCTGTCTGTCTGTCTGTTACGTTTTCACGCTAAAACTACTGGACCGATTTAAGTGAAATTTTGTGCAAAGAAAGCCTGGAGCCTGAGAAAGAACATAGGCTACTTTTTAACCGACTGCAAAAAAGGGGGAGTTCCACGCGGACGGAGTCGCGGGCAGAAGCTAGTGTAAAATAACGAAACGAAGGTAGGTAGGTAGTAAGTTTTATAACTTTTTTGAGGTAACATCAAATTTAATTTTGGAATGAAACAACTATTAACGGATTTAACTAACGTATTTTATTTTATTTGCTGACGTTTCGACTTCACAATTCCCATATTCGTAGCACGACTGCTGACGTTTCGTTTGCGAGTAAATCTGTTAATACTTACTTAGTTGTTTCATTCCAATGGGTATTAACTGCAAAGGCATCAGAAAAAAAATATTACTAACATCATTTACAAAAATTAGTAGGCAAGTAAATAAATAATTACTTACCTACAATGTATTTTTTTACTTTTGGAGTTTTACTGATGGACCAAGATCCGAGAGTTACGTAATTTGAAGATGATTTTTATAGGATCGGTAGTAAGTATAAAATAACTTAAAAAAAAGAAATGAATAGGTACTTAACTACTTGCTAAGCTAAAAGCGGGAGAGTGATAATAATGATGCTTTTCCCCACGGGAACGGGATAAAAAGTATTCTACGTAGAAAAAAAATGTATGTTTTTTTACCTTTATTATTATTATCTAGTAGATACTAGCTTCACACGGGTGCTATAAACCTTCCTCTTGAATCACTCTATCTATTAAAACAACCGCATCAAAATCTGTGCGTAGTTTTAAAGATTTAAGCGTACATAGGGATATAGGGACAGAAAAAGCGACTTTGTTTCAAACTATGTAGTTACCTATATGTATAAAACGACCCCGCTTTAAGCATTCTGTTTTAGAAAACCTTCAATTGATTAATAAAAAAATATACTTATCGAAATTTATTTCATTCGTTTTATCGCTTGCGTAACACTAAGTAGGAAAAACACAAAATTATTACCTATTATTCATAATTTTACATAACCTTTGGGGTCAAAGGCTTCGTGTAAAATCCCCTGTAAATGATCCGTGAAGGATAAAAACATTTTTAGGGTTCCGTAGTAAATTAAAAATTAACCTTTGGAATGAAACAACTATAAACAGATTTAACTCGCGTATATAATTTTATTGAAACATTACAGTTTCCACAATCGTAGCACGACTGGGCTTAAATGCGAGTTAAATCCGTTTATAGTTGTTTTATTCTAATATGTGTAATAACCGCGAAGGCATCAGAAATTATTATTAACCCTTAGTTTAAATTCTGTCATTTAGGTGCTCGGCAGCGCCGTCTGCCAAGACTCGAACAAGCGAAGCCGGGGCGGACAGCTAGTATTATTATATGGATTCATTGTTTTGAAATAAATGCATTTTATTTATTTTTATTACGTAGGTACCTACCTTTGCTCAAAGCGGACCCATTGGCAATAATCGTAAATTTACACTGTTCATTTATTTTTAAAGGAAGTTTTCGGCATACCTACACGTGTTTATTAAAAAAAACATCTTTTATGTTTATTATTGTATATTAATTAGATAAAACAGGATTTTTCACAGCTTAGCTTAGCAAGGTCGATACGTTTAAATGTATAATGAGACAATACGAAATTACTATTTTATGACGTATGTGTGAAGGCAATAGATACCTCCTCTCATTGGCTACCCTGAAAACCAGCGTCATGGCCGCCAGGTCTGACACATGCTGAGTGGTAACCATTTTGGTACCTACCTAGTGTCTTACTCCTGTCTTTTTTAGTTGTTAAGTTAAATGACATGTCTAATTATAAGTACTTATTTGTTAATAACTTTCTGGTACCAAATAAAGTTTTTCTATTCTATTATCTATACTAATATTATAAAGCTGAAGAGTTTGTTTTTTTGTTTGTTTGAACGCGCTAATCTCAGGAACTACTGGTTCGAATTCAAAAATTATTTTTTTGTTGGATAGACCATTTATCGAGGAAGCCTTTAGGCTATATAACATCACGCTGCGACCAATAGGAGCGAAGAAACAGTGGAAAATGTGTAAAAAAACGGAGAAAATATGAAGAAGTGACAGAAGACTGACAGATCTTTGACGAAACAATCGGACGGGCAGGACGACGTCTGCCGGGGCCGCTAGTGTATTATAACTTTGCTTGTATTCTATATAAGTACATATATATACTTATATATATAGTCAAGAATTCAAGATCGATGACAAAACTATAGCATTGATTTACAATGTCAATGTTATGAATGTTATTATATCCATATCATAGATCACTTCATAGTATAAAACAAAGTCGCTGTCGCTGTCTGTCCTTCCCTATGTATGCTTAAATCTTTAAAACTACGCAAAAGATTTTGAAATTACGAAAAATGTGATCATTCATTTTTGCAAATCAGTAGCATAAAACTTGAATGTTCTGTTTTTTTTTGCAAGTGCAACCGAGTATTTACGAAGCCGTATTTATATTCGATTAAGTAAGTATAATAGATTCATTTATTGCTTAACATTCATACATACAATATAATTAGGTAGGTAGGTTACTAGATAAAATTTCTTAGCTAATTTAATTTAATTAAGTACGAAAATCTATAAAACCCTAAAAAAAACACCCAAAGTGACCAAAAACCAGTTTCGCGTTTTTACATCATTGCGTATTTCATTTTTATTTCAAACATAATTCGTTCACAATATCACATAGGTATTCCTTTTAATAACACAAATTGTAAAAAATAAGTATACCTACTACAATTTACATCATTAACGTTGTTTTCGAAACAAACGTGTTCCAAAATATTTTGATGTTAAAAATTACTTTTTACTCGTACTTAAATGATCGTCATTTGCGATTTAAAACTTCCTCATTGAACTAAGTAAAGTACCTACCTATAAATAAATAGTTTAAATTAAGTCCTACTGGGGTTTATAGTGTAATAATTAACAAATAATCAGTCAATAAAACAAAGTCGCTGTCTGTCCGTCCCTATGTATGCTTAAATCTACCCAACGGATTTTGAAGCGGCTTTTTTTCAATAAATAGAGCTATTTCGCACTAGCTTTTGTCCGCGACTTCGTCTGTCCAAGATGAGTACTTTACACAATATCTTTATAAACTATTGCGTTTAGTTTCTGCCCGCGACTCCGAACGCGTGGAACTCCTACTTTTTTGCAGTCAGTTAAAAAGCCTATGTGCTTTCTCAGGCTTCAGACTTTCTTTGTACCAAATTTCATTTAAATCGGTCCAGTAGTTTTAGCGTGAAAGCGTAACAGACAGACAGACAGGCAGTCGAGTTACTTTCGCATTTATAATATTAGTAGGGATGTGTTATTCTGATGTAAGCTATATAATTGTAAAGATTCATCAGAATTCATTCAGTAGTTTTTTGTAGCACGAAAGAGAGATACATGCATTCTTACAAACTTTCTCGATTATGATATATTATATTATAGTAAGGAAGTAAGGATAATATAAATTAATGCATATACTTACCTATATATATATATATATATATATAGGTAGTGGATATATATATATATATATATACCCTTTGACCACTACACAGGTCATCTACTTATTACTATGAACAATGTAATATATTTTTATGATGTTAATACATCTGGTATTAAGTATAAATACCTAGTATTTAAGTACCGTAACAAGAAGGTACAAAGTTAAAGAAGAATAAACAGACATAAATGTTTATACAAATCATAGTGTAACAGCTAATAACAAAAGCAAATATATTATGTTGTAACTGACCCGTGGTCTCATCCACGTAGAATAGGCATGAGTACTGCAAGGGCGTGCGTTACATGCAGGACGATGTCAAAAACGTGAGTGCCTGCACCTGAGTACCTACTGGGCTTTTTTTAAGTTTGTGAGATCATTATAAATAAATATTGAACATGTATATTTTCTTCAATTGAACAAAATGTAATGAAAATAATATTATACTTATTTAAAGTTCCGCGTCACATCTTAGGTACTACTTTTCACCGCGAAGTGACGTCACGTGCCCCCACTTCCGAAGTTTGACGCGCTTTCTCTTTGTCATTGTTTGTTAAACTGACATAGTACAAATAATATCTGATGATTTCGCGGTTACTACCTACACATTGGAATGAAACAACTAAGTAGGTAAGTAAGTATATTTTATTTGCTGAAGTTTCGAAAACAATTCCCATGTACCTAGCCTAATGATTCGTAAGTATCTGTAAAGTTATCGAAGCATCAGCAAATAAAATAAAATACGCGAGTTAAATCCGTTAGGTAGGTATAATTGTTTAATCCTAAAAAAATATATCTAACATTACTTAATAATGAGATCAAGAGACTTATTATAATACCTACTAGCATATTTAACCCAAAAACGGTAAATTTAACCGCCTTTTGGTCTAGTGGTCAGAGCTCCAGATTACAAAAGTCAGGTCGCGGGTTCAAAAATAATAATGGGGTGTAATAAACTGTTGAAAGGGTATAATTAATATTATGTTCCGCTACACGTGTAGGTAAAGGTTGCGAACATGGTAATTAACCTTCGGTCACAGCTGATGATTAATATAATGATGAGTTTCTAGAAACATTGTATGAAATTGCTTAAAAAGATACAATTTGAAAACGTCAAGAAAAATAATGCTGATCTATGTAAAAAAGTAGCAACGTGACGCCATCTTGTATTGATGCATTTATTTTCAAATTTAATTATTTTTTTTATATTAATTATTCACTTTAGCATAAGACTATTGTCAGCTCAGTCGTGCTACGATTATGGAATCTGTAAATACTCCGAAACGTCAACCAATAAAATAAAATACCTACGCGAGTTAAATCCGTTTATAGTTGTTTTGTTCCAATATTTGTTTTTATTAATCTTGTTATAGAAATTTATCTGCATTTAAACTTTGGCTAATTATACAAGAGCTAGAAAAGTGTTAAATTGTATAGAATAAACATATGCGAACAGAAACTGATTAAGTGACGTTTCGTTCGCGTGTGTCAATTCAGCCCAATTTCGCATTCGTTTCCTTCGGTTGCTATTAAAAGACGGTCGCTGAGCACAGCGAAAAACGGATGTTGCCATTTTACTATTTGTCTCTGTCGCACGCGCGTAGTTAGAGTGCCCTTACGCTCGCACAGTATCCTTGGATGTTGCTGACAAATAGAAATAGGGTAACGTCCGTTATTCGCTGTGCTCGGCGACCGTCCTTTGTCTTGGCACTTGACTATGGCCAAGAATACCGTATGAATACAATCTATACAAATTTGTTTACTATACGAATAAAATTATATTTCACACCTTCGCAATATTAGAGATGAGTCAGTTTAAGATCATTATTGATGTTTGGGCTTATAGATTTGTGTTAAAAATGTTTAGTAGGTATTACGTATTTCGTAATGAGCAAAGTCCGATGTGATATCTACAACTTCTTATTCTTGTTTAGGTATATAATTATAGGTACCTACTAGTTGACCCACCGAACTTCGTACCGCGTTTTTCGAGAAATTGTATAAAAAATAGAGGTTTATGGCGAAAATTTAGGATTGTATTTTTCTGTCTGTCTGTCTGTTACTACTGGACCGATTTAAATGAAATTTGGTACAAAGAAAGTCTGGAGCCTGAGAAAGGACATAGGCTACTTTTTAACCGACTGCAAAAAAGGAGGAGTTCCACGCGGACGAAGTCGCGGGCAGAAGCTAGTTAGTCTATAAAATTAAATCCGTTTATAGTTGTTTCATTCTAATTTTCCAATTAAAACACGCTTTAAATCCGTTATAATAGTTTTATTTTAAAAACTGGTTTGTTATTTCGTCCGGTAAGGATTGAAGGCTTCTCGTTATCATAAGGCAGTATGTCACGCGCTGTTTTAAAATCAACAAGTCCTTTAGTTGAAGCACAGATTTCGTTAAAGAACTTTGCTCTAAGAAAATATCCTGTTTCCTCGGCGTTATTTCTTTGAATATTTGCCAATGCTGTGATAATATTTAAATAATTGTTTAGTGTAAATAAAAAAAAAATGTGGCGTTTATTTTTTATTTTTTTAACCGTGCAGTGGAGTTCGGCTGTTATTTATAATTTAAACGGTAAGTGAACGAATTTAAGAAATTTAAATAGAATAATTAAAATAAAAAATTAGGTAAAAGTAATTAAAAAAAATAAATAAGTAATTTTTATTTCTATTTATAACCAATTTTGATGAAATTTGGCACAAAGATAATTTCATTGAAATGAAATATTTTTAAATAATATTTTTTTAAATAAATATTATTTTTATTTTCTAGAAATGTGAGTTATGAGTTAATATAAGTAATATAATATTAACACAGCACATCTCGCCAACATTAATAAAATAATTAAATATGCAAATATTTAATAGTTGTGTACTTAATAAAAAAAGTAAAAAAATAATAATAACCTTATGACGACTAACGCGATAAATCTGTTATACTTATCTACATACTACGTTTAGCATTTAATTAATTTATTTTGAAATAAAATTGTAGGTTTTTATTATTTTAGTGATGCTAATTGTTTTGTTGTTTTGACGACTAAAGATAGGTAATTATTTTGATGATTCAATATTTTAACATTAAAAATTTAATACCTAGCTGAATTTTTACCTAATAATTGGAATAATATTATGTTTTCAAATTAAATACTTAATATTAATTCATCTTTTATCTTGGTATGAGTGCATGTAATTTGACATAACAATGTAGATAATTATAATGGTAGATTAATTACAAAATAAAATAAAATACGCGAGTTAAATCCGTTACAGTTGTTTTATTCTAATGTGTTATCCCTACTAATATTATAAATGCGAAAGTAACTCTGTCTGTCTGTCTGTTATGCTTTCACGCTAAAACTACTGGACCGATTTAAATGAAATTTGGTACAAAGAAAGTCTGGAGCCTGAGAATGGACATAGGCTACTTTTTAACCGACTGCAAAAAAGGAGGAGTTCCACGCGGACGAAGTCGCGGGCAGAAGCTAGTAACTTATAATCGCTAAATCCGTTGCGTACCTACCTACCTAGTTTTAAAGATGTAATCATACATAGGGACGGACAGACAGAAACAGCGACTTCGTTATATACTATGTAAGTAGTGATAGTACCTAATTACCTACCTATTGGTATTTTTTGACAGACACCGAGTATGACCGTATGCCGCCCCTGTTCAAGCTGGAGAAGTTCCACTCCTGTCTCCGACAGCCTGGGGACCTGTACTGCCAGGTGGAAGCCGAGCTGGTCTCCGACGAGCCTAGTCAACTCTTGGACATCATCAGAGTAAGTACTAGGAAATATCTATATAACATCATATCGTTACAACTAGGTGTTTCTTAGGTAGCTATTCGGAGGGTTCTATCACACACACAGACAGCTGCCGCGCGGCATGCGGCCTCGCACACACATAGCACACTTTGTAATTATCTTAAACGGCTGAACCGATTTTCATGGCACATAGCTAACACACACAGGCAGCTGCCGCGCGGCATACGGCCTCACCCACAAATAGCATACTCGATAGTGTTACAGCAACCCCGCCGGTGGGGTCGAAGACGTCCACATACGCCCGGCACGCGTCTGACCTATCCGCAAGAACCTTCTGTCCCCCCTGCAACATAATAATCGTGTTAACACATCATCTGACGGCCCGAGCCGAGGTGCGACCCCCACTCTGGAGGGCCATGGGGTCGGTCAGGGCTAAAAACCCAAACAAACTATAAGCTGTAAAGTATCTCTTGTGGAAGCTCGGAAATCTTTCGGTTTTGCAGTAGAGGGCCCACCAGCTGGCCAACTGCGCTTCAGTATTCAGTTCGAAAAAAAAAATTACAAGTACTTACCTATGTATGTTGAGTTTGTATCTTGGGATTTATGAATTAAAACTAGCGTTACAATAATACGAAAGACTGAGGACGAAGAGGTGTATGTACAATAATAATTATAAAATAAGAAAATAATTCTTGACTAAAAACTATACCTACAAAAAATCTGTGTGTCAAATTCAATATCCTATTATTGAGTAAGATGCAAGTCTAAATAAAGACGTATTTCCTCGCGAATAATAATTATGTATGAGGTAAAGTACCTAATTAACACTCAGCTATCAGTTGTTTTTTTAATTTGGCTCTTATAAACAATAACAACATACAAATTAGTAAAGTCAAAGTACAAGGTGACCAGTCACCACTAAGGTATCTTAACTGAATTAATTAATATAACACCACCAACAACGGATTTAACTCGCGTATTTTATTTTATTGGCTGACGTTTCGAAAACTTTTCAGTTCCCATATTCGTAGCACGACTGAACTCACAACAGTCTAATGTCAAATTATCTCATTCCAATATATACTAATAATACAAAAATGAGGAAAAGTTACTTTGTTTGTTTATATTGAATAGGCTCCAAAACGGCTGGACTGATTTGAAAAATTCTTTCACTATTGGAAAGCTACACTATTTCCGAGTGCCATAGGCTATAGAATATTTTGAGAAAATTAAGGATTCGTGCGAAGCCTAGAACATTTTCTATGTATCTATACAAATATTAGTTCTAAATAAATATTTCTGAACATTGTAATTAGTTAATCTTTCTATTAGCTGTCAAAAACTTCAAGGAGAAACTACTGTCTTTAGAAGTGCTAAAAACAGGTTCTTCGCAAGCAACGTTGCGGGTCAAGGTTAGTATAATCCGTGCCGAAAATACCTAAGACCTTAATTTAAAGTTGCTACGTGAACAAGATCAAATTTCTGATGATATGCTTGAGCTAATAATATTTATACTAGACTAGGTATTGCCCGCGACTTTTTTTACTTTTGATCTCATTAACTTCAGTAAAATACGAAACATCTACGATCATCGGCTTAGACTAGTCAGTAATTCAGAACAAAGCATTGTATGTGTTTAAATAAACTAGCTGACCCGATGACAAGAGCGTAGTTAGGATTTTGTTAAGGGTGTGGATTATAAAGGATTTACTCGCAAGGGAATCAAAACCTACGAGGAACTTTTGAGGGGGGCAACTACCTACTACTGTCTCGTCACATATCTGCCAAATCTGCTTATATGTTGCTTCCTATCCTAACAATTATAAACACATAAAAAAATATCCAAATTGATGTATTCGTTCCGACGTTACGGGCGTACATACATATGATGATTTATTTTTATACTAGCTTCTGCCCGCGACTTCGTCCGCGTGGAACTCCTCCTTTTTTGCAGTCGGTTAAAAAGTAGCCTATGTCCTTTCTCAGGCTCCAGACTGTCGTTGTACTAAATTTCATTTAAATCGGTCCAGTAGTTTTAGCGTCAAAGCGTAACAGAGAGACAGACAGACAGAGTTACCTACTTTCGCATTTATAATATTAGTATGGATATATGAGATAGATTAGCAAATATAACTTTGATAAGAAATTCTACTTCTTTAAATGATTTTAAATGACTTTGATATAAATTAGAACTCGGTATTTGGAATAAAAATGTGATTTCCTTAATGACAGTTTAATATTAAAGTGGGCTTCATAGTAAATTGGGAATTATTGCCTAGACAAAAAACCCTAGTTATTAAAATGATCTTATTTACTTGACCTAATATACAGAAAGTGTATTTTTTTTACGTTTTTATAATAAACTAGCTGTCCTTCCCGGCTTCACACGGATCATCTTTTTTATAGCCTATGTCACTCGGGAATAGTGTAGCTTCCCAACACTGAAATAATTTTTGAAATCGGTCCAGCCGTTCAAACAAACAAAAAAATCTTTCCTCGTTGTAATATTAGTATAGATTAGTGGTCCCGGCCGACGTGGACCCGCGGCAAAGCATCGCTACATTACTAAGTTAATATTTTCGTAAAGTGTTCTTTTTATTATTCACTAGCGGCCCCGGCAGACGTCGTCTTGCCCGTCCGATTGTTTCGTCAATGATCTGTCAAAGTCTTCTGTCACTTCTTCATAAGGCTTCATATTTTCCCCGTTTTTTACACATTTTTCACTGTTTCTTCGCTCCTATTGGTCGCAGCGTGATGTTATATAGCCTAAAGCCTTCCTCGATAAATGGTCTATCCAACAAAAAAAGAATTCTTGAATTCGAACCAGTAGTTTCTGAGATTAGCGCGTTCAAACAAACAAACAAACTCTTCAGCTTTATAATATTAGTATAGATTTTCTCGTTTTTATTTTCTTTAAAAGAATTAGTGTGATCGGTCCAGACGTTTTAGCGTGATGCTGTGACCAAGGGAATTAGGGTTCATTTCGTGCATGAGTCTCGCACTTAGCCGTTTTTTTTTTAGATTCATTTTATCCATTTGGCTTAAGGTCTTTTGGTGTTTAAACCCGTTTCTTGTTTTTGATGTCGTCAGACGTTGATTATGTAGCCTTGTGACGTATATTCGACGAATTAAAATAAGTGCTAATTAGTTGGAAAACCACGATATGTTTGATTATTGATAATAACTTCTGCCCGCGACTTTATCCGCATGGATATCCTCCTTTTTTGCAATCGGTTAAAAAGTAGCCTATGTCGTTTCTCAGACTCCAGACTTTCTTTGTACCAAATTTAATTTAAATCGGTCCAGTAGTTTTAGCGTGAAAGCGTAACAGACAGACAGACAGACAGAGTTACTTTCGCATTTATAATATTAGTAAGGATAACAAATAAATCAGAATAGTAAGAAAAAAATACGTCCATTAATGCGCTGGTCGGTTGTGTTTGTGCGGATAAAAATTGTCTGCGCATAAAAAACACAAAATCAAAATCACTTCAGTAAACTGAGCTTTAAACTTACGAAACCTCTTTTAGGGCCAGGGTTAATAAGTTACAACACTTAGGCATTTTGTATTTTCAATAAAAATCCATAAAATTATTATTGAACATACCTGGTCTACTTAATCATAATGTTGCCACATAATTAGATAATTTTGCTACAAAAGTAATTTTCGGAAAAAAGGATGCTCGAAATAATATTAGATTGGCAACAAACTTCTTCAATAGAAACAACTATAACGGTTTTAATTCCCGTATTAAATACCTATGTGATTGATGCAAATTTGATTTTTCTTTCTTTGGATTAAATTCTCTGATGTAGGTACCCACACAAATCATTAAGATATATATTTTTTTATTGTATATGTAGATAGTTTTTTTTACAAATATTGTAATGTGTGTCTGCTCAAAGTCCAAATTCTCAAAAAAAACCGAATAACAAAATTTTAATAATAATTAATCACTAGAAGAACAAGTTTGAAATGTTAACGACTATTTTAAATGAATAAAAAACTGATACGATAAATGTAGTAAAAAAAATCTTCAATACTTTCTTCTAGGAATATTCCGACAGCAAAATGACACATTTCAACCACTCGGTTTTACACTGGGGAGTTTGCGTCACGAAGACTTGCAAAGAGCACTTGAATAGAACAGCGGAGCTGCACCGCGCGCTCGAGGGCTGCCTGAACGAGTCGCTGCACCGCGACTACCGGCTGCAGGCCAGGCTGCACCGGGACCGGGTGCACTGCACGGGACGCGATGACCCCATCATATTGACCCCTGGTCATTATGTCGTAGCTGTTTTTATAGTTACCATACTATTGCTCAACCTAATCGCAAGCTTTTGCAAATACTTGTTGAGAAATAAGAAAGTTAATTCAGGTGAGTTTAATTGAAATATTTTTTAGTAAGACCATTGTAATTTTGCTTTTAAACAAAGCAATGCAATGTAGTGTTATTTTTTTAAATTGCCTAAAATTGTTTGAATCTATAAACCATCTATCACTATCTATGAACTATCTTTGAAAATTGCATATAAATTGTTAAACCTTGCATGGTTTAGCGATGAAAGCAACACCATCAATTTTTTGAAAATCTAAGAGCATTGTGAGCACAATCTTAAACTATCGTTTCAAATGACTAAAACAATGGAGAATGCTTTTGAAATGAAATTTTCGTCTCTCGTGAATACCTCTAAAAACGAGTTTTGCTAATGTCACCGCTTTAAAAAAAGGTTGCAATAAATTTTGACAGCGTTAAGTGAAATACTGCCGGCCGGTTTGAAATTTTAGAGAAAAAGCTTCAGCTCGCCGCCATCTTGTATTGTTAGAAACGATATTTTTTAAATTATTAAAAAAAACAACTTCAAAACTACCTGATGGAAATTTAAGACATTCTTTGGATGGTATTCTTAGTCATTTGGATACCATAGTCAGAACCAAATTAAAATGAAAATCAGCTTCCAAATAAAAATCTGTTCACCAAGTCGAAAGTTCTAAAGAACAAAAAAAATACAGTCGGATTGGGAACTGACTTCAAAAAGAAGGAGTTATTTTTGAAATCAGTTGAAAATAGGTCTTACCGATCTTAGTTGTCTTATTCTTTCTTCTATTCTCGTTGTCGACAACGAGAAATCTTGTTATGTTGTTGTCGTCTCTTATTTTTTTATGTCGACAACGAAATAGTATCGACACTTTAAACCTTCTTCCGGTCAACAACGTTCTCAATAGATATTATGTCGACAAAATAATGACTTGACAGTTCATCATAGGGTCACCAATTGCTGAAAATTAATACATTTTATAATACAAATACCGCTAAAGTCATCGTACGATGACTTTAGCATTTAGGTATTTTAACCCAGTATTGTTTTTGAAATGAAACTACTTTAAACGGATTTACTTGACTCGCCTATTTTATTTTATTGGCTGACATTTCGGAGCCTTTACAGATTCTATAATCGTAGGACGACTGAGCTGACAATAGTCTTATGCTAAAGATACTGAATAAAAGATATAATTTTGAAAGATATAACATTGTATGAAACCACTGTTTTGAAAAATACTTATAAACATTTTTTTTTATTAACCGCGAAGGCATAAAAAATATTCGTTATTGTTAGCTAAACGACGATGTAAAAGTTATCAATGCCTATTTAATCTCTATACCCATAAATATTGACTTCTTTAGTTTACTAATTATGTATTTTTGTTAAACAACCATAACCTTTTACCTTGTTTGCGAACGCGTCATTGGCATTGGTGTCGTCACTTGTGGTTCCGGTGAAACCAGTTCTATTGATTTTATGACACCAAGTTTTGAGAATTACGTTTGTTCAAATTGTAAAAAATATTATCCATAAAAAAATAATTTCTGATTATGAGGACATTATGAATGATAGAACTGTGGGATTTATTTATTATAGAACGAGTTAAATCCGTCATAGGTGTTTCATTTTAATGTATAATAACCGCGAAATTATGGTGTTAATTTTCTAAAAATGTTTATTTCAGATTATATGAAACTACTTCTGTGTTTTTCAATGCAAAATAATTGGAAGAAATTGGTGATGCCTGCCGGCGATGGTCCAGAACCAAGACTGAAAAGGCTTATAGGAATAAGCGGCATAAAGTAAGATATACTTGCATTCATCGAATTTATAGATCGATATAGATCTATGGTTGACCACTACCATTGTTGTGTGGCCAGTGCTGCCAGGTTCTACGCATAGATGGCGTTGTAGCGATAAATTTTCAACTACTTCTTTATTTCTTTCGCTTGTAAGGAAATAAAAAAGTAGTAGAAAATGTCATTTTCAAAAAAATCTACTCTTTTCCAGAACCTTGACGACAGTTGCAGTAATATTTGCGCACTCGATTCTGCCTGTCGCGCTTTTGGCCAACAACAGTGAATTCATGGAGGCGGTAAGTCAATCCATATATTTAAAAAAAAAATAAACCGCAAATGTGTAGAGCAAAGAGTGTGTAAAAATGTGTTAAACTTAACAACGCTTGGACCAATTAGGCCATTGTCTATACTAATATAATAAAGAAGAAAGGTTTGTTTGTTTGTTTGTTTGGATTTAATAGCCTCAAAAATGGCTGGACCGATTTGAAAAATTCTTTTACTGTGGGAAAGCTACATTCGCCCTGAGTTCATTTGCAAAAAATTGGGGATCCGTGCGAAGCCGGGGCGAACGGCTAGTTTTTTATAAATGTTATTTGAAGTCCAAGCCAACGATGGTTTTTACGGCGAGAAAAATACGAATAATTGCCGGGAAAATCCTACAAACAGTATTGAAAAATACATACAATTCCAAATGAGATGTTTATAGTGTCAGGCTCATTCCTAGAGCATTAGAAATTTTTTTTCTTGCAGATGTACGATAGTTATTTCTATCAAATATCTATCAACGGGCCTCTGGTGGTGCAGTCGTTCTTCATAGTTTCTGGTTTTCTTCTGGCATACAGCACTTTGTTAGAAGAGGAAAAGAAAAAAATGTCTCCTTTCTACTTACCCTTTGGCATCGTATACAGGTGGCTCAGGTGAGACGAATAACTAATCCTGTATTTTATTTTATTTGCTACGAATATGGGAACTGTAAAAATTTCAAAATATCAGCAAATAAAATAAAATGTAATACGTGAGTTAAATCCCTTAGTGTTTCATTCCAATATTGTAAATCATTACATAGTATAAAACAGAGTCGCTTTTTCTGCCCCTATGTCCATATGTACGCTTAAATCTTTAAAACTACGCAACGCATTTTGATGCGATTTTTTAATAGATAGAGTAATTCAAGAGGAAGGTTTATAGCACCCGTGTAAAGCCGGGGCGGGTCGCTAGTATTGCCTAAATTAAATGAAAGCCCACACAAACTGACCAAATGTTTTACATTTTCAGACTAACGCCCCCTTACGCTGTGGTTCTAGCCTTCGTGGCCACCTGGTGGAGCATCACAAGCAGAGGACCTCATTGGGTGGTATGTTTTCTTTGACGGCCTGTTGGTCTAGTTATCAGAGGCCCTGGCTACGAAACCGTTGCGGGTTCGAATCCTGCTAGGGGAAAATCTTAATGTGATGAGCATTGGTACCTAAACCTTCTTCTTGGATGTCTTATATGTATTTATGTATGTTTATCCGTTGTCTAGTACCCATAGTACAAGTACAAGTAATTTGGGACTAGATCAATTGGTGTGAATTGTCTTAAGATATTTATTTTAACTTTTTAATTTACGTAATGCAAATTACATTTTTAGGAAATTGCAAAAAATGAGACCAATGGGACTAAAACCCTTTTAAATATGGGTTAGTCCCACTGAAGTCCCGTTTGTCCTGAAACTTATCGCAGGACAAAATAGTGCGATTTCATTGATTGCTTGTCTTAGTTATTTGGTTATAAGTGAAAATTTATTAAATTCACTTCCTGTAGCATCGTTCTTATCTGAAAATTTAGCTTGTGTATAAATCATTAAATTTTAAAACTATTGATTATTTTTATTATGATTTATCAATTAAAATTCGATCGATATTTCGTTTATACCTACTATTTAGTATTTTTAAGACGCGAAATGCACTAAACTTTTGAAAAAAATAATAAGTAGGTATACAATAGTCCGTTCGCGTTAAGAAAATAGTTATTGTCACAGCCGACCTGGTCACGCCCCCTAGCTAATTAAATGCTAGAAATTGTAAAGTCGAGTTCACAGCGACCAGTTGAAGTCAGAATTTTTACTCCACTGTGTATACACCCTTACCCTGCAGTTATGAAGTGAAAACGCTAACGGACTATAGTAATACTTCGTTTAAACGTGTAGATGTGGGTTTGAGTCCCGCTGGGATCTCGATTGTTCCTACGCTTCTTGGTACAAATTTTCAATTGTTCTACAGGATATCGTGGAGATCGACGCTAATGATTGCAACGCCTACTGGTACCAGAATCTACTATATTTTGAAAACTACGTAGATTATCAGCAATGCATGCCGCATGCCTGGTAAGTACCAAGTAATATACTTCTCTACAGAAAATTATAAAGTCCTTCAGTTACATAAACCGTTTTTTTTTTCGAACTGAATACTGAAGCGCAGTTGGCCAGCTAATGGGCCGGTACTGCAAAACCGAACGAGAGATTACAAAGGCTTTTTCTCTCTATTCAAGTAAACAAAAAACTAGCTACATCCTAAGTGTAAAAATGCAACGCAAATAATTTTCTATTAGATAAGTTTATAAATTTTTATTACTTCTTAGCAAACTGTGTAAGTAGGGGTAAGAAAAAAAATAATGACGATGTTCCCATATTCGTAGCACGACTGAGCTGATTTTAGCGTTAAACTATCGTTAGCTCAGTCGTGCTGATGATGGTCTAACGTTAAATATATTGCATATTTTGAAAATAATTAGGGATCCGTGTGAAGCCGGGGCGAACCACTACTAATAATAATATAATAAAGAGGAAAAGTTTGTTTATTTGTTTGGATTAAATAGGCTTCTAAACGGCTGAACCGATTTGAAAAATTCTTTTAAAAATTCCCGTGTGACATAGGCTATAAAAAAAAAGGGATCCGAACGAAGCCGGGGCGGTCCGCTAGTTAGTAGATATGTGTGTAATTGTAATGTTTTTCAGGTACTTGGCAGCTGATATGCAGCTTACCTTGCTTGGGCTGGCGATCTTCAGCCTGACGAATCCTAGGGCGAGGAAGATTGCCCTCGGAGTTACTTTTGTAGTCGGTCTCCTCGCGGCTCCCCTCCACACGTACTTCCAGAACCTTTACGCGGTTCTGGTTGTTTCACCAGAGTAAGTAAAGTTTAAATGCAGTTTTCCGTATTTTTTTTTATTTAATTTATTATTTGTTAACAAAAATTACGAAATTTATACATATTCCTATAATATCCGTCAGTGACCAAACTAGGCTGAGCCTGTATCTTAAATACTTAAGTATGCAGTAAGTAGGAAGGATTTAGGAGCGGTGATAGTTTGTGTACCTAAAGGTCGGTCGCGGAGTACAGCGAAAATCGGACATTGCATTTTTTCTATTTGTCTCTGGCAACGTCCATTTTTCGCTGTGCTCCGCGACCGTCCTTTACTTATGTAACAGTTAATTTAATAAATTTATGTAGTAAGTAAATATTTTAAATCTTTAATTTAAAATGTTTGACAGGGTCAGTATAAGGATGTTCTTCGGGGACCCTACCTTCAACAACGTGTACAAGAGAGGCCACACCAACATCCTGAACTACACAGTCGGCCTGTACCTGGCCATGCTCGTCTACCGGATGCAGAAAAATAATTATGATTACACCAAATTAAAGGTAACTTTTAACATTAGGTAACTATTATTAATTTCTTATGATAGGAACCAAAACACACGTATATTAACTACTAGCGGCCCCGGCAGACGTCGTCCTGCCCGGCGATTGTTTCGTCAAAGATCTGTCAAAGTCTTCTGTCACTTCTTCATATATATTCCCCGTTTTTTACACATTTTCCACTGTTTCTTCGCTCCTATTAGTCGCAGCGTGATGTTATACAGCCTAAAGCCTTCCTCGATAAATGGTCTATCCAACAAAAAAAGAATTTTTGAATTCGAACCAGTAGTTCCTAAGATTAGCGCGTAACACAAACAAACAAACAAACTCTTCAGCTTTATAATATTAGTATAGATTTACGTGTCTATTACGTTCCTAATTAGACTTTCAAAATATCCTATCTTGGTCTATTGTTTTCATTGATTTGACTAAAGTTAATTTATTTACTTAAATTATGTTTACTCCTTCTTTACATATTTTTCATTTTCTTTTACAGAAATATAATATTATATACTACCTCTCGTTCCCGATAATGTTGCTCTTATGTCTGTCGGGAATGGTGTTCTATTCCAAGAGCTGGGAAGCACCACTTATCGTAAAAGCGATCTATTCCAGCGGCATTAAGGTCGCTTTTGGAGTTCTGATGTCATACATCATGATTGGATTAATATTCCGAACAGAAGGTAAGCCATAAGACAGAAAAAAAATATTTTTATTTGATAAGGAACAGGTATTTTTATATATAAACTAGCGGTCCCGGCAGACGTCATTCTGCCCGTTCGAAATTCAAATTTGGTAACTTTAGTTAGACAACTTTTGTATGGGAAAAGAAAAGGGCTGTTTTTAGGGTTTTCCCGGCAATTATTCGATTTTTTCTGGCGCCGTAAGAACCGACCTTGGACTTCAACGAACATTTAAAAAAAAACATTATTTTATTTACACACATTTACAATGAACGCAATATCGTTATAAAATATAGCCAAAATGTTATTATGATGTATAAGCTATATTATTGTAAAGTTTCATCAAAATCTATTAAGTAGCTTCTTCGTAAGTAACAAACATACAAATCATCTTACAAATCTGCGCATGATGAGTACTTTACACAATATCCTCATACATTATAGCCTATGTGTAATTCTGATAAATGTTCCAGCTATATTATCGTAAAGATTCATCAAAATCCATTCAGTAGTTTTCTATATATATATATATATTTTAATATATATTTCGTATTTATAATATTAGTAAGAAAAAACAACAGGTGCCAATTTTACTATTTTTCCACGATTGCCTCCACACTGACTACGTGTGGCTTCGTTGCATACAATTTTGCATTCGTTTCGTTTGATTGCTATTATCGATTGGCGCGTGCCTAGGATGTAAAATTAATTATAGATCAGCGCTTCTCTAGGGGCCCTGCGAGCCTATAATGAACTTTCCAGTCGATTTTGTCGACATAATATTTAATATTATTGAGAACGTTGTCGATTAGGAGAAAATTTGTCGTGTGGATATTGTTTCGACATGACAAGATGTCGACTCGACTATTCATCATAGGCTCGCTGATTGTAAATTAAATCAATTGACATTTTTTAATATTTTTTTCTCACGTGTTATTTCTACATTTCAATGCGTAGTTTACCTTCATAAAACTGCACAAACACCTTAAAGCCTTATAAAAATAATAAAAATAACAAATTACCTGATAGTTTTAGCTTTTTGTAACGCGGATTTGTCTCAATTTTGTTTTATAAAGATTTAGCTAAGCATATTTATTATTTCAGCTATCTACAGGACCATTTTGGAATGGCAGGGCTGGACAGTCCTGGGCCGGATGTCTTACTGCGCTTATTTGGTGCATGTTGTTTTTATAAAGTCTTATGTTGGGACAGCTAACGTATTAATAGACGCCTCTTTGGCACGGATAGTAAGTATTTATTATTTTTATCTGTAATCTTGGGACCGGGACCCCAGCGGGACTTGAATCCCTCATATATTTATTAGGTTCATTTATAAACAGTTGTACAGTTAAAGGAGATAATAATGTCTGATGCCTTCGCGGTTATTACACATTGGAATGAAACAACTATTAACGGATTTAACTCGCGTAATTTTATTCTATTTTATTCGACATTATATAATGCATAGTGAAATTTATTGTAATAAAATTATATTTTTTGCTGATACTGTAAATGTAGTTAAATCTGTATTGACGATCTCAATATGAGTGAATATAATTTGACATAATAATGTATTTTTTTTTATAATGTTATAATGTAATTTGTTCATATTATTTATTCTTTATTTTTGTTCTGACGATCTCGATATGAGTGCATATAATGCGACATAATTGTGTAATTGTACTGTATGAATTTTGAGAAATCAATAAATCTAATCTAATCTAATCTTTGCTGACTGACAGTTTCCATAATCGTAGTCCGACTGAGCTGACAATAGTTTAACGCTAAAGAATAAAATTACGCGTGTTAAATCCGTTAATAATTGTTTTATTCCAATGAGTAAAAGGTAATGTTAACCTTATATGAAAGAAATTATTAAATATCTATGAACGGATTTAACTCGCGTATTTTAGTTTATTGGCTGACGTTTCGACAGTACAATTTGAGCTGACAATAGTCTAATAAAATGCGAGTTAAATCCGTTTTGAATGTTGTTTCATTCTAAAGTGTTGATAGCCGGTCAAACATGAAATCTAAATAAACATAATCAAAGTGTATATAATAATATGTACTGGTATTATGAATTTGTATTTGTACATTTTAATAAAGAACTTTAAAAAAAAAACCAAGACGCCTTCTGGCGTGACTTTTTCCACAATGTATACAAACTTACTTTTTTTTTCAGTTCCTCCTGTTCTTCTCAATTTTGGTGACGTCATACATTACAGCGATACCGCTTTTTATCTTAGTGGAATCGCCCTTCAATCAAGTCGCAAAATGGCTCATTATGCCGCGCAAGACTAATCTTCGGAAGGAAAAATCAGTCAGCGCTGTCACCCAGGTGGTGGGGGTTGAGAAAGAGACAGTTGACGAGAAACTGTAGCAAAATACTATAAAATTATTCAATTCCTTAGAAAAGTTATTTTTCTGTCCTCCGGCCGGAAAGCGCCAACTTTGTGGCCGCTGCGCTAAATGAAATTTCCGCTTTCTGGCTTCGTCGAACAGAAAAATAGTATACTGACCTCGGCCAGTAAAATAAAAAAGCCTCAGATCACATTATTGTCAACCTCGGCTTCGCCTCGGACGACAATTACATGTGATCTGAGACATTTTTTATTTTACTGGCCTTGGTGCGTAATGTACTATTTCTCAAACATGCAATGAAATATCGTCATAAGCCGCCGGGAAATATGTTGTTACAGGCCGACGCAGGGAAATCATTTCTTTTAACCCCCTGTTTCCCGGCGGCTGCAGTAATGCAATGAATAAATGCTATTATTCGCTAACGCATCGAATGTTGGACTCCGTCTAGATTTGACATTGGGTATACCTTCTCTTGTTTTATCTGTGACTTTAAATTTGAAATGTTCTACATCGCGCTATTGGAATTTTTTAAACCGCGTATATATACCCCTGGGACTCTTTAGGGTTGGTCGGTCGGGGAGGGGGACGGATTGACGTAGGCTGTTATGTCCCACTCTCTAAAACTGGATTACCTACTTAGTATTGACTATTGGCTGGATCTTAACTTAGAAGTATAATGCGGCTAAACAGCGCGGGGTAGCATGATCCTATGCGAGCCGCGCCGTCCGTGAAGATGCAAGCCTGCTCGTAGATCCTAAGTGATGGATCGTCCGAACTTTACCGAGCCGCGCCGAGCGCAGTTCGATGCTTTTCTAGAATAGTGTCACGACTTGAAATAATTTAAGATTTTTAACCGTTACATTTTATTTCAAATGGTGACACATTTCGAGTTGTGTCACTATTCTAAAAAAGCATGGAGTTGTTTAAACGGCGCGTGGCGCGCAGAATCACGAGCCTAGCCAGGCTAGGCTCGTGTGTTAGCGCCGTTTAATTGCACCTTTAGACTCCGTCTAGATTTGACATTGAGTATACCTTCTCTTGTTTTAAATTTGGAATGTTCTACATCGCGCTATTAGAATTTTTTAAACCGCGTATATATACCCCTGGGACTCTTTAGGGTCGGTCGGTCGGGGAGGGGGACGAATTGACGTAGTTTGTTACGTCATCTAGTTCCTATGCGCTTGTCAAAAATACTAGATTTAAAAACTCTAGCTCTCAAAAATGTACTATGAAGCTGTTTTTTGGTACTAACTGAATCTTAAATTGGAAATATTTAAGATCGATATCGTGTCCGTTAATCCGTCAGGTCATAAAAAATATAGAGATTTGAGAAAAACCCTAGTTCTATCAGATCGGGTTACTTTGACCCAAGTGAGGGTTATATCGACCCATTGTTTTGACTATGTAAGTTATGGTGCATTTATAACTTTCTTTTCATAATTTGGTTTTATATACCTTGGAATGTAAATAAAATAATCAGATAGGTTAACTGACGAACTAAATAGAATTTCGTGTTACCCAGTCGTCATCCCTATATATAAGAATGGTCAAAGGCTTCTCCAGTTATGTACCTATATAGGTTATTAATGAGTAGGTAATTAATTTTGTCATAAAACATTAAACTTGCCGCAATGTATAGCAGAAATTGCAATTTATGATGTGAAACATGACTGTATTAAATTTAAGTGAATTATAATATTATATAAGATTAGTTAATTTATTAAAAAAACGGGTACGGATTCATGAGAAATAAATGAACACGAAGATATAACAGATTTTTATTTATCTCCTCTTGTAATAAAGGACGGTCGCCGAGCACAGCGAAAAACGGACGTTGTGGTCCAAGATCCCAGAGCGATCTGACGTAACTTATTTTCTGACGAATAAAACCTTAAGATTTCAGTAGCGTCTAGAGTGCCTTGGATATCTACGGGCTTGTGGAAACTGTCAGAGTGACACCAGGGCTGGTACCAGGTGAGAAAGGTGACTAAAAATAAGAGTTATCTTACTTATTTTCTCATGGCTCATTTTTATATATATCATGTAGAATATTATTTTAAAGTAATGGATATAAGTGTCAGACAGATTGACCAGAACTTTTGTCAGACACTTTTAAGCTACCCAAAAAATGGATCTCAAAGATGGATGAACATAAGCATATCATATTTAGGCTCATTCGACTCGGTATGACGAGCACTTTCTAAACAGAATATGATGATGGTAGTGTTGATGATGAATCCTGAAGACTACTATGGATCTCAAAGTTGGATGATCATAGGCATACCGTGTTTGGGCTTATTCGACTCGGTATTAGTTTTAAATTTGGAATGTTCTACATCGCGCTATTGGAATTTTTTTACCCGCGTATATATGTCGCAGTGATATGATGAAAACAGGGATTTGATCAAATTTCTCAGTGATATGATCAACTCCCGGTAGATGATAAAAATGCCACGCGTTGTGTCATTTTCCTAGCGAAATTTAGTGATTTGATCAAGTCTCCAAGTCATTTTAGGGAAATGAAAGAATCATAAAAATGGCTGCTAGATTTCATCATTTCACGTAGTTATTTGATCAAATGCTTGAGCTGTTTTAGGGACATGATAAAACGAGTAATTAATTCAACTCGGTTTTAACATTTTACTAAACACGTCTAGTGATTTGATCAACTTGCCCCGTTTAGGGGGCAAATATTAACAGCGACGGGGTAAGTATTAATGCTAGTAAACACGTCTAGTGATTTGATCAACTCCCTATAAGTAAAAAACAAAACAATATTAAAATGATAATTTATTTATTTTTTGAAATACAAATGTTAAAAAGCAAACAATAAAAACTCTCAAATAACTAAAAAAATTGTGACCACCGTGCAAGATAGTTAATGGCAGACCTAGACATCCAGCCAGTCAAGTGTCAATTGAACGATCTAACCAGAATATCGAAGGTATGTCACGTGCTTGGCTAATAGACAATGACACAAAAAATTGGGCTCTAATTTATTATTTTGTTAGCCGAGAAAGAAATACCTATTTCCTAAAGGATACTAAGTAATCAGTCTTAGAAAAGGCTTTTTCATTTAAAATGTAGCTTAGAGATTTGATCAAATCACTAAACGTGTTTAGTGAAATGTTAAAACTGAGTTGACTTAATTACTCGTTTTATCATGTCCCTAAAACAGCTCAGGCATTTGATCAAATAACTAAGTGAAATGAAGAAATCTAGCAGCCATTTCTATGATTCTTTCATTTCCCTAAAATGACTTGGAGATTTGATCAAATCACTAAATTTCGCTAGGAAAATGACACAACGCGTGGTATTTTTATCATCTACCGGGAGTTGATTATATCACTGAGGGAGTTGATCAAATCCCTGTTTTCATCATATCACTGCGACATATATACCCCTGGGACTCTTTAGGGTTGGTCGGTCGGGGAGGGGGGTGGCCCGTAGGGGGATGTGCTGTACGTCATCTATTTGCTATTGGATTTCAATACTTGTTGCACCGCTAAATCATATACCTACTCTTGTATCGTGACACCTTTCGCAGGGGCAAATATTTAAGATCGATATCAATAATTAATAGTTAATACTTACCCCGTTCCTTTTGTTGCTGGCTAGCTTTGGCTAGTTTTAAGCCCTCGAGGACCTTTTTGGATATAACTAATTATAAAAAAAAATATATAGGTATATTTAATAAAATAACACGGAAATTTTATTAACAACTAAATAACCATTCATTACTTATAAATATATAAAATCTGCAATCACAAAATCAAAAATTTTAAAACATTAATCAAAAAATTCGAGACTTAAAAATGTTCGCTCACCTGTATTTTTGCACCACCGTACGACAACTGCACAACGCGGAAGCCGGCGGGCAACCGACTTGTCGCGACTTGTTCGCCGACGTCACCCAAACTTATGACCTAAGCGTCTTACCGTATCGTCGTTTAATTTAGTAGTTAAAGACTTGTTAATACTTACCCCTGTTAAATCTAGCCCCCCTCTCCCCTACATATAAAATGTACACTACATACATAAATGTGTACACTACAAAACTGTAACAACCGACAAAATGACAAAATGTAGGTAGGTACAACACGCAACATCTTCACAAAACATTTGATAAAACAAGCGGAAAGTTCAAAAATCACAATTAGCGTTCACACATTTTGCATACAGTGTTAATTTTTTCAAATTTTGCATCATCACTACTTAATATAAAACAAAGTCACTGTCGCTGTTTGTCTCTCCCTATGTATGCTTGAATCTTTAAAACTACGCAACGGATTTTGAAGCGGTTTTTTAATATATAGATAATTTATGATGCCTTCTCGGTTATTACACATTGCAATGAAACTGTAGACGGATTTAACTTGCGTATTTCATTTTATTGGCTGACGTTTCGAAACCTTTACAGATTCCATAATCGTAGAACGACTGAGCTGACAATAGTCTTATGTTAATGTGATAAATATACTTAACTAGGTAGTGATATAAAAGAGGTTTGTAGCACCAGTGTGAAGCCAGGAGGGTCGCTAGTTTAATAAAAAAAAAAGCAAAATTAACACCATTCTAAATATTTGCATGTGCTAATTTGTGCATTACAGTGTTAATCGAATTATAAAAAATATGTACCTAAGTAAGATATTATTATGACAGACTAGTATAGGCCTGCGGCTTCTGCGGGCATCATATTATTATATTGCATAACTGTAGACACTTTCGTAGAATGTCACCCCCGGTAACCAATTTAAATTTTATTTAAATCGGATTATTTTAATTAACACCACCTCTATAATAACTTTCTCATTTTCTTTCCGGAACTAAATAATAATAATACCTGTGTTTGAAACTAAGTAGGTAGGTATTATTCATTTGCGCCTACGCATGTTCTCTGTTTGCTTCCAAGGTTGACTGGTAGAGAATGCCATATGGCATTAAGTCCGCTTTTTGTACATTATTTTATTTGCGCAATTAAGAGTAAATAAATAAATAAGTACCAAACTTAGTCCAAATTAGTTTGCAGCGTGAACTAACATACCTACAGACAGACTGTCATTAATAATACTTTTCATCACTCTATAACTATTTTGAATATCGCTTCACCAGAATAGTGAGACAACTCGAAATGTTCCATCACATGAATTCAAACTTTAACGTAACGACTTAAAATCCTAAATGGAGTAGCAAAATATCGGTTTATTTATGCCACTTTTCCAGTAAAGCAGCTACCTATATTACCTAAGTTTACAGATCTCTTACTTATAAATACATTCCTGAGATAGAGAAAATCATTTAATTTTGGTTACACCGCGAGATGATGTTTAAGTATTTACCTACAAATTAATTCTTTTAATTGTCAAAGAAACATACCTAATTATTTTAAAATGTTGTTGCTTCTTATTTTGTTAACTGTCAAAGGCTGTTCTTCTGTTATTTATGATTTAAACGGTAAGTTCTGATTACCTATCTTGAATTAGTATTGTGTGTAGGAAGTGAATTTATATACGGTGGTTATTTTGTCTGTTTAAGTAGATTTTTTGAACGAAATAACTAATGCATCGAATAAGCTCGCATATTTTATTTATCTACACGCTCACGTTTTCAACACTTTACAATTCTCATTTTCGTAGACCAGACTGACGATAGTCTACACTAAAGTGTTTTAGTATAAATTTTACAAAATATTATAATGTGATACGTTTCTCGCGATAGACTATTAACTGTAGGACCCTAAAAACTCTGAGAGTGAGATTAAAAAAAAAAATTGCCATTTTATTTTAAGACGCTAAATAAATAATGCATTTTTTTTTTCTTAATATACACTATTTATAGACACAGAGTACGACCGGCTGCCGCCCGTGTTCCGGCTGGACCAGTTCGACTCCTGTCTGCGACATCCTGGGGACCTGTACTGCCAGCTGGAGGCCGAGCTGGTCTCCGACGAGCCCAGTGACCTTCTGGACATTATACAAGTAAAGAATTTAAAAACGGCTAAACCGATTTAACAGAAAATTGGTTGGGAGGTAGCTTTGAACCAGGAGACGGGAATAAGATAGATAATTTTTTTCCGTTCCCATTTAAAAAAAAAAACGATTTTTTTTCATCTTTGCTTCCTTGCCTCGCTGCCTGCCAATCCTTAAAATTGTATCGTTTCTAAAATCTCTATCCTCTATCCTATACTGACACTTATACCAAGAAGAGAGCTATTTTATAATTTATAATAATTTTAGGAATATTCAGAAGGAACGTTAAAACATTTCAACCATTCGCTTTTACGATGGGGAGTATGCGTCACGAAGACTTGCAAAGAGCACTTGAATAGAACAGCGGAGCTGCACCGCGCCCTCGAGGGCTGCCTGAACGAGTCGCTGCACCGCGACTACCGGCTGCAGGCCAGGCTGCACCGGGACCGGGTGCACTGCACGGGACATAACGACCCCATCATATTGACCACTGGACACTATGTCGTAGCTGTTTTGTTTTTTACTATTCTGATGCTCAACGCAGTGGCAAGCTTATGTGATATCTATTTAGCCGATTCCAAGCACGCTCAGTGTCTGGGTAAGTCTAAAGATCATTTACGGTATTTTTAAACTTGTTTTAAGACTCATAAGTCAAGATTTCGCAGCTTGAGGGATTTTTAGTGCTGTAGGTAATCTTAAATCCCAATAATTTAAGTTCAAACTAGGTAAGTAGGTATTGACATTGGTAAGCATGTCTAATTAAACTATGTTTATAAATAAAAAATAATCATAATATTTCAAGCTGACTCGACGAACTTCATACCACTGATTTTATTTTATTTTTTTCTATACCTGGTCTACTGTATACCTAGTCCTGACAATATGTAGGGTGCGTCGGGGTAACATGGAAAACAGAGCAAGATGAAAAACCCCTCATAGCTGCCTATTCCGTGCATATTTTTTAACACTGACTACAGAGTTTTGTAGGTAATTTCATTGCGCTCCTTATCTCAGTCAGCGATAATCGTCAGTTGTGAGTGCATATGTTTTTTTTGCAATTTTTCGACAAGGTATGTTTTTGAGCGATAAATGCGTTTTTTAATCTTCCCCCACGTTCCGTAGTTTCTTCTACACGCAAGTTAAAAATATGTTTTTTTGATACGTGTTATTGATAAATTTTTTTTAGTTGATACATAAAATCCGATTTTGCATATCTTTTATATTTTTGGAGTTTTTATATTTTTCAATCTTATACCGCTTGTAAAACCCAGGGGCAAGACGGCAATATTTTCTTTTCCAACTTACCCCAATTATGAAACCCATAGTAAAAGTCAGGGGTTGTCAAACTGTATGATTCGTTCATGAGTAGTGTAATATTCACAACTCATGAAAACATGTGTAAAAAAAAAGATTTTAAATAAAAGTTGTAACATATTTAGCTAGTTTAACTACCTGTCTATTTAAATAAAGAAATGATTACATTTTTTGTGTACATGGTAGTAAAATTTAAATATTAGGATATAAAAAGAAAAGGTTGAGAACCGCATATCATCTGAATACAAAGTGGGGTAAGACTGAAATATTATATTTAACAAAATTTCATTTTGGTAGTTAAAACTAGGTATTTTTAAAATGTATTTATATATTTGAATAGAGAAAAAAATATGCTTTCGGTGCATATAATCCAAATGGACCAACAATGGATATTAAAGATTTTAAGAACTATATCGATCTTCCCCCCTCATCATTCCATCTTACCCCACGATTTTTTTGCAAAAAATTTAACTTTGCCGTCGTTTTTATATATGAAAAACACCTCCAATCAGGTCCATTTTCAGGTAGATAGGAAGAACCATTCATTAACTTTACTAAAAACATCACTTCATATACGTCAGCTTCATACGATTAAAATTATGAGGCTTTAAAAAAAACATGGTTTATCTCATCAAAATCTCGTTCAACCTTACCCCGACGCACCCTACTTATATCAAACACAAAAAAAAAACAATTAACGAATTTAGTGCATTCGATCTGTACCTGCATCTCGGTGATTCATTAAATTTTAATATTTTTTTATCAGGGATACAGCTCCTTCTCTGCTTCTCCATGTCAAGAAATTGGAAGACAATGACTAAACCCCCAGGCGAGGGCCTGGAGAAGAGATTGACAAGACTTCTTTGTATAAATAGCTTAAAGTAAGTGAACAAAGGCAAATGATGATTTGGTGTCTATTTAAGTAGGTACATTCAAATCTTTTAGAGATGCTAAACTGTTATGAGAACTATCGATACCTAATATTAATAAATAATATAGCTAGTACTAAAAATATCGACAGTAAGGATGATTTTAATTTTATTTAAACGTAAAGTTTACACCCTATAAATCGAAAATAGATCTGAGTACCTGCTGAGCAATATCTTTTTGGATGTTTCACACTAATTGATGTAGCCCCAATTGAAGAAAAGCTTGCTTTAGAATCATACAACTGAGGGAACTGACAATAGTCTAACGCTAAAGTCTAAGTTATAATTGTTCCATTCCAATGTGAAATAGTATATAATAATATACCTAATAGCTATTAAACAAATTCAATATGTCGAGATTCAAGTATGTCGTGTTTGCCACACTTAGGTACATCAAAAAGTCTATAGGTAATGAAATGTCGAGTCGACATTTTGTCGGCATAATATTGAGAACATCGATATGACTAGATTTCTCTCCACTACGTTACTGATTTTCGACAGGTCACTTTGAAAATAAGACGACATCGACAGGAGAAGATATCGACTCGACAATTCATCATAGGCTCGCTGTTCTTAGCAGGATTCGAACCCGCAGCAGTGTTGTAGGTACTTAGGGGCCAAGATCACTGACCTCTAGACCAATAGGTCGTAATTATATTTTATTTCCAAGAATTATAATTATATTGGACTATTCTGTTTCAGAGTCTTCTCGGCTTGTAGCGTGGTGCTTTACCATCTTTTTCTATTATCCACTGTGTCTATTGAAAATACTGAATATTATGAAAGAGTAAGTAAATTGAAAAAAGTTGTTGGCGAGTCAAAAATCGGTTAGATGTCGCTGGTCTTTAGTAATGTCTATCACAGTCTATCAATGAGCGGCAAGCTATATTTGCCCGTAAGCAGCTTGACAAACTCGTACAAGATGTAACGTAGGTAGTCAGTATTCGTTCGCGTGTGTCGATTCCATACAATTTTGCATAATTTGTTTTATTTGATTGCTATTATCGATTGGCACTTACCTACCTAATAATATGTTTTCTTTTTCAGATTTTTGGCAATCCCCTGTATCACTTGTTCCTAAATGCCACTTTGGGTATACAGGTGTTCTTTTTATGTTCCAGCTTTTTATTAGCATATAATACCTTGATTCAAGAAGAAAAAGAAAAAAAAACACTAAGGAACCTACCGTTGGCCATCCTACTTAGATATCTTAGGTGCGTAGTTTCTATTTTTCTAAATTCATTAATTTTAATAAGTATTGTTTATTTGTAGTGGTAATTTTTAGTTACGAATGGCAACATTCGCGCCGATCTATGATTGGCTATTTTATATTTTGACCAATGGCGGACGAGCGAGCATGGCCAATCCGCGGCGAGCCTTGGGCTGTCATGGCAGAAGACGTGGGAACGGGAGAAGAAAATCTGTTCTTTGTTATGTATTTATTATAGAGGTTAACCGCCTGTTCAAAATTAATACGTTCCTATTGATAATTAGATTATAGGTAAGATTACTAGAAAGGCTGATAAATTTAAAGAATTATTTACTAGGTAGGTGAAAGTAACGTTTAGAAATTGTAAGGTCGAATCCATAATAGTAATAGTATAATAAAAATACTGTTTTAGAGTACTTCACTTTATATACCTAAAGTTATTTCAAAATAGTTACTGAACCTAAAATATTACTGTGACTCCTGTTGACATTAATTCATTTTATAGGTTTTTATTTATAAATCATTTTTTATTAAAAAATATTTTGTCGTTCACTTCATGTTTTTTGACCCAGATTCAGTTGTCTTTCCTGATTTTAGACTATTTTCCATCTTCCTAATCTTCCGATTCCATCTTCAATCCCTGGTACCTAATTATTTTAAGCAAAGTATTAAAACCATAATCCTCTTTTATGTTTTTGGGAGGTTAATTATAACAATGTGGACAAACCTTTAGGTCACCTCTATTATACCTATCGGTTAAGAGTAACGTAGAGGCAACGCGAAGGTAACGCGAAGGCACACTAATAATTTATAATTCAAAAACTATAGTAAATTAACTAGAAAACTCTACATCAATGTGTACTTAAGTATTGCCCGCATTTTTTTTTAAATTGTAATTAATTAAATATTACCTTTTTACCTTTCAAATTTCCCAAAAACTGACGTAACGAAGAACCGCACACGACTATTTCCGGTACCTTTTTTGACTATAAATGCGACAAAATACCTTCTTTCGTTTTTCATTTTGCTTTCGTTTAGTTTTCGAGTGAGTATTTTTCAATTCTCTGACTTAATTTTAAATCTGAGTTGTCTAAAGTCTGATATTGGTAACGAAGGATGAGTAACGTAGAATATCTCGATTTTAGTTAAAAAAATATAATGGTCTACAAATGCTATTTAAAATAGTATAAATATTATTTAACATAATAATTATAATCGTTAATCTATCATACTTTTGATATGAAGTGAGAGCTAAACGATATATGCATAAGAAAAGCGTACATCTCTACTTGAAGTGGTCAGGGTACCCTTGGGACAAACGCCATTTTTGAGCTAATATTTTAGAAAACAATTTTTATTTTTTTTGTTTGTGTTTAATGTTTGGTAGGGTTGTTGGATGTGTTAATGATATTCGCGATTCAGTATTATTTATAATATTATACTAGCTTTTGCCCGCGACTTCGTCCGCGTAATTTTTAACCCCGTTATGGGGTGAACTTCATTAGAATACGGATCTATATCTGAATCTCTAACGTTGTTTAACCTATTATTGATTTCCCTAACGTTTTATGTCATAATGATTATTAACTAACACTCTTATGACCTATCTTTTGTTTTCCTAACATCATATGGACGTTTTTTTTTCCACATAATGTTTTATTTCCTAAACGTATTTCCCACTTACCATATTAATTATTCATCCTAATTCTATTCGGTTTTGGCGCCTCGCCAAAAGTAGTTTTATCAAAAGTACCGGATCTGACGCTTCGCCGGCTGCTGCCTAACACTTCCCTTATATTCGTAATAAATGGAGCTAACAATAGTTTAACATGTACAATATGCAAACTAAGTACATAAGTACTTACCTATCTTACTTTCGAAATTGCATAATTTATACAGCTACCACTGAGTTCAACATTTTTTTTTTTAATCGGACAAAGTTTTTAAAGAAATCATACACGTGAGGTTTAGCTGGCTATTTATTTAAGGATTGATTACCACACTTATTACAAAGATCTAACAAAACAACAAAACAATTTTACAATTCAATTCAATCCTACAAAATAAAACCTTATACCGATTACATACAATATAAGTGGTGTTACGAAATAAAACATTTCCCAGTTTGCCTCATAGCCTATAATGAGATACTCTCGCAAAGCATACTCCTTATAAGCTCACTCGGTCTTGAGGATATGTTCAGGGTCATTTTCTCAGTCAGGAGCTCGCGCGAGCTTGCTTTACCTCCGTCTCGTCCCATTCCGTCACCTCTGTTATCACGGCTTTTTTATATAATAATATGTCAGCTTTGGTCGCGAAGAACACTTCTATTTCTCTGCGTAATGACACCAGTTTCCCCTCGCAAGTTAAACGGGGTCTGCTAACTCAGGAATATTATTAAATAGTCCTCATTACACGATCCACGGGATATTACATAATAATGCCATTTTCGTTAACACTGAAGAAATCATACACGTAACAGTTTGGGTATTTATTTAATGTCAGGAATGACATTAGCAACCGTTGCTATGCATACCTACATTATACTTTTTAAATATGTGTCAAAATCAAAAGCACTAAGTAGTATTCATATTAATTTGGAAGAAAATATCCCTTTTAACCCCATTTTCAATAAAATACGAAACACGTACTCCATCAATTCTGTTAAGTAAAGAATGTTTATGTAAAATTTGAAATAGATCGGACCAAGGAATCACGTTGTTGCATACAAACTTTGCACCCCATTTTTAACCCCTTAGGGATAGAATTTCGGAATATAATATAGCCTATGTCCTTTCCCAGGCTCCAGACTTTCTTTGTACCAAATTTCATCAAAATCCGTTCAGCCGTTTAGGCGTGAAAGAGCAACAGACAGACAGACAGACAGACAGACAGACAGAGTTACTAACGCATTTATAATATTAGTAGGGATAGTAGGGATTAGTAGGGATTGTAGAGTAAGTTAAGTATACACGCGTTACATATATATGTCAGTTGCGACTGCTCAGAGGTCGCTATGTGACTGAGACTCTGTGACTGGGTTCTAACTGAGTTCTCTCGCGTCTTAGGGACGCGCTTATATATACTAAGTTAATAGGAGAGGAGGGATGTACAATGCTACAAATGTTTTATTTGTTTTGACTTCTTAGATTTATTTTGTTAGCACATTTGCAACCTACTTTGAGTTCAAGAATACAGTAAAAAAAGATTTATTACGATAACTTTAATATTAAATTTTTTATGAGGTCGTAAAGTCTAGGACAACTTTTTTTTTGAAATATTGCATTTTTGGCGGCCTTACCCAGGTACATCTTGGAAGTTGTGATTCTCTAGAACGAAATAAAACATACTTACAGTAGTTGATTTTAATTCATGAAAGAAGTAAATATACAAAGGCGAACATAATGCCGTGAGTCATTCTCTACCAGTCCACATAGACTCATACAGAAAACAATTCATAGGTGTAACCATTTATTAATCCTGTCAGTAATTTTTTTAATTTTCTAATTTCTACTGAGTTTTCTGTGGCGTTCCTTCTCAGCAATTATGGTCTTTCCGAAGCGCTAGTAGCTTCATGTGCCGTGTACTTTTTAGGTCTATTTACTAATAAATAAATTGATTTCATGCGATAAATAAACAGTTATTTTACAGATTACTGCCGCCCTACGCTCTCGTAGTAGCTTTCCAGGCGACCTGGTGGAAGGATATCGGGAGCGGACCTAATTGGAAGGTAACTGTTACTAGCTAGGGACTTCAATAAAACATTACACTGCAAAAAGAGCTTTATTCTCTGCGTAATAAAATATAATTCTTTAACACTGATAAATAAGAAAGAGAGAAGACTTAGAGATCGTCTGTCATCGACAGAGACATTGGAAATAAACAAAATTAGCAGGAACTATAACGATACCACTGCTTTCTTTCTCACAAATGGTGACCACTGAACGAAAGAATGAGATACAACACTAACTGTCAAATTTGATTAATTGCATACTTACAATGAATGTAGGTACAGATGATATCTAAATTTAGTATTGCTACTTTATCTATTGATGTCACCATAGTTCAGAATAACATGTAACGAAGGTATGTACAAAAACTTTATTTATGTATTAATATAAGTACCTATGCGTAAGAAGAGTCGGACTTGATCGATGATACCTCATTGAGTTTCTTGCCGTTTCTTCTCAAGTGAGAAAACAGTGGTGTCTTCGAGATTCTGAGCTTGTGAAAGCTTAAATGTAATAAATATATTTTCGATATAGATTTTTTGGTTTTCTTTAAGAGTTTGAGTCTCCTACTATATTTAAGAACATATTCAATAAGTAAAAAGAAAATTGTTAGTAAACAAGTACCTACTAGTAATATTCGAATTGATACATAATAGATTTTGTAGTAGGTATACCTGGTAATCGTAAATAGACTAACCAGGTGTTTATTTATTTATAATTATAATTTTCTCGTTTTTTTAGTCTTTGATCAGCGTAGAGGCGGAGGACTGCCGCAAGTACTGGTACCAGAATCTGTTATTCGTACAGAATTATTTCGATTACCAACAGTGCATACCAACGGCCTGGTAAGACTTTCATAATTATAAGGATTTAGTCTAATATTTCAAGGTCTTTAATTCTTAAAATTATGTAATTTTAATGATATTTTGTACAAAGACAAGAGTAGAAAAATCTTAGACCCCAGTGGGATTCGAACCCACGCTTATGCCTTTACTAGCGGCAGCGTGCTGACCATTACACTATGGGAATCGACTGACATATTAATCGAATTTCGATTGATAGATTGTAGTTAATATTATGTAATTTTAATTTAAAAACGATTGCTTGCGCTGGTATACTTAGAAAGTACTTCGAGTGGACTTCAAACGCCTAGATAAAATTTGATAGCAAACTTAGAATTGGAGCTAGTATTTTAAAAATAAGTACTTAACCTTTTCGTAAAACCTTTTGAAATTAAACATGTATTTATCATTCCCTATTTTCCACATGTCTTTAAATATCCATTTATTTCGGAGATACAAAAAACAATCCTATTTCCTCAGGAACAAGCTATCTGTAAACTTAAATTAATCTATGACGAACAAACAGACAGAGTTAGCTCCGCATTTACAATAATATCATAACTCAGTATGTTCTGCGTAATAACACGCATTGTCTTTTGTGTTCCAGGTATTTAGGAGCAGAAATGCAGCTCAGCATTTTTGGACTAGTATTGTTCGCTCTGATTTCAAGGCCTAAAGCCAGAAACATTGCCATCGGAGTGGCTTTGATCTTCGGGTTGCTAATTCCTCCTTTGCATACTTACTTCCAAGACTTGCATGCACTTGTTATGTCTACTCCAGAGTAAGTTAAGTCGATCATCCCCTTACGAATACAACCCGTTACCCGTGCAACACACAAGCATCTGTCTCATACACACTTAGCCAACTCGATCGTACTACAGCGGCCCCGCTGGCGGGGTCGAACACATCCGCACTAGGCAAAATCCAGAATTAAGCAGAACCCTTCCGAATCATAATTGTGTTAACATACTTGAGTAAGGAAAGCTTAAATAATTATAATAGGGATGCCACTACAGGCAATCTCTGGTTATAAATATTGACGGAATGTTTACCGAGATATTCGTTGTCAGTATTAATCGAGAATAAACATTATTGCAGACTACCTATTCCTTTAATAATTCGGGGAAGGGTCTGACAGTGGTTGAAATACTAGTGCAGTCCCCTATAAACACACAACAAAGATCAACCATTAAATATTAGCTTATTATAAACTAGCGGCCCCGGCAGACGTCGTTCTGCCCGTCCGATTGTTTCGTCAAAGATCTGTCAAAGTCTTCTAACTGTCACTTAATGAATAGTAATTCTTTATAAGGCTTCATATTTCCCCCGTTTTTTACACATTTTTCACTGTTTCTTCGCTCCTATTGGTTGCAGCGTGATGTTATATAGCCTAAAGCCTTCCTCGATAAATGGTCTATCCAACAAAAAAAGATTTTTTGAATTCGAACCAGTAGTTCCTGAGATTAGCGCGTTCAAACAAACAAACAAACAAACAAACTCTTCAGCTTTATAATATTAGTATAGATATAGATTATTCCTTTAACATTCAGAATTAATATTCAAAGTCACGTTAGTTGAAATGCCCGTCAGTGCCCCATAAACACATCAAACAGACCTACCGAAAGAGACTGTGCCCAAATGGGCACTCTCTCTCGATAGGTCTTTTTGTTACATTCGACAGGTCTGTTTGCAATGGTGTTTAGTTTTTATTTGTTTACAGGGCGGGTCGCAAAATTTTTGTTGGGGACCCAACTTTCAACAACGTGTACAGAAGGGGTCACACTAATGTACTGAACTACGCTCTAGGATTTAGCTTCGCCGTACTCGTATATCGGATACAGGAAAATAATTACGATGTAAACTGGATGAAGGTATGCTTACATAAAATATAAATATACTCGCTATATTGATATTTGTACCAAGACAAGAGTGGAAAAAATAGATATTAATGAATAGATATCCGTTGAATTTCGATTGATACATCGTAGTTAAAAACAAATATATTTTTCGCCTCTAAGATACAGGATCAGCCTAATTTACAGACGCAAGGTCAGATTGTAAGTTTTCCAAAACGGAAAATATATTATTTTATATTTTTATGTTACTCTCTTTTATATATCTATAATTAATCACTAGTATAATATTGTTATTTTCTAGTTCTTGTATGTTATTAGGATACCGTACACAACAGGTAAAAGGAGACGCTATTACTGTGACTCGCAAGGCGATCACATAGACGTTTTTAATTTTTGATTATTGTCCTCAGAAATTAAATTTTCTCCACTGTTTAACTTTTCCACTGATGTGTCTATCAGTCATGGTTGGAGGGGTGTTTTATATTGACAACTGGGAAGCGCCAATTCTCCTCAAATCCATTTTCTCCAGCGGTATCAAACTTATTTTTGGAATTTTGGTATCATACATGTTTTTCGGAGTTATCTTTAAATTGGAAAGTAAGTACATATCGCACATCTAGATCTAAAGAGAGCTAACTTAGTCTTAGTACCAATATTTAGTGCATGATGTGTACACTTATTGGGTTGATAGACTGTAAACTTTTATAAATAAGAATGTCATGTAATTAAGCACATGTAATATCTATTAACTGTTTGTATACCATATTAAAATAAAATAAAATAAGTAAATAAAATAAAACTTAAAAACCTGAAGGTTTGTGTTATACACATCGAATTCCTTACAAAACCTAACTACGAATAAAACAGATTTAAGCTAACTCTTTTAGCTTCATATAAAACGCATAAATCTATACAAAAACCACCTACAGCGCACATGGATTAGTTTAACACCTGTCCTGAAATAACTTTAAAACTTTTTTTAATTCCATTTAAATCCTAGGCTCTAAACTTTTTCCCGCGAGGGTAAAACCTGTATTTCGCGGTAACAATCAGCTAGTAGTTGTCTCGAACGCCGAATATCAAAGTGACAAGTGTGAGCACAGCGTAGCGCCGACTAGCGCGCAAGTTAGTCTTTGGAAATAAAAAAAACGAATCAAAATGTATGGGATTTGACACCCGCGAACGATTGTTGATTGTTTAACGTTAACTATGAACATTGGCACCTTGTCTCGCCTTTACTACATAGTATAAAACAAAGTCGCCTTTTTTGTCCCTATATCCCTATGTACGCTTAAATCTTTAAAACTATGCAACGGATTTTGATGCGGTTCTTTTAATAGATAGAGTGATTCAAGAGGAAGGTTTATAGCACCCGTGTGAAGCCGGGGCGGGTCGCTAGTGTATAATATAATTGACTTTTATTTGTGACGTTTCAGGGTTCTACAGACCTATAGCAGAATGGGGTGGTTGGACAGTTCTCAATCGAGTTTCATACTGTGTCTATCTGTTACATATGCCTATTCTGCAAACCATTATTGCCACTAACAGAACTCCAATGCATGGCTCTTTTTTTAATCTGGTAAATAAATAGATTAGTTGGTATTTTAACCCCGTACCTTACACCTCGGGTTGTGACAGAGCAGCTGTTTTAGCTCACAGGAATAATAACACACATTCAGTTATAATAATTATCCCTACTAATATTATAAATGCGAAAGTAACTTTGTCTGTCTGTCTGTTACGTTTTCACGCTAAAACTACTGGACGCAAAAGTTAGTCAGAATGTATGTAGGTATGTTACTATTTCACGCAAAACCTTGCGAATGGAATAATTTCTGATGCCTTCACGGTTATTACACATTGGAATGAAACAACTATAAACGGATTTAACTCGCGTTAAGACTTTAGCGTTAGACTATCTTTAGCTCTGTCGTGCTACGATTATGGAAAGTGTAAAGTTTACAAAACGTCAGTCAATAAAATAAATTACGAGAGTTAAATCCGTTTAAAGTTTCATTCCACTTCTGAATGGATTTTAATGAAACTGAACAATATAGCTTACACATCAGAATAACACGTAAGTATATAATTTATATAGATATAGTGTAAATTTTCAAAAATATACCTACCTAACGATAATAGTCAAGTAAGTAGGAGAAAAATCTGCTGTCTGGGAGATAATAATGTAATTATATTGTATACTAGCTTCTGTCCGCGACTTCGTCCGCGTGGAACTCCTCCTTTTTTACAGTCGGTTAAAAAGTAGCCTATGTCCTTTCTCAGGCTCCAGACTATCTTTGTACCAAATTTCATTTAAATCGGTTCAGTAGTTTTAGCGTGAAAGCGTAACAGACAGACAGACAGACAGACAGACAGACAGAGTTACTATCGCATTTATAATATTAGTAGGGATGACTTTTGAGTAATAAATTAATCTAATCTTATCTTTTAGATGCGGTTTTACATCTTTTTACTGGTGGCTTCATTTACTGCAGCTGGTATCATGTTCGTACTCGTGGAATCCCCCTTCAACCAGATGGTGACGTGTCTCTTGAAGACCCGAAGACCAGATCAGAACAACACCAAGTCCAGCTCTACCAAAAGTATTGGTCCCGAGATTTCAGGAGAAACCGCTTAGATCAGCGAAAGTAAACTGCCATAGGCACTAAAAATTTGTATAAAAGTGAAATATAAAGTATATTTAAACGTTCATATCTTTTAATTTATAAAAAAACGCAACCTTATCTTATCTTATGGGTGTCGTTTTGGATGCACCGCGTCCCAATGGGATCTATTAAGTAGGTAGGTATATAAACTAATTGTCTTAACAAATATATGTACCTAAGTAAATTTAATTATTTTGGTCCACAATACAATTCGTACAAAATATAGGGATTTATGGTAGAACAGTGAAAATATTTTTCAATGCTGAATCATAAAAAATGCCCAATACTAATAAAAATACCTTTAAAAGTGTACCACCCTTACCTACCATTTAGGTAGTAGTAAGTACCTATAAAAAAAATGATAGTCGCTTCTCAGATCAACACACACACAAATACATGCACACAAAATTTCCTAAAAATCGGTGAGAATTTTATATATCAGGTAAATAATACGAATTTAATACACAGTGTTTTTCGATTATTTTTTTTAATTTCTAACTAGACTACATAAGCAGAATTAAATAAGTACTTAGGCATAATTCAAAGTTTCATAATGGATTCAGACCCAAACTAGACAAAGCTTGTACCTACTATTAGTTTAAACAGAAATATCGTTAAGCAACAAATTAATTAAAAAAAAATATGGCGGGCTGAACTGGATACAGAATAATAATCATTAATCGTTTTAAATGTTCCCATTGAAATGTTGGAATTAAACAACCGTATTTTATTTTATTGACTGACTTTTCGGAACCATTACAATTTCCATAATCTTAGCACGACTGAGCTGACAATAGTTTTATGGTAATGTGATTAACACAGTAGTTTGCATAATAACTTAGATAATATAGTTTTTCTAAACTTTTATTTGGTTAGTTAGCATATTTTAAAACAATTGACATCTACAAAATAATATAATTACTTGCCTATTCATTGATTTTATTTGAATGAGTTACATTCGTAAAATAATGTTATTTAAGATACCGGTTTCATATAAGATATATTGTGTTTTGAACCAGTATGTTTTAAACGATGTAGTGAATCGACAACAGCCTTAGACGTCGGAGCAAAAATAAACAAGTTGCTTTAGTAAAAATATATTTTTTTATGTGATTAAATTAATAAAATGTTATTTTCATTTATATTTTTGATACTTATTAAGTGCAGTTATGGCGTTATTTATAATTTAAATGGTAAGTATTTGACTAATTACCTAGAATACCAAATATCATAATTATGATTTCCCCTATAAGTTCTTTATTTTTTTAATTTACTTTAGGTTAAAAGGTATAAAGCATGAAGAAAAAAAATCATAGTTATTAATTATTATAAATTGATACAGACTTAATATGAATCACCGAAACGTACTTATATGTACACGCAAAACTTCCGATAAACCGCACTTTTTGTTTATATAGAAGTTTGTATTTAGTAATTTTTTTTTTATTTACTTCTATAAAAATATATGTAAATTAAAAGAAATTAAATTATTATTATTTAAATCAGAATTACATGGATATGGATACAAAGTTCGCCGAGTCAGCAAGTCTAAAATAAAATCACTTTAGTGTTAGACTTTTGTCATCTCAGTCGGCTACGAATATGAGAACAGTAAAGTTTTCGAAACGTGATCAAATAAATTTAAATATGCGAATTAAATCCGTTATTATTGTTTCATTTAAATGTGTAATAACTGCAAAGGCATCAGGAATTATTACGCTAGTCAAATTAATTATAAATTATTTCATTTTAAGCTTATTATTGTATAATAGACACGGAGTATGACCGGCTGCCGCCCGTGTTCAGACTGGACCAGTTCGACTCCTGTCTGCGACAGCCTGGGGACCTGTACTGCCAGGTGGAAGCCGAGCTGGTCTCCGACGAGCCTAGTGAACTCCTGGACATTATTCATGTAAGCAATCATATTATATTTACCTGGAAAGATTCAGATATGACTGATTGTCCTATGTTTTTGATAACACGTATTTTTCCTTAAATATTGTAAGTGGGAACATTTATATACCTACGACATTTTTGTCATGAGGATAAATTTCATAATATTAGATCTGACCAAACAATATTATGTTTCAAAAAAATTCTTCAACTGTATCTTTCCACAAAATACTAGTTATTTACCTTGTTAATTCATTACTAGTAATATGTTCAATATACTATACTAGGTATATATACTTACTAAAATTTTCGCGGGGCTTCTGTAAAAGCAAACGCTTTTTTTTAATCGTACACCAAAACCACAATAATCAATATTAACTACGATCTATCAATCGAAATTCAATTGCTATTCTTGGTTAAATACCATTACTTTTTAATTATAATGATATTTTTGTACAAAGACAAGAGTAGAAAAATTTTGGACCCCCAGTGGGATTTGAACCACGCATATGCCTTTACTATCGGCAGCGTGCTAAACCATAGGGACCACTGACAGGTCATCGAATTTATCGACTCCTTTGAATTCGGTCTTGTTATTTATTATTTCCATGCGATTTTTTCGCTTCAGCGCCGTTTCTGTGCTTTGGGTGTGTGTTGGGTTCAAATCCCACTGGGTGTCTAAAATTTTTCTACTCTTGTCTTTGTACAAAAATATCATTACAAATCAATAGTTAAAAAAAAAACAAAAAACAAAGAAACGTCGTTTTATTGTCAATAAAAAAAAAGGAACGACAAAATTGGCAAAATACGTAATTCCTGATAGACTTTAAGCCTTCATAAAAATATGTCCTTTGGCCTTTGTACATAATTTATTAAAAATTAATTTACTATTTAAACTGAGCATACATTAATGACTCTGTTATTGTGTTTGCGACAATGTTCGTAATTATCATAAATTAGAAAATAATTGTTAGGATACATTACTCAGCCCGTGACCCCGCTCGCTTACTTAGGTTTAAAGTTCATTTGTTACCTATCATTAAGAATTTACAATTCTCTTGAGTATTATGAGATATCAAAATCGAACATGAAGAACATTCTATGTGAAATCTATAGGTACCTACTTTAATATTACAAAGCTAAGGAGCTAAGCTTCGTTTGTTTGTTTGAACGCGCTAATCTCAGAAAGTACTGGTTCGAATTGAAAAAATCTTTTTTGTTGGATAGACCATTTATCGAGGAAAGCTTTAGGCTATATAACATTACGCTGCGACCAATAGCGGAGCGAATAAACAGTGAAAAATGTAAAAAAAATGGGGAAAATTATTATATTATGAAGAATAACTATTCCACGCGGACAAAGTCGCGCGCACCGCTAGTTGTATATAAATTTGAAGATGCATGGAGACTGATTGTTGATGATTATGACTGATAACAATAATGAAGATGACGCAATCAATTCAAATTACATGACGAACAGACAGAATGACGACATAGGACGACTAACGTGTTTTAAGAGTCATTTCCTCATTATTTTTTTAATCGTTTCTTTTGTTATTTAATAATATTTTCAGGATTATTCAAAAAGAACAATGACACATTACAACCACTCGGTTTTACATTGGGGAGTATGCGTCACGAAGACTTGCAAAGAGCACTTGAATAGAACAGCGGAGCTGCACCGCGCGCTCGAGGGCTGCCTGAACGAGTCGCTGCACCGCGACTACCGGCTGCAGGCCAGGCTGCACCGGGACCGGGTGCACTGCACGGGACATGATCGTCCTATCATATTGACTACTGGACACTATATTGCAGCTGTATTTCTCCTTTCAATTGTATTCCTTACTGTGCTTGGAAGTTTACTTGATTCATGTTCAGTGAATGAAAAAACCGTTTTTGGTAAGTTGAGTTTCATTAACGATTTCAATTTCGTTTTCTTTATCCGTCGTCATTCCTATTCTGTAGACCTATTAACCTAGTAGAACAAGGTATTATAAATGTAACTAAGTGATCTTCGACCTTTTGAGACACCGTCATTGTCTCTAGCTAAGTAGGTATATCTATAAAATACTAGTGGTCCCGGCAGACTTCGTCCCGCCCGGCAAAGAAGCAATGTAGCGGCATTTGTCAATCGACTTGACAGCTGTCATTGTTGCGTTTTGTTATACTATTTTTAACAAATGAGCTAAATATATTTTTTTTACTGGATCGGAATGAAAAGTATCCTATGTCCTTTTCCTGACTCTAAGCTACCACCCCGCCAATTTTCAGCCAAATCAGTTCAGCCGTTCTCGAGTTATAAACGGGGTAACTAACACAACTTTCTTTTATATATATAGATTATTAAGCATCAATTGAAACAGTTCTGTACCACTATCAGGACATAATTTCACTTGAGATTGTTTTACTACCTACCTAATAGATTCTGTTCTTTAACTCACGTAGGTATTTTATTTTATTGGCTGACGTTTCGGAGCCCTTGCAAATTGCATAATCGTAGCACGACTGAGTTGACAATAGTCTTATGCCAAAATACGCGAGTTAAATCCGTTCAAAGTTGTTTAATTAAAATATATAACAACCGCGAAGGCATCAGAAATTAATCTGTTCTTAAATATACTCAAAAAACTATATTGACGGCGTCTTAAACGCTCGAAGATAGCTACCCAACAATTTTTATTAAGTAGGTACACTCGGCGTCAAAAATATCGCCCCTCAGCGAAAATCAAATTCAAACAAATCTAGACGTTAGCGAAATTATGTCGCCTAATTAATATTGGTATCAATTAAAAGCACGTTTAATGTGTCTTAAATTAACAATGTTTAATTTAAACTCAACATAATGGCTTGTGAATAAGAGCGTTTCCAAAAAAAAAATGCATAAATGCTCCTTTGAAGGGTCGCTAGTTGTGCCCGTTTTCAGGGGTATAAAATGCCTGTAAGATGTCAAATGTCAATTATTCACTATCCAGACGTCGACGAGAATACATCTAAGGAACTCAAGCAAGAAACCAACCCTCGAACATGGAGACCACCGCTGCTGAATGAGTTCAAATGGTCGCACTATTGCAAGCAGGAGTTCGGCAGTGCGATGTCGCTCGGCAACTCAATTTAAGTCGTCATGCTGTCCGCCGAGTAATTCAGCGGTTCCAGGAGACTGGGGGCTACATCAGAAGACATGGGGCTGGTCGGGGACGCTGCACATACGAAAGAGATGATCGCTTCATTATGAAATCATTGCTACGCAATCGCTTCGCCAGTGCTGTTGAGGTGCAACAACGCCTCAGAGAAACTCGGACAACATCAGTTAGTGTCTCTACGGTTAGAAGAAGACTGCGGGAGAAGGATATTGAGGTTCACAGGGCTGCGACTGGCCCAGTGTTGACCACACAGCATCGCAGAGATCGCTTGTAATTTGCCCGTGATCACGTTCATTGGACGTTTGAGCAATGGAGGCAGGTTCTCTTTACCGGTGAGACGAGAGTGCGTCTTTATTGCAACGATAGGCGGGCCAGAGTCTACAGAACGTCGGGCGAACGATTCGCTCAAGCCTATATTAAGGAGACAGTGGGCTACGGAGGTGGCTCTTGCATGTTCTGAGGGGGCATATCTATAGACGGCAAAACCGACCTTGTCTGCGTCTCCAGGACTGGAGGACCTCGCGGCCAAGGGTCCCTGACTGCTCTCCGATACATTGCCGAGATCCTGGAAGAACATCTGATGCCATATGCGGGTTACGTCGGCTCTAGGTTCACATTAATGCTCGCTCCCACGCTGCATTAATTGTTCGGGATTATCTGGAGGAGGTCGGGATCCCCATTTTGCCGTGGCCAGCCAGGAGTCCTGACTTAAACTCGATTGAACACCTTTGGGACAAGCTTAAGCGAAGGGTTCGGTCACGATATGCCGCCCCTACCACCCTGCAAGATCTTCAGAACGCAGTCATCGAAGATTAGGGCAACATTCCACAAGAAGACATCGTGAAGTTGGTGCGATCAATGAAAGACCGTTTGGATAAGGGCCAGAGGGGGTAACACTAGATTTTAAGTCAGTTTTAAGCACATTTTATTGAATTTTGGTATCCATTTATTGTTGTAAAGTTAAACTTGAATAAACTTGAATGAACTGTCTACAATGTCATTTCCTTTAATCTTTGAACCTAATGAAAAATCTTTTTATTTTTTTATTTTTCTGAAAAATACACTTTCTTACCTTTCAAATAATACCTAACAATCATATTGTTGTCCTTGATCAAATAGGGTTTAAAGTCGGTTGAAACGATTTTACGAGTAGGGGCGATATTTTTGACGCCGAGTGTACTTACCTAATTATTTTATTTTTTGACCTAAGATTTAAAACAGCAAAAAATGCCTGGTGTCACAACTGGACATACCAGTTCAAAGACAAGTTACTGACGTTATTTATCATCAATCTTCGAAGGTCGCTGTGATTATTTATTTAGTACCATTTTATTATTTACCTACGTAGAGTATATTTATTTAATTAATTTCAAGGGTTACTTCTCTGCTTCTCCCTGCGTCGGAACTGGCGGCGACTGGTGATGCCGGCGGGAGAGGGGCCGGAGCCAAGACTGAGGAACCTTATCGGCTTCAATGGAATAAAGTAATGTCAATATTTATGATAATTGTACGGTTCTCACTATACACCTTTAAACTTGATAGATTGATATTGATTGAAAGAGTGACTGATTTGATATAACTATTTATTTAACACTGATTTTATGATCTAATTATGATGAGGTGAATGATATGACGCGTTATGACACAGACTGACTAATTAACGCGTTGAAATTATACATTAAAGTAAAATGATGAGTGTGCAGAAATGTATGTGCGGTGTTGCCGTACCGTACAATAATAATATAAAGATTCAGATCCATGGAAAAATACATTCAACCCTAAATTTTCACCCTCCTACCATCAACCCCTATTTGTTATAAAAAAAAACCGGTCAGCTAGTGAAATTATAAGTATTTTATAATAGGTAGGTAACGCAAAAAAAAATGTTTTTTTTTAAATCTTTTCTCAGGACAATGATAACGTTTGGCGTCATAGTGGCCCACGCGAATTTGCCCGCGGCCATATCTGCGGTAGACACGCATTATTTGGAAGATGTAAGTAACATTACCTTTTGCCTTTCACGCTTCTTCATTTTAAATCGACATATAACAACAGCCTTTCACGCTTCTTCATTTTAAATCGACATATAAGTACCAGCCTTCCACGCTTCTCCATTCACTATCGACGTATAAGTAACAACCTTCACGGTTCTCCATTCACAATCGACGTATAAGTGACAGCCTATCTCGCTTATTCATTCAAAGTCAGCACATAAGTCACAGCCTTTTAAGGTTCTTCATTCAAATTCGATGTATAAGTAACAGCCTTCCACGCTTCTCCATTCAAAATCGTGTAACTAATAGGTACTATTAAGTATCAAGTGAAATAGTCAGGCGCGTCACTAGTAAATTAATATACTCAAGTTGAATTGTTTATAGCTACTTTATTCCAAAGCAAAAAAATGCTAAAGCATCAGAAATTATTATTAACACGTTTTTCGAGTCCTGTGCATAACGAGTTATTTTATATGTTAGATATTTAGGTTGTTTTAGGTATTTCCGATTTAATACTTCTCAATAATTTTCCTTACCTGTTTTGTTGCAGTTCCCCAAAAGTATGATAAATCATATTTATTTGAACGCGACGCTGTTCGTGCAGTTGTTCTTCGTGATGTCCGGGTTCCTGCTGGCTTATAATATTCTCATTATGGAGGAGAAGAAAAAGATGTCTTACAGCTCGCTACCACTCGGGATTTTACTCAGGTGGCTTAGGTGAGTAGATACATCACTTAGTCGTGCTACGATTATAGAATCTGAAAAGGCTCCGAAACGTCAGCCAATGAAAATAAAATACCCGAATTAAATCCGTTAAAGTTGTTTTATTCCAATGTATAATAACCGCAAAGGCATCAGAAATTATTATAATATAGAAACTTAAAAGATTAATTAGGTACCTATTATAGAACTTCGTCGATTTAAACTTTCACGATTATCACTCATTATAGCATACAAAAACGGGACTTGATCGCGTAAACAAATATTTAATTTACCTACCTCTGACGTTTCGGAAGCGACGTTGCAACTGTGGTCGCCGAAAGAACGGTTGCAACGTCGCATAAGAAACGTCTTTGTGTCGACTTTGTTTTATACTATAATATAGTGATTGTACCTATAATTTTGACTTCTTCAGGCTGACGCCTCCGTACGCTGCAATTCTGGCGTTTGACGCTACTTGGTGGAAATATGTTAGCAGAGGACCTACCTGGCACGTATGTAATAGCATTTATATCTATAATTCATCACTTCTGTAAGTAAATTATTATTTTGCTTCGTAGGTTTTTCTTAAAATAAATAATTTCTTGTAGACCATCGTGGAGGTCGAAGCGGATGACTGCCGCGACTACTGGTACCAGAATCTGCTCCACATACAGACGTACTTTGATTACCAGCAATGCATGCCGCACGCCTGGTTAGTACCAGTTAAATATCTAATAATATTTTAATTAACGCCATCTAGTGGCGCTGTAGGAAATTACGAGACTCAGTGTGCGCTCGCCGCTCTCACAAAAAAAATTGACGTGAACGGTTGTAATGCCCGCTCGGTACCGCAATTGATTTTTATTTAAGTGAATTATAACACTGCTAAGATTTTTTTTGTTGCCCTCTTTTTATTATTATTGCAGTAAAGTTAATCTGACAAATTGCATTTACGAATAATGAAAAAAAAACTATTAGGTAAATAATATTAGGTATATTTGACAGTTTATTCTATCGTATCATAAATATTCCAATTTTATTTAACTACTAACTTCTGCTTGTGCATACCTACTTGTTCGCACGATAAACACCCTCATTTTACCTCCTTAGGGTGTCAACTTTCAAAAAGGAACCCCTGTGCAAAATTAGGGTTACATGAACCCTTACAGTTTAGGCCCTGCGTTGATATTTCAGTCATTCAGCTTCTCCTTTTATATAATTCAGATTTTTTCTTGTTTCACAAAGGTACGTAGCAGCTGACATGCAGCACAACATCCTGGGGCTGATGATCTTCTGCTTGCTCTCGAGTCCCAGGGCGAGGAACGTTGCCATTGGAGCAGCCTTCATCGTCGGTCTCGTGGCTCCAGCTGCCCACACCTACCTCCAGGATCTGCATCCCACTCTCGTCAGCTCACCAGAGTAAGACTCGTCAGATTCAAAATTAAATAATTAGGTAATACTGAACAAAATCGGGTAAAGAAAACGAAATTCTATGTAGTCAGATAGATTATTAAAAATTATCGGTCTCTTTTATCAAACAAACAAAAAATTACAAAAATAAGCGCTTTTAAAGTTCGTCACGTTATGTTACAATTTCTATCATAATATTGTGACGTTACGACCCCCACCTCCCCCCAGTTCTCTACCACCCACTCCCGAACTTTTAAAGCGCTTAACTTTGTCATTTCCTATTTGATTTAGAAAAAAAAAAATAGATAAGTATGTTTCTAATATTTTTTCAGCAAATAAAATAAAACACGTCAATTAAATCCGTTATAATGTTTCAGTTCAAGGTGTATTAACCGCGAAGGTACCTACTTATCAGAAATTATTATATTACTAGCAACCCGCCCCGGCTTCACACGGGTGCTATAAACCTTCCTCTTGAATCACTCTATCTTTTAAAAAAAAACGCATCCAAATCCGTTGCGTAGGTACTTTTAAAGATTTAAGCGTAGGAATATAGGGACAGAAAAAGCGACTTTGTTTTATACTATGTAGTGATTATGTTGTTTTTCAGAACTGCTCAGAAAATCTTCGTAACGGATCCAACCTTCACCCACGTGTACAAGCGACCGCACACCAACTTACTGAACTACGCAATGGGTCTTATTGTCGCCATTTTGGTTTACAGGATGCAGAAAAATAACTATGACGGACTGAAACTACAGGTATTAAGTTATAATATATAGGTACTTTTTATATAATATCCTAGGTATAATAAATAAATCTATATAAAAATTAATAACCGAACTGTATGTACGCGCATAACTTCGCGATTGACTTAGGACAAGGGTTACAAGAAATATTAAATAAAAAAAAAATATTACGTATTATGAAAAGTAGGTACAATAATTACGGTCGTAGGAATTTTCGCCGAGTCAGCTAAATGATAAATAATATTTGTATTATGTAATTATTTAACTAGCTTCTGCTCTTGACTTTGTCTCGTTCGGTTGGTGACGCTACGATATGGTATAATTTATACCATAATGTGACGTCACGACCCCCACTCCCGAACTTTTAAAGCGCTTATGTTTGTCATTTATTATACGATTGAGAACAAAAAATACGTCTTCAATATCTGTTGGTAATCTACTTGATGGACAAAAAATTAAATTTGTTGTTAATTAATTTTTTTTTTTTTTTAGAAATTCAAGATTTGTTTTAACGCCATCATGCCAGCCATGGCACTGCTGTGTATGTCTGGCGGTGTGTTCTTCTTGGAGAGCTGGCAAGCTCCCATGATCGTCAAGGCTCTGTATGCCAGCGGCATCAGACTGGCAATGGGTGTTGTGTTTTCATTCGGCGTCGTCTGCCTCGTTTTTCAGATTAAAAGTAAGAATTATTAATTTAGCTTAAAAAACACAATGACATAAGAATATTTTAGTATCAATTTCAATTGATTTTTAGATGTGGGTTCATGTCCCAATGAGATTACATTTTTTTTTTAAAAACGCAGAAAAAAAAATGTAATAATCGATATCATTAAAATACATACCTACTTATACTGTTGTAATAACACAAATATACTTACTGCTCGTTTGAGAATGTTCAAGTACTCATCAAAATACCTATTAAGTAATTCAATTATAAATATCTTTTCTGTCCTCCGGCCGGAAAGCGCCAACTTTCTGGCCGCTGCGCTAAATGAAATTGCCGCTTTCTGGCTTCGTCGAACAGAAAAATAGTATACTGACCTAGGCCAGTAAAATAAAAAAGCCTCAGATCAAATTTTTGTCAACCTCGGCTTCGCCTCGGACGACAATTACATGTGATCTGAGACATTTTTTATTTTACTGGCCTAGGTGCGTAATGTACTATTGTACAAACACAAGTGTAGAAAATATCATATCTATATTTTTAAACATAAACATACGGCCTCTTATCGTCAGATGACACTTTCAAATAGGTATGTAATTAGTATTTTCTATACTAATATACCTAATAAAGAGAAAAAGTTTGTTTGTTTGGATTGAATAGGCTCCTAAACGACCGATTCGAAAAATTCTTTCACTGTTGGAAAGCTACACTATACCCGAGTGACACAGGATCCGTGCGAAGCCGAGGAGGGCCGCTAGTTTAAATATAATTATAGAATGCTTATGTCATTACAGGTAACTTCAGGTCGTATCTGGAGTGGCGCGGTTGGGCTGCACTCAGCCGGGTGTCGTACTGCGCTTATCTGGTGCATCTTATTTTGATAAAGACGTATGTCGGAAGCGCCACTGCACTTATAACTGTGTCTTTGACTTTAAACGTAAGTATTTACAGTAAGTACAGATTTTCACTTCTACGGATTCTTAATCCCACTTCTATAGATTCTCCACTCAATCTAGCCTTTCTTACTCAACAGATTCTCACTCATCCAAATTTTCAAGTCAAGTCATTAATTTCTAAAGACTATCAAATCTGTCATTCTTGATATCTCATCTATCTATATCTATACTAATCCCTACTAATATTATAAATGCGAAAGTAACTCTGTCTGTCTGTCTGTCTGTTACGCTTTCACGCTAAAACTACTGTACTAAGTCTGGACCATGAGAAAGGACATAGGCTACTTTTTAACCGACTGCAAAAAAGGAGGAGTTCCACGCGAACGAAGTCGCGGGAAGAAGCTAGTAATATAATAAAGAGAAAAGATTTGTAGGTACCTATTTTTGTATGTTTATAATGAATAGGCTCAAAAACTACAGGACGATTTTAATAATTCTTTCACTGTTGGGAAGCTACGTTCACCCTGAGTAACATAGGCTTTAGAATATTTTGAAAAAAATAGGGATCCGTGCGAAGTTGGGGCGAACCGCTAGTATAATATAATATATTTAGGTACGTATTACTACACAATACAAGGTGTGCTTAGTTTGGACTAAATAAATTGGTGTAAATAGTCCAAAGGTATTATTTGACGACTATAACAGATATATGACTCATTGTATTTTATTAATTTATATGCTACCTACTGTTTTTGGATAGAATGATAAAACATGGCTTTTTTTCAGTCTTTCACCGCCATATCTTTCGTGGTGACATCATACGTGGCAGCCACCATGCTCTACTTACTGGTGGAGTCCCCCTTCAGCCAGGTGGTGAAGAAGCTGACCACCCCCCGGAGAACAAACCTCGAGGACAAACCAGTCAGCGGCACACAAGTAGTAGTCCTGGAGAAGGAGACAGCTGATGAGAAGTTGTAGATAACATTATAGGTCGTAACGAGTAGCACGAAAGTTTTGGCAGATGAGAATACATCTATCTCTGTCATACATTTGCAATAAGTGACGTACAGTGATACCTATCGTGTCTCTATTTTTGGACGTAAGGTATACGTCTAAATGTTAAAGCAATATATTATCTACATAATTAGGTATTATGTGAGTTTGTTTAGGAGTGCTCAAAAACGGCTATAACATTTTAGAAAATAAAAATAAATAATACCTAATGATGGTATTTAATTTTGTACCATATTGGAATGAAACAACTGTTAACGGATTTAACTCGCGTATTTTTATTTTATTTTATTAGCTGACGTTGTAATTTAAATATAAGGTAGTTTGCATAACTGTATAAATCACTTTAGCGTTAGACTATTGTCAGCTCAGTCGTGCTACGATTATGGAAACTGTAAAGAATCCGAAACGTTAGCTAATAAAATAAAATAAAAATACGCGAGTTAAATCCGTTAACAGTTGTTTCATTCCAATGTGCAATAACCGCGAAGGCATCAGAAATTATTTTGTACCATATTATTATAATAGTAGAAGGAACTGAGACCCCAGTGGGACAGTATAATTAGAAAAAGATTTCGTTGACTCATAGTGTAATTGGAAGCACGATGCCTCGCGTTTATGTGTGGGTTCAAGTCCCACTGGGGTCTAAATATTTTCTACTTTTATCAGGTACAAATGTCATTAGGTATCATTAAAATTAATGGTATTAAACCATTGATATCGATCGAATTTAGATTGATAATTCGTGATAAATAATTATAAGGAATACTTAATAATTATATTATTATTGTTGTTGGTATGGAAACTTTGGTTACCTTTGATTATTGTGACTATCGTATTATGAGTGCATGTATTTAATTGGACATGAATTTGTTTTATTGTATTCAACAAAATAATTAAATGCAAATAAATCTAATCGAGTCTAATCTATTTTATTTACAACCTGTTTCAAAAATACCTACTGTTGGCTATTTGTCTGGTTCGAAATTTGAATGGACTGTAATTTAGTTTAGGTGATCTGAATGATTGTACAGAGTGAGGTATGCGAAATCCCACCAAATCCAGGTGAAAAAAAGACTCCACTAACCTTCAAGCATCAGCGCCAGCCCAGGGGGTGTTCTCAGCTCACAGGTAGCATGAAGACTTGGTCCAGGAATCACCGCACTTATAGTTATTGCACCAGTACAATCAGTTAATCAAAGAGCTACAAGCTCAAGAAGATTCGAGAACAGATGATGATACCGTACGACGGTAACAGCACGAGGTTAAGGAGACCTCGTGGACAGGTACTTATGAAGAACGGAACGTCCGTCTCCAAAACAGCGGCGTAGCACAAGTGAACGAGCATCACCCAATCCTCGCGGTAGTTGCAATAAAAATAAGTGGAGCAAAATTTTAATCTACCCACATCTAGCAAGAATTCAACACCTACCACTTTTGTATGAAAAAAAAACATCTTTCAAACTCATTATTGTTAACTAAATAAATTATTTATGTATTTTTGAGGGCTTTATTGTAAAGTGGTTAGAAATTCTGACTGCCTGAATCCGGTGGTAGCCGATTCGAATCCTGCTAGAGGCAGATGTTAAAGTTATGAGCACAGGCCTTTGTGTCCGAGTCATAGTAAAAGTTTTGTTTAGTTTATTTTAAGGACTAGATTAATTATTGTAAATTGTCCATGTTATTATTATATGTATATACACTGCATACTGAACCGACAGAATTAATATAAGGGAAACAACGAAAATTCCTTAAATATTTAACAAACTGTTGTACTGTTCTTGATATTGAATCCTCTGACATATAAATAAAATACGTTGGTATGAAAATAGTCTTTATTATCAAACTTCAAACTTAAAAGTAAAATTCAACTTAACTAAAAATATTCTTATGCAACTTATTTTCTCCATCGACAAATTAAATTTACCTTTCGACGGACGCTTTTTTCAAAGCCTTTTATAAAGGTAAGTATTATTCCTTACATTTCTTGTGGGACTAGACGAACAATCATAATTTCTGATGCGTTTGCGGTTATTACACATTGGAATAAAATAATTATAACCATGGTGTAGTTGGAAGCACGGTGCCTCGAGTTAATGTAGATGTGGGTTCAAGTCCCACTGGGGTCTCGATTCATTATACTCTTGTCTTGGTACAAATATCATGACGTTTACTCACTACAATTTTGCACTAAAATCTTATGGCACTTAGTTATTACTTTTTCAGTAAAAACACAGAAATTTTAATTTACAATTTCACATGAGCTGTCTCCTTCTCCAGAACTACTACTTGTGGGACAAAACTGACTGATTTGTTCTTCTCGTTTGTTCTCCGGGGTGTGGTCAGTTTCTTCACCACCTGGCTGAAGGGGGATTCCACCAATAAGTAGAGTATGGTGGCTGCGATGTATGATGTCACCACGAAAGATATGGCCGTGAAGAACTGAAAAAAATGATCAAACATTAAATAATCTTAGGACACTTCATATCCATAGCAAGATAATAATAATATTATATTTTTTTATCCATCAAGTAATATACCAAAGAAAATTTTCCTTTCTCAATTGAACAATAAATGACAAAGAAAAGCGCTTCTAAAGTTCAGGATTGGGGGTCGTGACGTCACTTTATGGTATGTACTCCACTTTTAATAGAAACGTGTGACATTCCGAAATATTTTGTTACTCCATTTAAGACTCTAAGTCTGCACATTAAATTTTAAATTCACGTAGTAACACATTTCGAGATGTCACGCTTCTAGTAAAGGTGCGATAAAGATCCTATTGAATTAAGGATATATAGGTAACTAGCTTCTGCCCGCGACTTCGTCCGCGTGGAACTCCTCCTTTTTTGCAGTCGGTTTAAAAGTAGCCTATGTCCTTTCTCAGGATCCAGGCTTTCTTTGTACCAAATTTCATTTAAATCGGTCCAGTAGTTTTAGCGTCAAAGCGTAACAGACAGACAGAGTTACTTTCGCATTTATAATATTATAGTAGAGATCAAAGTGAATACTTACGTTTCGGCTCATTGAAACAGTAATAAGTGCAGTTGCGCTTCCAACATATGACTTTATCAAGAGGAAATGCACCAGATAAGCGCAGTACGACACGCGGCTGAGTGCAGCCCAACCGCGCCACTCCAGATACGATCTTAAAACACCTGTAATAACAACCATAATACATTATTATTATAATGACTAAAAAAACAAAGCAAGCAAATGCATACAAGTTGGAACAAACATATTTATACTAATATTATAAAGCTGAAGAGTTTGTATGTTTGTTTGTTTGAACGGACTAATCTCAGGAACTACTGGTTCGAATTCAAAAATTCTTTTGTTGAATAGATCATTTATCGAGGAAGGCTTTAGGCTATATAACATCACGCTGCGACCAATAGAAGCGAAGAAACAGTGTAAAATTTGTAAAAAACGGGGAAAATATGAAGCCTTATGAAGAAGTGACAGAAGACAGATCTTTGACGAAACAATCGGACGGGCAGGACGACGTCTGCCGGGGCCTCTAGTTGTATATATGAATATACAACTCGTGTTATTATGTGAAAATTATACAGTTCAACACTTTTCATTCCGAGATCTGGCACCAATTTTTGAGGCTCACATATTTGCGAGATCTGTCTATTGTGAGATAAATCTTACTGCAGCTTATTCCTTCAATACTCAGGGCAAGGGACTGGCGGTAGTTAAATCACCCTTTAAGCATTTTTTTCTTACCTTGCATATGAAAAATGACGCAAATGACGCCAAATGAGAAAATAACTCCCATGGCCAGCCTTATGCCGCTGGCATACAGTGCCCTGACCATCGGCGACGCTTGCCAGCCCTCCAGGTAGAACACACCGCCAGACATACACAGCAGCGCCATGATTGGAATGACGGCATTGTATAAAATCTTATATTTCTAAAAAAGAAAAAATAATAATTATTAATAATAACTTTAGCGTTAGACTATTGTCAGCTCAGTCGTGCTACGAGTATGGAAACTGTAAAGAATCCGAAACGTCAGCAAATAAAATAAAATAAAAATACGCGAGTTAAATCCGTTAATAGTTGCTTCATTCCAATAATAATTATCATTATGAAATGAAATTATATTTATGGTTCAATATCATCAGTACAAAGACTAGCGTTTTTTCTACTCTTGTCTATACTACTATAATAAAGAGGAAAGGTTTGTTTGTTTGGATTGAATAGGCTCCTAAACGACCAGACCGATTTGAAAAATTCTTTCACTGTTGGAAAGCTACACTATTCCCGAGTAACATAGGCTATAAAAAAGAAAGATCCGGGCGAGCCGGGGCGGGGTACTAGTAATAAACAACAAAAAAGTAATAAACCTGTAGTTTTAGTCCGTCATAGTTATTTTGCTGCAGTCGGTAAACCAACATGGCGACGATTATTCCTGTTGCGTAGTTGAGTATGTTTGTGTGCGCTCGCTTGTACAGGTGTGTGAAGGTTGGATCAGTGAAGAATATCTGGCGGCCATTTCTAAAAACAAATTCACTGTTTTAGTATTGTAATTGGATTGACGGCCTGTTGGTCAGGTCAGAGGTCCTGACTACGAAACCGGAGGTTGCGGGTTCGAATCCTGCTAGGAGCAGTCATTGTGATGAGCACTGGCATCTGTACCTGAGTCTTGTCTTTATCCGTTGTTTAGTACCCATAGCTTTGCTTAGTTTGGGACTATCAATTGATGTGAATGGTCCAAAGATATTTATTTATTTATTATTAAATGTCGTTACGTAAAGACTATGTCGTCACATTTGAAGAAATCTATAAAAGGGCCTAAACTAAGGGTGAGAAACTTGAAATTTTGGGATCTTTTATAATGATTTTTGAAAAATTTTAGTGGGTAAAACGGATGTGCTTAAAATGCGCAAATAACGTCGCGGGTACAAGTTATAGTTGGTAGTATATAGTTATATAAATAAGAAAAACGTCAGAAAATAGAATTAAATACGCGAGTTACACCCATTAAATCATTAAAAAAAAATATATGTCCAATATTTTTTAATTATCTAACTGACAGACTAAAAAGAAGTTCGTTTTCTTTACCCATCCATCACCTCTATGAATATGATGATTTACTTACTCTGGTGACCTGACGAGAAGTGGACTCAGATCCTGAAGGTAGGTGTGGGCAGCTGGAGCGATAAGCCCAAAGACGAAGGCTGTTCCTATGGCAACCTTCCTAGCTCTGGGACTTGAAGCCAGGGTGAAGATCATCAGCCCAATGATGCTGTGTTGCATGTCAGCTGCTAAGTACCTTTAAAAAGACGTCATCACTGAGCTTGTGCAATTTGTTTTTCTATACTAATATTATAAAGATGTTTGTCTGGATAGAATAGGCTCCTAAACGATTGGATCTATTTGAAAAATTCTTTCACTGTTGTAAAGCTACACTATTCCCGAGTGTCAAAAAACAGCATCAAAATCCGGTGCCTAGTTTTAAGACCATAAGGATAGACAGCGGAAAGCGACATTGTTTTATACTATGTGATTATAACTACATATTAATATATATAAGATTAAAAGTGGTACTAACCAGGCATGCGGCATGCACTGCTGGTAGTCAAAGTACGTCTGTATGTAGAACAGATTTTGGTACCAGTAGTCGCGGCAGTCATCCGCTTCAGCATCCACGAGGGTCTGTAGGGTAGAAATATTACATACCTATACATAAACTTAGAAGCAAAATACTTTTTGTGGTGTCATTTATAAACGCCCATGGTGTATAATATGGGTGCACAACGCCTCGAGTTAAGGCATAGACCTAATGCCCGCTGAGGTCTCTATTTTTTATACTCGTGTCTTGATAAAAATATAATTTATACATCCGTGATCAAATGCCCATGGCGTATACAGGGTGGGCCATAAATTTTTGCAAATAGCAACATAGATTTTTTTTTGTAAACCATAGTCGGAGAAAGGCGCTAATGGCGGGGAAAAGTGCATCGTTTCTTGCAATTTTAATTATGATAAAGCGTTTTACGGGACCACAGCGTGCTTTTTATGTAAAACAATTTTACGAAAACAATGATTTGTACGCCACTGTACGACGTCTTTTTCGTATTGTCTACGGATTGCGCCGTGACAATGATTATCCAAGTGTTAATTTAATCAAGGCTTGGATTTTGAACAAGCAGGTTCGACAACGAATATTAAATAAATTCTGCGGCCACGTTCAAGACGTTAAAACGACAGTAGGGGCTGCCATATCAGCAAAGGGCCGGCCCGTATTTCTTTGAAAAAAATCGAGGAAATAACGTAACTGTTAATTCGGTGGAATACGTCAACATGTTCCAAGAGTTTTCATCCCCACGTTTATATGAATTTAAAGGATATAATATAGACTTGGATACACCAAGATTGAGTGCCATACCATACATCAAACGTCAGTTTACCGGTAGTTAAAGAAATGTTTCCTAACAAATTGATTTCTCGCAGAGGTGATATTCCATGGCCTCAGTGAAGCCCGGACCTTAGACCTTGCGATTTCTTCTTATGGGGACACTTAAAAAGTCGAGTGTATCGCAATAAACCGACGACAATATCTCAATTAAAAGAAAACATCGGCGAGGAAATAGCCGCGATCCCTCGCAGCATGTCTCGGCGAGTCACTCAAAATTTGCGTTGTCGATTGCAGGCGTGCCAACGACGAGACGGGGCACATCTCGACGATGTCATTTACAAAAAATAAATTTCAATAAATATCTAAAACATTTAATAAATAATCAATAAAATATAATTTGTAGCTTTATTTCTATTAATGTTTCAAAAGTGCAATAATTTATGGCCCACCCTGTATATGGTAGCACAACGCCCCGCGGTATGGTATAGGTGTGGGTTTAAGTCCCGCTGGGCTCTCGTATTTTTTCTACTCTTATCTATGTACAAATATCATTATAAATGTTATGTAAGTACCTATGTGATCAAACGCCTATTGTGTATATGGTAACACTAAGCCTCATGTAAAGGAATAGGTATGGGTTCAAGTCCCATTGGGGTCTCGATTTGTTCTAGGTACTTATTACTACATATTTAATTATTATTTATACATACGTGCCAAGTGGGTCCATTACTTGTGTATTTCCACCAAGTCGCTGCAAAGGCCAGAACCACAGCGTAGGGGGGCGTCAGTCTGAAAAATAAGTCAAAATATGAATAAATATAAATCACAACAAAACCAAAAATGGTGAAATTCGAATGGCTACCAGAAAATACCTAGGTTATAATTGCCATACTTGATGACAATCCAGCTAGTCGTTAAACCGCTGTAATATAAAAAACAGCCCTGAGGTCCTAGACAAGCACAAGGTTTAAGGATAACGTTGAACGTTGGCACCTGGTGCTTGGCTGCTTGTGGCCCTTTTTTGTAAAACGACTAGCCGTAATGTAATACGGCGGATTATACGATCTCTCTGTGTGTGTGTGAACGAAACGTGTCACCACACGAATTCAAATTTAAATGTGCAGACATAGAGTTTTAAATCGAGAAATAATTTATTTTCAGTTTCCCATATTTTATGGAGCCGTTCGTATTTGCTTTTCTTACTTTTGCTGACAGGGGGTGGAGGATGGGGGGTCATTTATTGGGACAAACCTGCTTACGTAATACTTGAACGGTCCCTAAAATTTAATAAATGTAGGTACTCACCTAAGCCACCTGAGTAAAATCCCGAGTGGTAGCGAGCTGTAAGACATCTTTTTCTTCTCCTCCATAATGAGAATATTATAAGCCAGCAGGAACCCGGACATCACGAAGAACAGCTGCACGAACAGCGTCGCGTTCAAATAAATATGATTTATCATACTTTTGGGAAACTGAAACAAAATAAGGAAAATTAACAGAATTAAAAAGAGCGGATCTTCGTGACGTTTATAATGCCTGCCTAGTAATTGAAAATTCAGGCTTCTAGTTTTATCTACAACGAAGCTATAAGGGGTTGAAAATGGCCAGAACCGCGAAAAGGATGGTACGGCCGTGGCGATTGTTGTTTCTCGACTTGGCAGGGGCACTACCGTGCCCCCAGATGGTTGCAAATAATGTACTACTAAAACAATATGTGTAGATACCAGTACCAGGAGATAATTTAACTTTTTTTTTTTACTTATTAATACTGTTGGAATGAAACAACTTTAACGGATTCAACTCGCGTATTTTATTTTCATTGGCTGACGTTTCGGAGCCTTTACAGATTCCAATGTATAATAACCGCGAAGGCATCAGAAATTATTATATTGATACTGTTCTCAAATATAGCGATAATAATCATTAAATACAGAGACAATGACTGCGTTTCGAAAACTAGAAGATCCAGCCTAATACACAATAAAATAATGTTATATGCCTAACAGATAAATAGCCAATACGCCACTAATGACCAGTTGAAAAACGGGTTTATAATGAATGATTATGTTTATGTTAACCTTCAAAAATGACTGAATCCGAGGTTTCGCACGACAAGCCTATTTAGGCAATAAATTACTGCTAAAACATTTCTAATAAATATGTCCATAATAATATTATTATAATAAATTTTGCTTGACAAAGTCGATTTAACCTTAGACTTCATTTAAGTACTTAGGTACATTTCTATTCAAAATCATAGCTGAAAGAAATATATTTACATAATAATTAATAATCGACGGCCTGTTGGTCTAGTGGTCAGAGGCCCTGACTATGAAACCGGAGGTTGCGGGTTCGAATCCCGCTAGGGGCAGATGTCAATGTGATGAGCACTGGCATCTGTACCTGAGTCTTGGATGTCTTATATGTATTTATGTATATTTATCCGTTGTCTAGTATCCATAACACAAACTTTGCTTAAAATGGGACTAGATAATTGGTGTGAATTGACCAAAGATATTTATTTATTATTATTATTTATAATTTCTGTTGCTTTGGCGGTTTTTTTTTGACGTTTAGAAAAATTCACAGTTCTCATCTGTCTGAGCTGACGATAGTCTAACGCTAAAGTGACAGCAAATAAAATAAAATATGCGAGTTAAATCCGTTATAGTTAATTTCTGATGCCTTCACGGTTATTACACATTGGAATGAAATGACTATAATCGGATTTAAGTCGCATATTTTATTTCCGTTACAGTTGTTTAATTCCAAAGAAATATTTAATAAACTTTGACGTTTTTTTACTTATTATGTCGCTCGTTGACAGATGACTTACATTTTCCATGAAGCGTGTGTCTGTGGCAGCTGTCATCACTGGGAAATTCGAGTGAGCTATGATCACCCCAATAATGATCATTGTCCTGAAATATATAAAAAAATATATATAATATCTTACCACTATTTCTTTCATATTTCTCTGGAAAGATCTATTATAATGTATTTGACATTACTTAAAGTAATTATTGAAATGAAACAACTATAAACGGATTTATTTTATCTGACGCTTCGAAAACTTTACATTTCCCATATTCGTGTCACGAGTCACGACTGAGCTGACGATAGTCTAATGCTAAACTTATTTTTTTTTGACGTTTAATTAAAGGCATTCAAATTATTAAAAATATTAACAATCAAATACGTAACCTGTACCAAGTCTAAATACATAAAAAAAATGTATTTTGTAACTACTAGCGACCCGCCCCGGCTTTACACATGTGGTGCCATAAACCTTCCTCTTGAATCACTCTATTTACTTACTATAAAAAACCGCTTCAAAATCCGTTGCGTACTTTTAAAGATAGCATGCATAGGGACGGACAGACAGCGACTTTGTTTTACGTATACCTACATTATTATTATTAACATTATTATTATTATTAATTAGATTAAAGTGAATAATAACCTGTTTGATGAATTAATGTTTTTATATCAGCAGTTAATCTTAATAATTACCTTACATTTTTTAATGACGCATATTAAATCTAATACCTGAATGTATATAAAATTGTTTTGCCGCGGTGTGCGTTGCTAAACTCCTTCTAAAAGATTAGGATCCACCCCAATTTTGTTTTTTTTTTCATTTTCTTTTATTTTATAATTTTCTGGATTCAGTATTAAAAATATTCAAAATTTTCACCCTTTTACCAATAACTACTATCCTAACTAATATTATAAATACGTAAGTAACTCTGTCTGGTTGTCACGCTAAAACAACTGAATTAATTTATTTAGTCTAGTAGTCGTAGTAGCGTTTTGTCAGGTTATACAGAGACAGTATAACCTGACAAAAGGCTACTTTTACTTGCCGTTATTAATTCCACGCGGACGGAGTCGCGGGAAAAAGCTTCTTTAATATAAATTCTAAATAAATGCGGTATGAATAATCGGTAAGAAAATCTGATGCCTTCACGGTGAGACATTGGAATGATACAACTTTTAACGGATTTAACTCGCTTATTTTCATTTGACTTTAGCGTTAGACTAGTCAGCTCAGTCGTGCTACGATTATGTAAACTGTAAAGAATCCCAAACGTCAGCAAATAAAATAAAAATACGCTAGTTAAGTCCGTTAATAGTTGCTTCGCGTATTTTACTTCATTGGGTGACGCTTCGGAACTATTACAGTTTCCATAATCGTAGCACGACTGAGCTGACAATAGTCTTATGCTAAAGTCATGGTACGGTACAAAGTTCGCTGGGTCACATAGTATCACTATATTATATGTTAATATATCTTGCGTAAGCGCGAAATACTTTACTGACCCTCTAGGACGAGTTTTTGGCAAATGTTGAACTTAATATATATTAATTTATTATTTAAATCATCCGCGATAAGGTACGTTTTTTAACTGGAGGTATATAGGTATATAACCGGTATATAGTGTGGAGAAACTGGTTATTTAAGCTGAAGGTGTGTACCTCTGATATAGGTTCCGTATTTTTGCTTGTTTTCAATTTAATTCTTAATCATCATTACTGATAAGTTATAAAGTTAATTAATTAATTGGTAACTAATTATTAAATATCATTGTTTGGTAAATTAATTAATCAGTAATAAATCAGAACTCTAAGGCTACCAAGTATATTTACTTATTCTTATGTAGGTAAGTAGATATGTAAAATAATAAAGAACCTGTATTATTGTTATTATTATTTATGCCTTCGCGGTTCTTTATCGTTGGACTATTGTCAGCTCAGTCGTGCTATGAATATGGGAACTGTAAAGTTTTCGAAACGTCAACAAAAAAAGGAAATTACCCGATTTGAATGGTTCATTATTTTTGTTTCATGCAATTTCTTAAAACAAATCTGTTTTTTTTTTTACTATATTTTTTGAAACTACAGACAGATTTTGATACGATTTTCAAAAAGATATATTATTATGTGATTTAAGAGAAAGGTTTATACCTATGTATAATACATATTTATAGTAGAAACACTGATAATTCGTATCAGCATTGCACCCGAGCGAAGCCGGGGCGGGTCGCTAGTATCTTATATTCTTAAAACTTACTTAATTCCATTAAAGAAGACAAGGTTCCTCAGTCTTGGCTCCGGCCCCTCTCCCGCCGGCATCACCAGTCGCCGCCAGTTCCGCCGCAGAGAGAAGCAGAGAAGCAACCCTTAAAATTAATTTAGGTTATAATTTCTGATGCTTCGCGTATATTTCACATAATAATATATTTTACAAGTGTGGCAGCCCTGTCAGCACATTCCCCACAGTCACGTAGATCACGTACCAGATAGATCGAGCAGCGATTTGCGCTGTCTTGATATCTATACTTCCTAACTAATCCTAACTAATATTATAAATGCGAAAGTAACTCTGTCTGTCTGTCTGTCTGTTACGCTTTCACGCTAAAACTACTGGACCGATTTAAATGAAATTTGGTACAAAGAAAGTCTGGAGCCCGAGAAAGAACATAGGCTACGTTTTTAACCGACTTCAAAAAAGGAAGAGTTCTACGCGGACGAAGTCGCGGGCAGTAGTAATATAATAAAGAGGAGAAGTTTGTTTGTTTGGATTGAATAGGCTCCTAAACGACTGTACTGATTTGAAAAATTCTTTCACTGTTGGAAATCTACACTATTCTCGAGTGACATAGGCTAAAAAAGGAATCCGGGCGAAGCCGGGGCGGGCAGCTAGTAAAACAGCAAAGTTTCATACTAACTTTAAATACGCCTTTTTACCTTAGGGGGTGAAATTACAAAAGTCCTGTCTTAGTAGGTACTCCCCTAAGCTATAAATGGAACCCCTGTGCAAAATTTCAAGTTTTTAACCCTTATAGTTTAAGCCCTGCGTTGATACATCAGTCATTTAGATAGATTATTGGAATTAAACACTATAACGGATTTAAATGTAAGTAAATATCGCTTTAGTGTTAGTCTATCGTCAGCTCAGTCGTGCTACGAACATCCTAATCCTAATTCTAACTAATATAATAAAAGCGAAGGAAACACTGTCAGTCTCGCTTTCTCACTAAAACTACCTACTAAAATATTTAAATGAGATTTGGTACAAAGTCTAGAGCCTGAGAAACATACGCCAATGAATTAATTAAATAATTAATTTGTGGGAAACAAGATGATCTGCGTATTGGACCTTGAGATTGACCATTGAATATAACGTAAAACGTGACTTGCAAAAATTATCTTCGTGGTCTGCCGAGGGCCGTGGTAGACATATTTTGTTTACAATTTGTTTGTTAGTAGGTAAACGGGTCGATATTGGAATGTAATACAAGAACAAATTATACATTATCACTACGTAGTATAAAACAAAGTCGCTGTCGCTGTCTGTCCGTCCCTATGCTTAAATCTTTAAAATTATGCAACGGATTTTAAAGCGGTTTTTTTTATAGATAGTGATTCAAGAGGAAGGTTTATAGCACCCGTGTGAGGCCGGGGCGGGTCGCTAGTAGTTTTAAAAAATATAATATATAAAATTATGTCGAAGCTCAAAAATCTATGTCCAATACATAATATTATTTACCTATACCTATACCATAAATATTATAAAATGATCTAGTATTGACTCTTTCTAATTTGTTAATGGTAACATTGTAGTTATCTCTGGTAACAAAGTAGTAAATTTTTCGTTAAAAATTATATAGGTAATATATATTTTTAAATGATACCTATTCTATTAATGAAAAAATTCAATTAATGAATGGAAGCTGATACAATGCACTATGAATACTATGTAAAATCTATAAGAACCCGTGACGCTACAAATAATTAAAATAAAAAAATGTGGTGGGACATGAGCACTACCTACCAATTTTTTATATACCTACCTACTTATAGGAATATAGACGGGTTTAGAACCGAGTTCTAATAAATCAATAGAACGTAATTACCTAAATATAAGGAACATAATTAAATTCAACTTACCAAAAGCATTTTTTTCAGTAACCAACCATGAATCATAAATACTTCCAAGCACAGTAAGCAAAATGATTGACAGAAGTAACACAGCCACAACATAGTGTCCAGGGGTCAATATGATGGGGTCGTTATGTCCCGTGCAGTGCACCCGGTCCCGGTGCAGCCTGGCCTGCAGCCGGTAGTCGCGGTGCAGCGACTCGTTCAGGCAGCCCTCGAGGGCGCGGTGCAGCTCCGCTGTTCTATTCAAGTGCTCTTTGCAAGTCTTCGTGACGCAAACTCCCCAGTGTATGAGCGAGTGGTTGTAATGTGTCATTGTTCTTTCTGAATATTCCTGGAAAGATAAGTTTTGATGACGCAAACTCTCTCGTTTTTAACCCCCGACGCAAAAACGATGGGGTGTTATAAGTTTGACGTGTCTGTGTGTGTGTGTGTCTGTCTGTGGCATCATAGCTCCCTAACGCATGAACCGATTTTGATTCTGTTTTTTTTGTTTAAAAGGTGTATATGTCGGGAGTGTTCTTAGCTATGTTTTATAAAAATCGTCTCAGTAGTTTAATATTTAGGGGGGGTTAAAGAGGGGATGTAAAAATAAATGTCTACAAATATACTCGAGAGGGGTATCCAATGAAAGAGGGTGACGAGTACATTACAAAATTGAAATCATAATGAAAATCGGTTGAGTCGTTCAAAAAATATTGGGAGTGAAAGTGGGGATGGAAAACCAAATGTCTACAAATATACCCGAGTGGGGTATCAAATGAAAGAGGATCGCGTTTACATTACAAAATTGAAATCATAATCAAAATCGGTTAAGTAGTTCAAAAATTATGGGGAGTAATAGTGTAAATGGTAAGCCCAATGTCGACAAATATACCCGAGTGGGGTATCAAATGGAAGAGGATAACATGTACATTACGAAATTCCATGTGAAATGGAAATTAGTTAAAAATAATAATATGTAGTAGGTACCTACGTACCTACTTACAAAAAGTATGAAATAAAAAAATAAATTAAAAATTTAACAAACCCCCGACATAAAAACTAAAAGGCCCTCTAAATTCCGCTTTTCATTTAGGTGTACCTACTTACCTAATATTTACAATCTACCTAAACCTACGGTCCCCCCGACATGACGTTTTCTTTGTAGAAATATTAATACTTAGGTAACTAATATTAAGATTTTATTATTGTTACACTTTTTAGAGGGCCTTTTAGTTTTTATGTCGGGGGTTTGTTAAATTTTATGAAGTAGATTTGGGTTCAAATGTGTTCTGGATTGTTCTATGCTTGTTTATTCAAGATAGATATGTTTAGCGTTCGCCTATCGTCAGCTCAGTCGTGCTACCAATATGGGAACTTAAAGTTTTAGAAATGTCAACAAATAAAATAAATTACGTGAGTTAATTCCGGTTACAGTTTCATTCCAATGTGTAATAACCGCGAAGACGTCAGAAATTATTAGGTACTATATTTGTGTTGCGGTGTTTTATTTGGGTGACGAAAAATAGCATAGGTACATTAAAAGAAAAATGCATAATATATTATTAGTACCATTGTATATATACGTAAGCATGAGGGGAGGGGGGTAAGAGCTTTGCTTACCTTTGCTGACAAGGGGGACGGGGGTAAACAATTGTGATACATCTCCTTACGTAATACTTGAACGGCCTCTTTCACTGTTATTAAGGTAAGCGCGTAGTTAGGATTTTGTTAGGCGTAGACAAACTTAGAATGTAGGTTATAGGTATCTAAGGTAATTTTCGACACTCGCAAGGAAATCATAACCTATATGGAACTTCTAGGGCTTCGCCCCCCCTGCCTCTACGGGTAGGTACTTACTTTGATGATGTCCAAGAGTTCATTAGGTTCGTCGGAGTATAGTTCAGCATCAACATGGCAGTACAGGTCCCCAGGATGTCGCAGACAGGAGTCGAACTGGTCCAGCCGGAACACGGGCGGCAGCCGGTCGTACTCCGTGTCTGATAAACAATTTGATTGATGGATTGTTATCTACTTGAAGTGTATTTAAGTTTATTAAATTATAATATAATTCATAGGACCACACGGTAAGTAAGTACCTATAAGATTTTAAATAAAAAAATAATCATCAAAATCATGCAATCAATCATCAGTCGAAAGTTCTGGTAGGCAACAAAAAAAATAGCCAAATTGAGAACCTTTTAATGAAGTCGGTTAAGAAGCAAAAATTAATTAAATACCTAATTGACAGAAGCTGTTATAAATTGCTTTTGAATACAGGTTTTTAATTATTATTTCATGCAAATATTTCTAAACTGATTTATAATCTGTAAAGAAATATAAATGGGTCATTTAAAAATTTACGCGGGTAATTGAATATCCATTTTTTTTAATAACAAGCTCAAAAAAGTCTGTATCCTAGGTATACATAATACCTATGCCATAAACATCCACGAATGTAAAAACTTCTTAAAAAAAAGATCTAGTATTGATCCTTACCAATTTCTTAAGGGTAACATTGTGGTTATCTCTGGTAACAACGTGGTTCGCTTTCCATTAAAAAATAAAAAATAATAATACTAAGTAGGTATCTACTTCTATCAATAAATGGATATTGATATTATGCACTATGAATCCTATATAAAATCAGTTAGGACCCGTAAATGCCCGTAATGCTACAAAAAATAAAAATCAAAAATTGATGTGGGACAAATTTACATGTGCAAAATTTCAAAATGACCCAAATTTTATGTGTTTCATTTCGATCCGTTTCATGCACCACTAATTTGAATTCACTAATCACGTTACCTAATAAATATTATTATAATAATTATATTAGGTACATAATTTATAATAAAATTATTTAATTGTGGTACGGAACCCTCTTCACGATATACAAACGCACACTTAACTTGATCTAATTAAAATTAAAAATTGCTACAGGGGTGGTAATATTAATATCTAGTAAAAAATACTTACCATTTAAATTATAAATGATACCATAACTGCACTTAATAGCTATCAGAAATATAAATGAAAATAACATTTTTTTAAACTTAATTATGGTAACTAATTTGTTGTAGTTTTTTTTTTATTATAACTATTGTTTTACTCCTCGTCCGTCTTCTAAGACTGTTCTTTAACCACTAAATCATTTGAAAATTCCGGTTCCATACAAATTTTAACAAGAAACCGGTAGGCACGTTTAAAAACGCCCTTTGGGGACTCTTTAAATTTAACATATTTTTTTTTTGCAATGGGATATAAGTAGGTGGGTAACTATATTATTTAAAAATGGGAGGTAAAAAAAAACTTTTTAAAAAGTAGTAGGTACATTCTCAATTCACAGGTTTAGCATACATTCATATCACCATGTAGGCCTTTTAACTTGTTATAAAAAAGTGGTATAATAAGACGGTCAGTTACATTTTTTTTTTTGTTTATTTATTCTTGCCCTGGAAGGTCAGTTACAGAACTAAAAAAATGTTGCCAACGTGAAAAATGAAAAAAAAAATTAAACAAAAATGCAAATTGGAATGAAACAACTAGGTATTAAATTAACAAATTTAACTCGCGTATTTTTATTTTATTTTATTTATGACGTTTCGGATTCTTTACAGTTTCCATAATCGTAGCACTACTGAGCTGATAATATAACGCTAAAGTAAATAGAATAAAATAAAAAATCGCGAGTTAAATCCGTTAATAGTTTCATTCCAATGTGTAATAACCACGAAGGCATCAGAAATTATTAAAAAAGCAAAGTCAAAGATCGATAATGGAAGTTCATGACGTCATTATATTATGTTGAACCTATAATGAAATAGCTAAATAATTAATTTATACGTGTATCAAAGTATATTTGACCATTGTATTTTGTCTCCATTGTTATTCAACTTGTATGCGGAAGTAATTTTTAAGGAAGCTTTATAGATAACCTGACGAGTAAGTCATAATGAACAATTATTGACAACATATTATTATCTATATTATTATACTAATATAATAAAGAGGAAAAGTTTGTTTCTTTGTTTGGAATAGGCTCCTAAACGACTGGACTGATTTCAAAAATTCTTTCACTGTTGGAAAGCTGACAACACACTATTCCCGAGTGACATAGGCTATAAAAAAGGGATCCGTGCGAAGCCGGGGCGGACAGCTACTTATTATAATAAGTAATTGTACTTACTAGTGGTCCCACTGCAAAGCGCTACATTAATCAATCTATTTGACAATTGGAATGAAACAACTATGATCGAACTAAACTAGCTTATTTCATTTTATTATATTGGCTGTCCTTTCGGGTTCTTTACAGCTTCCATAATCGTAGCACGAGTGAGCTGACAATAGTCTAACGCTAAAGTCACTTTTCAAGTTCATAGGTTGTACCTAGCCGTGACGTCGCAAGCTCCACTCCTGAACTTTGGAAGCGCTTATCTTTGGCATTTATTATTCGATTGAGAAAAGAAAAAAATACATGTCTATATATTTTTTGAAAATATGCTTGATGGACAAAGAAAAACATTTGTCATGCCTGTTCTCTTTCATTAAGTACGGTGTTATGATTAAGAGAGGCTTACTTATGTGAGAAATAATTTTAAAAGTTGCGCATTAAATAAATAAAATTAAGAAGTATACGACAATATTATTATTAACGTTCGTATAATTTCTGATTTTTTCGTTTCGCTTTAGCGTCCGACTATCGTTAGCTCATTTGCGCTATATTGTTGCGAATATGGGAAATGTGAAATTTTATAATATTAAATAAATAAAGAACCACTTAACTTTAAACAGGAACTAAATAACTATTTAATAAAAGACAAACTCAGTTCAATCATTTTAATAGGGAGATTATAAGACAAATTTTAATAACTACCTAAGACCTTATGCTAATATATTTAAAGTTCAAATTTGTTCTTGATCTCAGCAATATCTTTATCGCTGCAATCCTCTTCCTTCTTGCAGTATTCTAGCAGAGACTCCAATGCTGCAAAAAAAAATAACATTAACATTAATAATTCTACATTGGAATTAAACAACTATTAACAGATTTAACTCGCGTATTTTTATTTTATTTGTTGACGTTTCGGATTCTTTACAGTTTGCATAACTGTATAAATTTCCATAATCGTAGCACGACTGAGCTGACAATAGTCTAACGCTAAAGTGATTTACACAGTTATGCAACCTGTATGTTTGCAAACTGTAAAGAATCCAAAACGTCAGCAAATAAAATAAAATAAAAATACGCGAGTTAAATCCTATAATTGTTGTTTCATTCCAATGTGTAATAACCGCGAAGACATCAGAAATTATTAGTACTTAATTCTACTTAAAATATATTTTTTATTAAAACAACAAACACAAAACTAGAAAAATAAATTAACAAAAGAAGACACTTGAAAATTTATGTAAATTTAAGACTTATAATAATATTATTATGGTCTGAAATGGGACGACACGGGAAGCACCCCTGTTTGTACCCAGATTTGTGACTTTAGGGAGTGAATTTTCAAAAAATCTTTCTTAGTACTTCTTTAAATTAAATCCGTCTCCCTTAAAATTATAGATGTACAATATGACATACGACTTTGTAACTATCTATACTAATATTATAAAGAGAAAAGGTTTGTTTCGATTGAATAGGCCAGAACGGCTGGACCGATTTCAAAAATTCTTTCACTGTTAGGAAGCTACACTATTCCCGAGTGACATGGGCTATAAAAAAAGATGATCCCTGAGAAGCCGGGGCGGACAGCTAGTAATGTATAAAATAATAAGTAATAAACAAATCTAATCTAATCTATATTACCATTTTCTTTACACACTCGTCATCTGTTTTATAAAATACCTTTTTTATCATTGTCCTGTAGGAAAAGCATAATGGCGGACAATCTTTTGACTCTACTCAGTCCCTTTAAATATGCCGTAACAGTCTTCTCTTTAAAGTGTTCTCTATTCTTCTCTTTATTCAAAACTTCTAACAAATCGGAGAGAATGTCGCTTTCCAAAGCGTTGTCGAATATATTGGGAATCTTGTTAGGATCGATAATCTGTAATGAAATGTGAATTAGAAAATATCATGCATTCTCACAAACTTTTGCGTTTAAACAACGCTGTATTTTTTATTATACTTTATACATTATCTTTTTTAATGATTCATAATAAAATATATTATATGACTAAATTTAAAAATCAAGTACCAGGTGGGTCTTTTTTGATTATCACGTTAGATTAAGCGTCATAAATTTCATCATTATTGAGAAACAAATTAATCTAAGCTAATACTGACACTCAGATAATCAGCCCTGATCGTCGCAGAATAAATAAATCTAATCTAATACAATCAAATACTCGAACAGTACCGTCGAGGAATAAAAAAATCTAATCTAATCTTATACTCACACACGAATACTCAACCAAGACCGGCGATGAATAAATAAATCTAATCTAATACTAGCACACGAACAATCAACCACGACCGGCGAGGAATAAATACATCTAATCTAATACTAACACACGAATAATCAACCACGACCGGCGAGGAATAAATAAATCTAATCTAATACTAACACACGAATAATCAACCACGACCGGCGAGGAATAAATAAATCTAATCTAATACTAACACACGAATAATCAACCACGACCGGCGAGGAATAAATACATCTAATCTAATACTAACACACGAATAATCAACCACGACCGGCGTGGAATAAATACATCTAATCTAATACTAACACACGAATAATCAACCACGACCGGCAAGGAATAAATACATCTAATCTAATACTAACACACGAATAATCAACCACGACCGGCGAGGAATAAATACATCTAATCTAATACTAACACACGAATAATCAACCACGACCGGCAAGGAATAAATAAATCTAATCTAATACTAACACACGAATAATCAACCACGACCGGCGAGGAATAAATACATCTAATCTAATACTAACACACGAATAATCAACCACTACCGGCGAGGAATAAATAAATCTAATCTAATACTAACACACGAATAATCAACCACGACCGGCGAGGAATAAATACATCTAATCTAATACTAACACACGAATAATCAACCACGACCGGCAAGGAATAAATAAATCTAATCTAATACTAACACACGAATAATCAACCACGACCGGCGAGGAATAAATAAATCTAATCTAATACTAACACACGAATAATCAACCACTACCGGCGAGGAATAAATAAATCTAATCTAATACTAACACACGAATAATCAACCACTACCGGCGAGGAATAAATAAATCTAATCTAATACTAACACACGAATAATCAAACACGACCGGCGAGGAATAAATAAATCTAATCTAATACTAACACACGAATAATCACTCATGGTCGTGGAATACTTCAATTCGAATATAAACTTAAAACTGATGTTAGGTTAAATTCGTGGTTATTGCGAAATAAATCTAATCTAATCTAATACTCACACTCAAATAATCGCTCTTGGCCGTAACGTTCCCGTTGAAATACTTCCATTCGGCAATAAACTGAACGCTGTTGTCCGGTGGCGTTAGATTCTTAACGCACAAGTTTACAACGCCCTTGTCTACACCAAAAACATAATTATTCATATTCTCTATATCCTGTGGTTCAATGAATTTCACATCAGGTTTGTTTGTTGGTTCCGATGATATTTTCTCGTCTTTCTGTTCATTGTTGTTTGAATCGCCCCGGGCGAGGGGATCATCTATTTCTAATATTTCGAGTCGGGTAGCAGGTTTGTCTGGTTCAGTTTTGCCTAGTTGTATCTCTTGTATCGGTATGGATTTTAGTGGTCGCTGAAATTAAAAAAAAAATATATATTTAGAAACTAGATTGTGGAACATCCTTAAAGTACGTCACACATTAAGAAGGAGGGGTCGAGCAAATGTTATATTGTACTAGCTTCTGCCCGCGACTTCGTCCGCGTGGAACTTCTCCTTTTTTGAAGTCGGTTAAAAAGTAGCCCATGTTCTTTCTCGGGCTCCAGACTTTCTTTGTACCAAATCTCATTTAAATCGGTCCAGTAGTATTAGCGTGAAAGCGTAACAGACAGACAGACAGACAGAGTTACTTTCGCATTTATAATATTAGTAGGGATGACAAAGAGTAAGAGGTGATAAATTTCGTGACGTTACATTTCAAAATGTAATGGTTACAACTAATAGTTTTAAAATGCCAAATGAGAACCCTCTTACCCAATAATCTAAAATCTCAATAAATAACCATTTCTTTTACTATTTTTAGTATTTGTTGTTATAGTGGCAACAGAAATAGATCATCAGAAAAAATAACAACTGGACAACTACCACAGTTCATGAGATACTGCCAGAAGGACGGACAACGAAGTCTCAGTAACAGGGTCCCGTTTTACCTTTTAGATCACGAAACCCTAAAAAGGGCGTAATCTTACCTTAAACATTGGAATGAAACAACTATACCAGATTTAACTCACGTATTTTATTTGCTGACATTTCGAAAACTTCACAGTTCCCATATTCGTACAACGACTGAGCTGACGATGGTCTAACCCTAAACAAACGTCAAGCAACAAAATAAGCGAATTAAATCCGTTTATAATTTCATTCCAATGTGTAATAACCATGAAGGCATCAGGAATGATTATTTATTGTACAAAAAAACAACTAAATAATGTACAAAAGGCGAACTTAATGCCATACGGCATTTTCTACCAGTCTACCTTTGAAATAAACATAGAGCATGTGTAATACACGTATAATAAATTCAATATAAAATATATAATATAGTACATTACGCACCTCGGTCAGTAAAATGAAAAATGTCTCAGATCACATGTAATTGTCGTCCGAGGCGAAGCCGAGGTTGACAAAAATGTGATCTGAGGCTTTTTTATTTTACTGGCCGAGGTCAGTATACTATTTTTCTGTTCGACGAAGCCAGAAAGCGGAAATTTCATTTAGCGAAGCGACCACAAAGTTGGCGCTTTCTGGCCGGAGGACGGAAAAATATATTATCTCACCTTAGACCTCAAATGCGGCGGTTTCTTCACCGTTTTGATCACCGTGATGTCTTCACCGATACCGTCCTTCCATTTGTCCAGTTCCGTGGGTACGTTCAGCTCGGCCGACTGATCAGTCGTCAGTTCCACGATCAGCGGCTTGTCTTCAGTCGCGAACGACTTGCTCTCCGAGGTGGGGGTCGATGATGGTGATGACTTAGATTTTGACTGGAATTAATATGCGTTGTATGAAATAATATGGCCAGTCTCCATTTTAGCTAGTCCCTATTCTCGCTAACCCCAGCCTAGATATCCTGGGAATCTATAATCTAGAAATAATTGGGCTGAGTTTAGCTAGGATAGGCCCCAGCTAGTCCCACCCCAATTATTCGTCATCTCAACCTAGATATCCCCCATCCTATCTGGTCCCAGTTCAACTACTCCTCATCATAGCTAGTTCCGGGTTAGTTATTACCCATCGTATCTAGTCCCAGCCCAGCTAGTCCTCGATTTAGTTGATCCCCATACTTAATATTAGCTGGACTAGAGTCCAGTTAGTCCCAGTCCAGCCATGCTCAGACCAGCTCAGGCGCGTGCAGCTGGGGGAGCGGAAGTATAGCGCCAGGGTAGGCACTTTAACATAAGTGACATTGTGCCTATATGAAATGCACGCCCGTGGCCCAGCTAGTCCTCATCCTTGCTAGTTGCTGATCAGCCCCAACCTATCTAGTCCCCAGCCGTTTCTGGAAGTGAGGACCTGCAGCTGTTTCCCGTCATGTAATCCTAGTTAATCCCAGCCCATCTAGCCCCCATCCTAGTTAGTCCCAACTCACCCCCTTGGTCCCCATCCTGGCAGTGATGGCTTGCAGCTGTTTCTGCGCGGCCGCGTTGTGGGGCTCCAGCCGGAGCACCTCGGCGAGGTCCCGCGAGGCGGCGCGGAGGCTCCCGAGCCGCTCGCGGGCGGTCGCGCGCCGCTGCAGCGCCTTCACGTACGACGGGTCCAGGGCTAGGGCTTCGGTGCAGTCCGCCTCGGCTTGGTGGAGGCTGTTGATGTTGATACACGGTTGGTTTGAAGGAAATCGGAGAGTGGGAGTAGGACTTGTGCACTATATAGATGAACTCAAAAATGACTATACAGATTTGGATGAAAATTGGTGGGGTGGTAGCTTAAAACTAGGCGAAGGACAGTACTTTTTATCCCCTTTTTACCATAAAAGAAATGATCAGTTCATTTGTTAAAATGGTACAACAAAACGCAACAACATCAATATGCAATAGCATAAGACTATTGTCAGCTCAGTCGTGGTATGATTATGGAATCTATAAAGGCTCCGAAATGTAAGCCAATACAATAAAATACGCGAGTTAAAGCCGGTTCAAGTTGTTTCATTCTGATAAACAATACGCGGGTTAAATCCGTTGATTCATTCCAATATGTAATAACCGCAAAGGCATCAGAAATTGTACCTGTCTTTCTTAAGATAGCAGAGTCCCCTATTGGCGTAATAGATAGCATCGTCCTTCACCAGCTGTATCGCTCGGCTGTAGCATGATATGGCCTCATCCCACTTCTCCTGCTTGACAAATCCGTTTCCCTGTAAAAATAATATATAAATGCATCATAGAACAATTGAAATCATCATTGTAACTATTTAAGGTTTAAATTTATCTACACTAATATAATCAAAAGACACAATTCAGTTGAGATCAGAAGCAAAACTCATTTATTTCACAAGTACCCACAATTGTCAATACAAAAATAATCATAATCTACCCAACCTAATATTAATACATAATAATAATAAAGAGGAAAGGTTTGTTTGCATTCAATAAGCTCAAAAACTGGTCATAAGATGGTACAACAGGAGTGTTTATTGTGCGCAGATGAAGTAGCGGGCTTCTGCCTGTTCGTTTTAAATATATAACCTTTAAACAAACTTACTCTCTCCTTCTCGAACTGGGCCTCCTCTCGGAGCTTCTCCTGCTTGGCTTGCAGGCTCTTGTTGCTGTCCATCGAAGTGGGACCCACATCTTCCATGTCTACTTCCTCGCACGCTTTGTCCTTAAACACAATATGCACAACATATTATAATTATGAATATTTTCTTTATCTGAGTAGATAAATCAAAAATTATTGGACACAATTCTTTCCCTGATTTGAATAATAAATGAAAAAGATTAGCGGTTCAATAATTTTGGAGGGGATTTTGTGACATCACGGTATATAAATTTTACCATAATGTGATGGCACAGGCCCCACTTGTTTGTTTCCTTTACCCAGTTGTCTTCTCTATTATATTCTTAACTAGCAGTTCCAGCAAATAGTTGCTAGGCAAACCAGCGCTACATTAATTAATTGATTTGAGAAATGTTGTCTTGGAGATGGCCCTATGTTAATATTTTCATATTAAATTTAATTTTCTAATTTAATAATTTATTCTTTAGTTCAGACTTTCTAAAAATGTTCCTTTATACAATAAACATACACTGGCAAAGCTTTTGTTGTTCAACTTAAAAGTCATAACTTACAATGTGATCATAATTCCTTTGTTTCACTTAATCATATCCTTTGTTCATAATTACAAAGTAGGCAAAAACAAAACACAATTATTACAAAATTACATATTTTTTGAGTAGTATTATGTATACTTACAGCATCAAAGTTATCCCAGCTTTTATAATCGAAGGAAGATATGCGCTGCTGTGGTTTTTTCGTAGCTACAATAGGCCTGTCTTTCTTCACTTTACTTCTCACTGGTGGCAAGTCCTGACCTCAAAAATTAGCATTCGGATTAATCATCCGCAAACGAGGACCACTCAACAACGTAGAAATGTAAAATATAAGTAGTATAAAGAAACAAATACCGCCATGACATAAAATACGCGACAACGCCACTAACAAAAACATTTTGTGATCTAACTTACTTATTTGACTGTACCTACGTGACACAACACTAATGAAGTAAACTAAATATACGAGCTATTGATTTACATATGAATTATAACCGTAAATGTCTTTGAACCTGCTCAAATTCGCCGTTTAAAGCGGCCTCTTTTCGTTTCATTTCGGTCTCCCAGTTTTGTAAGTCAGTCAGGTATGTTTGTAGAGTTTTTACGTTATCTCGGGCCTGCCTTTGTATCTCGAACGCTTTGTCCATTTTTTTCTTTACTTCTACAGGGATGGGGGTTGTTTTTTTACCTTAGAACGAAAGATAACAGCTTTGTTAGATCAATAGCAAACTCCTGTCAACCTCAAACAATTTTTTCACGTTGTCATGGCGCTGGTTTCGTTCAGAAACGCGTTACGAAATTTTAAAAGTGTGAAAACTTATTTATTTAAGTAAATAAATAATAGCTTAAATGTATAAGTATACAGTATCTAATTTTAATTAGTTAAATTTGTACTAATAAATTACTTAGATTAATACATTTTGTATTGTTTTAATTTTTTTTAAGTCTTGTATTATCTAGAAAAACTTTCCAATGTATAGCTGTATGAACTTACTTCATAACCGCGAAGGCATTAAAAAAATGTAAAGTTTTTAATTTTTTTTCTAACTTTCAATAATGAAAAAGGCTATTTAAAACAAAAACGTGACTTAGGTAGGTACATACCATGTTTTAGAAGTAGGTAGGGACCTACATTTAATTTTAATTGTAACTTTATTGACCCGAATTTCTTTATTCATAATATTTTTAAAAATCTGCATTTAGCTAATAGCTCCAATCATCGTCCAATATTCTTTCCCCATATTTAAACTGTAATCAAACCCAAAGACCAAAAGACCGGTGCAATTAATGTTTCAATTAGTGTAACCTTGATTTTTGACCCAATATTACATTTATAACGAACGGGTCAAATAAGAGGACCTTTCGTGAGTGAGATGATGAAACTGTGATTTATGAAATCTTTAACATAGTACTACCTAAGTAAGGTAAAATAAATTTATTTTAACTTACATACCTACCTACTAGTTACTCTAGTTAGTTAGGTTGACTGACTTGTTCATTTTTATTTTCAAGTAGGTAGGTAGATAAGCAAAGACAATAGATGACATTCAGCCACTACAACTAAATGAGTAAACGATTAATTTTTGGACGAATTAAATCTATGGTATCATAATTATTATCATTGATACCGTATGCATGTAAGAGGTAAATGGTTAGTCAAACAGGTCGATGGCCTAGCGTTCAGTCAGTCTATGACTAGGTACAAAGCGAGGTTAGGAATTCAAATCCGGTTATGGGCAGATGTTACTGCGATGAGTAGGTAGATTGGTACCATCGCAGTTATTTCACATTGGAATTAATGAAACAATTAGGTAGGTAAGTACTTATAACGTATTTAACTTGCGTATTTTATTTTCTAACGTTTTTTACATCTCCCATATTCGTAGCACGACTGCGCTGATAGTCTAATGTTGAAAAATGTAAAATCACTTTAGCAAAAACTGCTTTAAATAAAGAATTCTCGTCCGCTCTGAAAGGTCATTTATGCATTTGTGAAATAGATTAATCAACCTTGACTCCAAAACAATGAAATTGAATTAAAAAAAATAACACGCGAACATCGAAAAGCGATATTCTCACATTAATGTAGGATGTTATTTATTAAATTACGTGATTAGATTAAAGACGTGAGTTTTGTTTCTTAAATAAAGGCAGGTGCATATTACACAGATCTAAAGCCTGGGTGCCTAACCTGAAATTAGGTACCCCCGCGGGGGTAAAACTTGTATTTCGCGGTAACAATCAGCTGGTAGTTGTCTCGGACGCCGAATTTCAAAGTGACAAGTCTGAGCACAGCGTAGCGCCGACTAGCGCGCGAGCTCGTCGTTGTGAGGAGGGGAAATCAGTGACCCTAGTTAGGTCATAAGGGTAACGGAACTAAAAAGTTTAAGAACCATTGACCTAAAGGGAGCTAACTCAAAAACCTAATGTTTTGAGTTATGCACACCTTTGTTACTTTCAGCAAAACCTACCTACCTACCACTTAAACAGATTTAAGATAACTCTTCAAGCTTCATAAAAAACATAAATCTATACAGAAAACTCCTGCGTGCATAATAGCTAAGTATTATAATATTAATAAGTTTTTCGCCTTTCTTTGAAAAATAATATTTTTGAGTTACATACCTAGTTGCCCTTATAATATCTAGGTGTGCGATACATTTATTTTTTTATACGTAGGTAAGTACTTTGTTGCAACAAAAGTTTCTCACTCATAGTGAAATCGTCAAAAAATATAGAAATTGGATCGATATTTTTGGTTCAATAGGTACCATTAGTTTTTACCTAATTATCTTGGTAGGTACCTGCAAAATATCATTATAAACTAACACAACCCTAATTCATGTAAAACCCTAAATTTGATTTAATGACTTATACCAATAGGTTACCAAGTTAATTGTAATAATAAACCCATAAATATAATTTAACACACGTCATAAATATACAAAGTAATAAATACATTGATCATCTGTCTGCACCTTGCTTAAATCATGAATCAATTTGAATACAGATTACGCAAAGTTAATTTATTGGTGTAAGTTGGTACGACGGCAATAAAATCGGTATAGATTAGATAATTTTAGATGCTTTCCTGGTTATTACACACTAGCAGTTCGCCCCGGCTTTGCACGGATCCCTATCTTTTTCAAAATATTCTATAGCCTATGTTACTCAGGGTGAACGTAGCTTGTCGGGGGACCCTTCATCCGCAAGAGGCCTACTAGACGGAGGGTGCCACTTCATCCGGTCACCCATAATGTCTGACGGCCGGTACATACAGGCTATCCGTCGGGACACCACAGTCGAATGCGCAAGTTATCCTGTGGTGTCCCATACTGACGGTGAGGGTAGACGCTGGTTTTTAGTGGGTAGTCTGGGTATCATCTCAGGAGTCCCACATAACCACCCGACGCTCCCCCGGGCTAGGGTGGTATGCGTAACGCATTTTCCAGCGATAAAAAAAAAAAAAAAGGTTTAACGTAGCTTTCCAAGAGTGAAAGAATTTTTCAAATTGGTCCAGCTTTTGGAGCTTATTCAATCTAAACAAACAAACAGACCTTTTCCTCTTTATAATATTAGTATACCTATACAAATAAGACTTTAATAATGATGCAGAATGTTAAATGTCATCTATGTAGAACATCGGCCTTGCATCTGGTGCACATATGTTTTTGCAACATACAGACGACACGTACCAAAAGAGACTAGATAGAGACCAATTAATCTGAAAAGTTTAATCTGTACCTACCTAGTCATACTTAACTTAACTTAAATAACAAAGAGAACAATTTGCCAAGAAAATATAAGCAAGCGAGAATTATTCCTAAAAAGTTAACTGTATGTAACAATCAAAGTAAAAAATAAAAATAATAAGTCTGGAAATACTAATTAGGTATGTACTAGCTTTTTTTTACTGAAGCGCAGGTTGGCCAGCTAATGGGCCTTTACTGCAAAACCGGACGAGTGGCGAGCCTCCTGAGAGGAGGCTTTCAAGCCTTTTACATTCTAGCGCTTCCTCAAGTATATTAGGCTTATTAACATGCACAAGTTGATTATAAGTTAGATATAGGAATTGATCGTATAATTGCCCCCAAATCCTTTTAAACTTGTTGGGTGGATCTTCGAGCTTTTGAGACGCCGTCATTGTCCTCTACATCTATATCTATCTATATCTATGTTTGCAAATAATATTATTAAGTATCGATTGAAATAGTATTCGTAACAGTATCGGGGGATAATATGATTCAAATTTTTGTTACTTATTGACTCTGTTCTTAAATATTGATGTAGAGGACAATAGATGGACAAACGCTCAAAGATCTACCCTGTTACAAGTTACTTACAAGAAAAAAATAGGTAGGTAGTTTAAAAATAGGTAGCTATATAAGCACTGATTTTACTTGTTGTCTAGGGAGGTAATTAAGTAAGCTCGAAGCATACACAAGCCTCCTTGTTTTTTGTGCATTACGAGGCAGTAATTATAAATAAGTGATATCACTTTAATCCGGGTGCCAAAACGTTGGTCAGAAAACTTAGCCAATTAAGCGTATAATATGACATCATATATAATCTGTCACGAATTATAAAGAGGGTTCTGTTTAACAATAATATAATGTATAGAGAAAATAAATCTATATACTTATAAGACACATGCTTCTAAGCTTATAGTGTTGTTTCTCATCACAGGTAAGTAGCTTGTCTCTCATCAGAAGGCCAGTATCTTGTCTCTCATCACAGGCCAGTAGCTTGTCTCTCATTACAGGCCAGTAGCTTAAATCTCTCTACACAGGCCAATAGCTTGCCTCTCATCACAGGCCAATAGCTTGTCTCTCATCACAGGCCAATAGCTTGTCTCTCATCACAGGCCTGTAGCTTGTCTCTCATCACAGGCCAGTACCTTGTCTCTCATCACAGGCCAGTAGCTTGTATCTCATCACAGGCCAGTAGCTTGTTCCTCGTCACAGGTCAGGAGCTTGTCTCTCATAACAGGTCAGTAGCCTGTCTATCGTCACAGGCCAGTAGCTTGTCTATCGTCACAGACCAGTAGCTTGTCTATCGTCACAGGCCAGTAGCTTGTCTCTCATCACAGGCCTGTAGCTTGTCTCTCATCACAGGCCAGTACCTTGTCTCTCATCACAGGCCAGTAGCTTAAATCTCTCTACACAGGCCAATAGCTTGTCTCTCATCACAGGCCAGTAGCTTGTTTCTCATCACAGGTAAGTAGCTTGTCTCTCATCAGAAGGCCAGTATCTTGTCTCTCATCACAGGCCAGTAGCTTGTCTCTCATTACAGGCCAGTAGCTTAAATCTCTCTACACAGGCCAATAGCTTGCCTCTCATCACAGGCCAATAGCTTGTCTCTCATCACAGGCCAATAGCTTGTCTCTCATCACAGGCCTGTAGCTTGTCTCTCATCACAGGCCAGTACCTTGTCTCTCATCACAGGCCAGTAGCTTGTATCTCATCACAGGCCAGTAGCTTGTTCCTCGTCACAGGTCAGGAGCTTGTCTCTCATAACAGGTCAGTAGCCTGTCTATCGTCACAGGCCAGTAGCTTGTCTATCGTCACAGACCAGTAGCTTGTCTATCGTCACAGGCCAGTAGCTTGTCTCTCATCACAGGCCTGTAGCTTGTCTCTCATCACAGGCCAGTACCTTGTCTCTCATCACAGGCCAGTAGCTTAAATCTCTCTACACAGGCCAATAGCTTGTCTCTCATCACAGGCCAGTAGCTTGTTTCTCACCACAGGTCAGTAGCTTGTCTCTTTGGTGGGTTCATGACAGCTAGAATCTTCATCGATTGCTTATCGTACGGATCTCCAAAAAGCTCCATATCCTGTATTTCCTAATTGGCAGATTACTACACTTTAAATGAAAAAATAAAAACGCCTCAAGTAATCTTGAACTCGTCACGAAAAGGCCTATATGCCGTAACTTTGAAAAGGAGTTACGCCCTTATTGCTAGTTGTTTTCAAAGTTTCGTGAATTGGGATTATTAAAATGATATTATGGTATTATAATGGTGTTAGATTACGCACTTGAGTTTTAATGAGAGTAACGCAAAAACATTAATATTAAAGTCCAAGTAATTTTTATTTGCGTAAGTTTCTATTTATATCGAATAATTATTAATTAAGTATGTTTTTATTCGGATCGGGTGTTGAAAAATATCAAGCTAGTAGCTAAGAAAAAACAGTTTTCTATCTAAGTTTTGTTTTTTGCTTACTTAATCATTGATTGTGGCGATTGATTTTATAAACAACAATTTGGTAGATACCTATAGGTAGAACCGCCCATCATTGAATTGTACTACCTACATTTACAACTAGCTTCTGCCCGCGACTTCGTCCGCGTGGTACTCCTCCTTTTTTGCAGTCGGTTAAAAAGTAGCCTATGTCCTATCTCAGGCTCGAGACTATCTTTGTACCAAATTTCATTTAAATCGGTCCAGTGGTTTTAGCGTGAAAGTGCAACAGACAGACAGACAGACAGAGTTACTTTCGCATTTATAATATTAGTAGGGACTAGTAGGGATGTATAGAAAACTTAGGTCCCCCGACATAACGTTTTCTTTGTAGAAATACCTATTAATACTTAGGTACCTACCTAATATCAAGATTTTATTATTATTATAATTAATAATTTCTGACGCCTTCGCGGTTATTACACATTGGAATGAAACAACTATTAACGGATTTAACTCGCGTATTTTTATTTTATTTTATTTGCTGACGTTTCGGATTCTTTACAGCTTCCATAATCGTAGCACGACTGAGCTGACAATAGTCTAACGCTAAAGTGATTTATACTTTTTAGAGAACTTTAAGTTTTTTATGTCGGGGGTTTATTATTAAGTTAGCTCCCTTTAGATCTAAGTGTGGTACTTACTGACGTCCATAAGGAAGTTTAAGTGCATTAAGGATGACATCGGATCCTCAAACCACTCGACCTTGTGTCACTGCAAGGCCGATGTCGAACGGTAGCGATTATATCGATTCGTCTCGATCTGTAATCGATCACGAAATATCGATTGATGATCGAGTTAGATATATGGTTTATTTTGATCTGTGGGCGGGCGTTAGTATTCTGATGGTTTTAATCTATTAGAATTTTATAAAAGGGTTGTGTCAAATGAATTAGAAAATAATAATTTATCATTGTGATATAATACCTGTATATTTTTCGTAGTCACTATATTTTTTTTTGCAAAAATTAGGCACATAATTATATGTTTAAAGTTAAAGCTCCGTCTTTTAAAAAGATAATCACCATTTACATAATTATACAAATTAGATTTTTAATAATTTCTTATGCCTTCGCGGTAACACAATAGAATGAAACAACTATGGATTCTTTACGGAACTGTTAAGTTTCCGAAACGTCAGCATATAAAATAAAATACGCGAAGTATATCCGCTTTAGTCTTTTCATCGACTTTTTTAGATCAAACACTTGTGCACTTAAGTAACTCATTAGATCAGATAGGTACCTACTTAACTAAATTAATTTTTTGTCGTGAAAATAGATTAGATTAGATTTATTTATTTCTCAATATTCATACAGTATAATTACACTATTATGTCGAATTATATGCACTCATATTGAGATCGTCAGAACAAAAATAAAGAATAAATAATATGAACATTGAACAAATTACATTATAACATTATTAAAAAAAATACATTCTTATGTCAATACTTACTTACATCGATAAAATATACCTAAGTACTTCAAAGCTACTATTTTATAATTAGGTACTTAGATAAAAAAAATACGTATGAGCAAATAAATTTAACTTTGTCAACACAACTTTACTGATATCAATAGAAATCCTATTCGTATATTTCTCAGCGCTTCAGAATAACCGCCTCTAATATCGACCACGGAAGTTTCGAAGGTGCTGCCAATGAACCCTGACCTGATGCACAGACCGACTGACATTGCTCGTTCACGCAAACCATAACCACGCTATTCATAATGCCTATCTATTAATCATCTCAATGAAAATAACAATTAATTGATGTAACTAATTAAGAAAAAAAAATTTTTGAAAATGTGTAATTGTTCAATTCTTTTTTTTAATTGAGGTATACTTATCATTCTGATAAGTATACTTATCATTCTGATAAGTATACCTCAGTGCCAGGAGCATATCTTTCATGGATAGAAAAAGTTGTTCATTAATAAGTAATAAAAATGATTTCGTATTTTTGTATATTAGTTAATCATATTCTTATTTAGTTATAATAGGAAATTTATGCGTAACAAGAAACATACCTACATATTTCATATTTTTTATAACAGGGTAATTTTTAAAGGTTTATAAATTATAAAATAAGGTAGTTTGTGCTACACTGAAACGCGACTTAAATCTGTTATAGTTATTTCATTCAAAATTTGAATTAACATATATTTTAAGTTTTCAATAAAATCTGTCCATAGACCTTAACTGAGGTACGCTTATCAATTATTTATTTACTACCTGCCTACAAAAACATCAATATACAAAAGGCGGACTTAATATCAAACGGCATTATCTACCGTGTTAAATAAATAAATTATCATGTATTAAAATAGTATAGAATCCTAGTTTTATTAGACAGAAATTACTGATGTAAGGCAGTGACTTGTCTTTTCAAACCAGTAGCAAAAACGACGTAAGCGCCCCTTGTAACTTGATCTGAGTTAAGTTTATGCCTTCGCGGTTATTACACATTGGAATGAAACAACTGTAGACGGATTTAACTCGCGTATTTTATGTTATTGGCTGACATTTCGGCCTTTACAGATTCCATAATCGTAGCACGACTGAGCTGACAATAGTCTTATGCTAAAGTGATTAATACAGTTATGCAAACTACCTTGTTCTAAAATATAAAATATTTCTGTTACACATTGGAATGAAACAACTATTAACGGATTTAACTCGCGTAAGGTCAAGGCTTCTAATTCCGGCATACTTTTGAGCTAGATCAACTTTGGTTAAAATTTTGAGACATTTATTTTTAACTATTTACCCATGGCGCGTATGTATTAGACCAACAATTTACTTGGCAATCAAATAATAGTATGATATTCCCTGTATCTAGGTTGCTTAATTTATTATATATATTTTTTTAAAAATAGTCAGGTAGACGGAGTTTCCCGCCTGAGTGGGGCTATTCCGTCATGCAAGCAGTTTCCCTAGAACTACGCAGTTTTTTCAAGTCTTAGCTAGCGGAAAATGAAGACACGTCGATTTCAATCAAATATGTGTTATAAGACCTTAGATATAAGATTTACAATCGGAGTTATCCGCAAACACAATTTTTTGGGGATATTCCGGCATGTTTTGCCAATCAGATGAGCTCAACCTTTTAAAAATTTACTAATATATATTTTTTTTATATATATTATTTCATAAAGTAAGGATTTATGCATTTTGCAGTCCGGAGTATTTTCGTACTACGTTCTATTGAATTATCTACTCATATATTTCGTCACAGCTAAGCTTATTATTGCCAGATTGACAAGTGTACCTATTTTAAAATGTAATACACTAAAAAAATGTTGACGATGTCTGGAATTGGGAAATACCGGCATATGACGGCTTTGCCCCTTAAAAAATAGACGGAATTTCCCACTTGACTATTTTGAAGTTGTTAATTTTTCATGGTGAATTACTAAAAACTATCGGAGTTTTACGCATCACAAACAGGCAGACACGTTTATACATATCATAGACGTTGTAATAATCATACAAACAAGCCTAGAAGTTTAACTATTTCATATTTATCTTCGATCAAACTGCATAGTACTATACTCGCACTTCGACTTCGAAACGCAACTGAACTTTGAAAGCAGATATTTTTCTTCCTTTATTGCACAGCGTCATGGGTGTTTTTTAGTTTGAATTAGAAAACCCTACTGCTTTACCAACTGAGCCGGCAGCGGCGAACTGTGCTTAGATTCGCCAAAAACGTGTACGTGACGGAATAGCCCCGTAGACGGAATTAGAAGCCTTGACCTTATTTTTATTTTATTTTATTTGCTGACGTTTCGGATTCTAACGCTAAAGTCACTTTAGCGTTAGATTACTGTCAGCTCAGAATTAACTTTTCTCAAAAAAATAATGAATAGGTACTACAGTTAAAATGCAAATATCAAGTTCATTGCCTTTAATAAACAAGTTCTTATCATTCTGACACTATCTTAAATATGTCACCGTTACCTGTCATGTTTTGACAGGAAGATATTTCTTTAATTAATCGTATCGGGATTATTAATTGAATATCGAATTACGTTGATTTTATCTGTTTATTGAATGACGATTTGTCTCAAAATTAATTTTTGAATGAATTTTTATTTTCTTATAATTTATTGAATAAAACTTAACGGAAGTAACAAAAGGCGAACGTAATGCCTTGAGGCATTCTCTACCAGTCATATCACGTAGGTACCTAGATATGCAAGTAATTAGGTACTATTTCTAAAAAAAATAGAGTCCACAAAAAACAGCTTTAAACTAAGATTAATTTACTTGTGTAGACAAGAGAATTTTATAAAAAGTTTTTTTTTTAAATCGTAGCTGACTTTAGTATTACCTGCTTACATAAAAAAATAGGTTCTGTAGTTATTCAATTTAAGCTTTTGCAAGCTCTTATAATTATAATATAGGCTAGAAGATACCACCAAAAAAACCTTACTTGAGAAGAATCAGCATATCTTTTTCAAAAAAATAAACTATAAAATAAAACAATAGTAAAAAATCCCTTTTAAATCAAAACAAACATAGCCAATCAATACGGTGTCATATTTTTCAAAAACAAAATTCGAATATCCCTAATTAAAGGAGCAAAAATATTTTGACAAATTACTTTAGATTAATCATTTACAGTACATTTACACGGCATAACAAATAGTTGTTAATAAAATAACATATTCTTCATGCTTAAACAATAATGATGATGTATTATCATCGAATATGATTAATGACTTATTAATCAAATCATCATCGGATCTGTACACATAATAGACGTTCATAAGCGTTAGCGATTTTCATGATTACCAATTACATCATACAATTATGACGTAGGCATTTATGAGAATAATTTTGGTCTAAGGGAAGGGAACAATAAAGGGTCATAGAAAAACCTTTGAAAAATTAAATTTTGGAGAAATATTAACTAGCTGTGCACGCGACTTCGTCCCCGTGGAATAGTAATTCTTCATAAGGCTTCATATTTTCCCCGTTTTTTACACATTTTCTACTGTTTCTTCGCTCCTATTGGTCGCAGCGTGATGTTATATATCCTAAAGCCTTCATCGATAAATGGTCTATCCAACAAAAAAAGAATTTTTGAATTCGAACCAGTAGTTCCTGAGATTAGCGCGTTCAAACAAACTCTTCAGCTTTATAATATTAGTATAGATTATTGTTGACGATGCAAGTAGACTCTACTGTAATGGCGAACTATGAAAACACGTATGTATTGGAATAAAACAACTTTAAACGGATAAACTCGCGTATTTTATTTTATTGGCTGACGTTTCAGAGCCTTTACAGATTCCATAATCGTAGCACGACTGAGCTGACAGTAGTCTTCTGCTAAAGCAAACTTAACCTTAAACTTTAACATAAGACTATTGTCAGCTCAGTCATGCTACAATTATGGAATCTGTAAGGAATTCCAAACGTCAGATAATAAAATAAAAAACGCGAGTTAAATCCGTCTATAGTTGTTTCATTCCAATGTGTAATAACGGCGAACTGTACAGAATTTATAATATAATGTTTTATTCTATTTAAAAAAGGCGTGACTGCTGTCGAGTTATTATACCTACTCAGTAGTTTGATTTGACTATAAGATTGATGTACGTAATTATGCATTTTTTATTTATTGCAGTAAGTAAATTTATATCTACCCTAGATAAGTAATCGGTAATCAAACTACTAATTATCAATCAAATAGTTTTGATTACATGTAATCGAGTAATCATCGATTATGATTACATTTTTGCTTATACTAACTGCTCCGAAAGAAACCCCAAAAGGTAGCCTTATTCTCAAAACTCAGTTTCGACGCCAATCTGTCACTTCTAATTATTGTTAATGAATAACAAAATCCAATCGATTGTGATCTTTTAACAACAACAGATAAATAGACCTTATTCCTATTGACATAAAGACGAGATAACGTCAACGAGTTGTAACCTTCCTTGCCAATTCGGTCACGACTTACGAGTATCGATGTTTTATAATTTTAATAAAATGAGTCAAGACATTTTGATGCAATTATAAAAAGTGTTTTTGAAAAGTCGTGCATTATTGACGGGATCGTTGGAAATAGACCACTTATGTACAATGCAGTAATTAAATGCCAAAGGACTTAGATTGAGCTGATTGACGCGTTGCGAAAATATGCTTACAATTTCTGATGATTTCGCGGTTATTTCACTTTGGAATAAAACAATTATAACGGATTTATCTCGCGCATTTTATTTCATAATATGATAGTTCAGTCATACTACGAATATGGGAGCTGCAAAGCTTTCGAAACATTAGTAAATAAAATAAAACACGCGAGTTAAATCCGTTATGATTTTTTTACACTATGTCAATAATGTAATGTATGCTTAAAGTAATACTTAATGTTATATTTTATTCTATTTAAAACAGTGGTTCTTAACCTTTTTAGGTCCGTTACCCTTATGACCTAACTAGGGTCACTGATTACCCCTCCTCCCAACGACGAGCTCGCGCGCTAGTCGGCGCTGCGCTGTGCTCAGACTTGTCACTTTGAAATTCGGCGTTCGAAATAACTACCAGCTGATTGTTACCGCGAAATACAAATTTTACTAAGGGTTAAGAACCCAGGATTAAAAAAAGCCTTTTTTAAAAAGAATAAGATAAGAGCTGATGAGTTTCTGGCGGCGTTTATTAGAAGTGCTGCTAAATATTGACGTGTAAAAGTGTCCCTTGAGATCTATCTATATCTAAATATTTGTTAAGTAGGGATTCACTTACCTACTTAACAAATATTGTTAATTTTTCGTCATCATTACATTTGCCTCTAGCAGGATTCGAACCCGCAACCTCTAGCTTTGTCACTGTGACTAGGCCACCGCATCATAATCAGGTTTTTTGACCAAAACATACAGTTCATTGACCGGTCCGAGGCGCTTTCGACAGAGCTTTTTCTAATACACCTTTCTAGGGTTCCCTACTAAAGAAGGTAGTTACGATAAGTAATTTTATATTGAAATGAAACCATTATAAAGGATTTAACTCGCGTGTTTAATTTTATTAGTTACAGCGTTAGACTATGGTCAGCTCAGTCATGCTACGAATATGGGAACTGTAAAGTTTACGAAATATTAGCAAATAAAATAAAACACGCGAGTTAAAAGTGTAACTTTTTTGTATGTAATTTCTCAAGTAAGTGATTTATTGTTATTATTTCGTACCACGTTTTTTGATATTTTTTTTGTTTTATTTTTTCACCATATAGGTATGAACCTACCTAAGCCTTTCCTGGTCTTTTGCAAATATTTCAAAAATCCAATTTAGCCAAATTGGTACAGCCGTTCTCGAGTTATATCGAGACTACCGAAACAGCTATTCATATATAATTAATACTAGCTTCTGCCCGCGACTACGTCCGCGTGGAGCTCCACCTTTTTTGCAGTCGGTTAAAAAGTAGCCTATGTCCTTTCTCAGGCTCCAAACTTTCTTTGTACCAAATTTCATTTAAATTGGTCCCGTAGTTTTAGCGTGAAAGCGTAACAGACAGACAGACAGACAGACAGACAGAGTTACTTTCGCATTTATGATATTAGTAGGGATTCATTATTCAAATTACTACACCTTGTGAAGCATTCCTGGACTTTCAAAATCAAATTTAGTCAAATCTTATATACTTAGATTATCTATATTATTTTACTTGTTATTAAAACAATACAAAATAAATTATGTTATAACGGAACCACATTTCAATTTCCTACCACGTTACATTATATTATAATTTTATATGCATACTTAAATAATGCGATCTATACGATATCATACTAAACCGTTGATCGATATTAAGACTACTGATAACATCAATCATAATATAATTTATGTAAGATTATTTTTAAAATCGTTGCAATAATCCCTACTAATCATAACAATATAAATGCGAAAATAAATTTGTTTCTTCACAAACGGATTAACCGATTTAGATGAAATTTGGTATTTAGACGGTTTCTATCGCAAAGAAGAGCATAATAATATTATATATTATGATTTTGGAAATCTTGCTTCAAGGTGGTGAAAATTATTATATTATGTACCTACTAACTTTAATATGTGCTATATCTTCAGTTTTAGGTAGGTACCTATTTATTTATTTTATTGCGCCTAATAATTTATGATGCCTTCGCGGTTATTACACGTTAGAATTAAATAACTAGTAACGGATTGGAATGAAACAACTATTAACGGATTTAACTCGCGTATTTTTATTTTTTTTATTTGCTGACGTTTCGGATTCTTTACAGTTTCCATAATCGTAGCACGACTGAGCTGACAATAGTCTAACGCGTAGCGTAAGAATCCGAAAACGTCAGCAAATAAAATAAAATAAAAATACGCGAGTTAAATCCGTTAATAGTTGTTTCATTCCAATGTGTAATAACCGCGAAGGCATCAGAAATTATTTAAAAAAAATAACTAGTGACGGATTTAATTCGCGTATATATATTTTTTTATTTGCTAACGTTTCGACTAAAATATAAGTCATCATACGAAATTGTATCTAATTACGTATTTTGAAAATATAAGTACCTACCATTAAATTTCTTGCCTGGATCGATAAGGTTCAGGTACAAATGCTCGTGACGATTAATTAACATAATATATATGCCCCTCAAATATATATATTTACAATGAGTTACAGCGACTTTGCTTACAATTTATTATTTACTTGCTTATTATAAAGTAGCCTGAGGGTAATCCAAAGAACGTGACGAAAAATGAACACCTTCCGGTAGGTTTATAAGGTTTTGTACTGGCTCGTGTTGTAATAGGCTTAAATGTTTTTAATTATAATAAGTAAAATAATAATATTATGATGTTTTTATTTGTCAGATAACTTGCCAATACCTACCGAAACTTCCTTCAAGGAACTCTAAATTTTAAAAAGTTTTTTTGCAATTTCACTAGAAATTCATTATTATCATTTAGGTAAATATTTGGAAAATTCACACCAAATAATCTGGTCCCAAACTATGCAAAACTTGGTAAGTATCTACTATGGGTATTAGACGGATAAACCTACATAAAACCAAAAAAATCCAAGACTCAGCAACAGATGCTCGCGTTCGTCACACAGATGAGAGATTTAACATATAACATTTCATAATAATTAGTTACCGAAATAAGTAGTTTTAATCTTCTGGATAAGTAGCAGATTGGGTACTTGTTTGTCTTTTTATATAATACAAGTAAGTATATAATAGGTATGACGACAGGGTAAATAAAATGAAATATTTAGTCCCTCAGTTGGAGTAAGTTTAATAGTACATTACGCACCAAGGCCAGTAAAATAAAAAATGTCTCAGATCACATGCAATTGTCGTCCGAGGCGAAGCCGAGGTTGACAAAAATGTGATCTGAGGCTTTTTTATTTTACTGGCCGAGGTCAGTATACTATTTTTCTGTTCGACGAAGCCAGAAAGCGGAAATTTCATTTAGCGCAGCGGCCAGAAAGTTGGCGCTTTCCGGCCGGAGGACAGAAAAAAATATTGTACTTACAAGTAAGTACCTATATTATAATTATTTCTCAAAAAAACATAAAATGACAATTATAATTGCTTCTAAAGTTCGAGAGTAGTGGCTAGTGACGTCATGTTACTTATGTAAGTAATTTAAAATATAACGTGACGTCACGCGCCCCCACTCTCGGACTTTAGAAGCGATAATCTTTGTCATTCATTGTTCGATAGCGAAAAGAAAAAATACTTGTCTAATTATTTTTGAAAATTCTTGATGGACTAAGAAGGAAAAAAGTCGTGCCAATTCAAACTAAACAAAGAATTAACATAAGACACTATTATAATATACTAGCTGTCCGCCCCGGCTTCGCCCGGATCCCTTTTTTTATAGCCTATGTCATTCGGGAGTAGTGTAGCTTCCCAACAGTGAAAGAATTTTTCAAATCGGTCCAGTTGTTTAGGGGCCTATTCAATCCAAACAAACAAACCTTTCCTCTTTATAATATTAGTATAGATATATTATCTTGTCAGATGTCGTCCTGAAGCAAATCCGATAAGTTAATTCATTATTTTACATATTATTATTATATATTTGACTTAATACATCATCACCTAAAATACGTAGGTATTACACTTTAATAACATATTAAAAAATATATATATCACGAATATGGTTTAAAAGATTAACGATTAACATAAGTAATTGTTAATATATCACGACGTGAATTAATTTTGATGATTACATACAATAATAATAAATATTTGGATCATTTCGTATATTAGTTAATACGTTTGATGCTTAAAGTATGTAATTTTGTTTACACTAAATTATAGTGTTACAAAGTTTACAACACACTTGCGGGTAAAGGGCGTTTTAATAACTTGTTTTTAGGGTTATAATAATTCGCACACCTAGATCTAAAGGGATCTAACTCAAAAACCGGAAGATTTGAGTTATGCACACCATCGGATTCCAGCAAAACCCACCTACACTAAAACAGATTTCAGCTAATATAACTGCTAGCTTTGTTATAAAAAGTATAAATTTATACAGAAAACTCATGCGTGCATGTGGACATAATATTAATCAGTTACTTGTCTCTCCTGAAAAAGTACCTTTTTTGAGTTAGCTCTCTTTAGATCTAGGTGAGCGAATATGGGACTTACGGTACCTACACTTATTATGTTCTGGTGCTGCTGTGAAAAGCTGATGAGTTGAGTTAGTACATCACTTCAAACTGTAGGTACAGGCACGTACTGTTTGTATTATGATAATTTCTGATGCCTTCGCGGTTATTACTCAATAGAATTAAAACAAATATAAAAAAATAGGTACGTTAGTTAAATACCTACGTTTATAGTTCTTTCATTCCAACAGGATAAAATATTTTTTTTTGCCTAACCATTTCTTGCGGTAAAAATTCTGTACCGTTTATAGTTGTATCATTCCAATGTGTAATAACCGCGAAGGCATTAGAAATTATCATTCCATCCTATTTTTTAAGCATTTGCTTAAAATGTCGAGGAAGTGAAACTTAGCCAAATGAAATTTTGACCAAATGAAAGGCGGAATGTAACTTTGCTAAAGATTCTTCAATTAAACTATTGCAATAAGTTATTTGGGAAGTCATATTTGGGTAAAATATTGATGACGAAGGTAGGCGGAATCATCATCACCGGAACAAATTGAATGACAACCAATTATAAAACAAAATGTAGGAAGGAAGCGAATTTAACATTAAAATAAACATCTGTCAGTTGGAGATATTTTAATTGTAGTGTAAATCAATCAGATAAATTAATGCGAAAGTAGCTCTGTATGTTTGTTACCTGTCCTCTATTAGGTAGGTATCTTTGTAGTTGGTGTTTTTCTGTTTCATTTTTTGTCTTAAATAGGTAATTTTATCGAATTTATATACTATTTACTGTATATAAATTCGATCAGACCCGACAGACGTTGTCCTGTCCCACTCAAAAACCATCCTCAAACCCCCTGGAATACACACAAAAAAAAATATCAAAATCGGTCCAGCCGTTTAGGAGTTCAATGACTAACACACGTACAGAAGATTTATATATAAAAAGACATCAGTAAGATAATCCTAGAATACTTATGCAAAACTAGCTTCTATCCTTGACTTCGTCTGCTTACTTTCTTAGGAGGTGAATTGTCAAGAATCCTTTCTTAGTGCTTCCTCTACGTCATAAAAGGAGCACCTAACAAAAAGAGAGGTTTTTTACCCTTTATAATAAAATTTGTTAATTAGATAACAGGTAAAATCACGGGACATATCTTGTTAATATATAGCTGTCAATGTGCAATGAAACATAATTAAGATGGGGTATAATTTTATTGTTATCATGTCTTCAGTCGACGCCATCGCCCACTTTGCAATAAGTAAAGTACCTACCTACCAACCGGCTAAAGCATTACCCACCTTTTTTGGGTAGTCGGGTAAAAAGCCTATTAGATATTATTATGTTAACCCAGGGTGTTACGTACTTAAGTTACTTAACTAGGTACATAACAAATTTAGTCAAAATGTGTTCAGCTAATTTCTGATGCCTTCATTGAATGCTATTACATATATGGTTATGCTAAAGCATAAGACTATTGTCAGCTCAGTCGTGCTACGATTATGGAATCTGTAAAGGCTCCGAAATGTCAGCCAATAAAATAAAATATGCGAGTTACATCCGTCAAAGATGTTTCATTCTAATGTGTTCATCTGTTCTCGATTTATACCTAAATGCAATTGCTATCTTGATTTTGACTCATATAATATTAAAAATCGGTCCAACCGTTTCGGAGCAGTTTGCCAACAACTACACGAGAATTTTATATCTTATGTTAGATATGCATAGATAGATTAATTATAATATTATTGTATCGAATAAAATAATACGTCACCTTTCAAAATACTACATACCTACCTACGTCAAAAGCAGAGTTTGTTGGTAATAGTTAATATTATAATTATATATAATATTAACTATTACCAAATGTATTTTCCTAGTAAAAAATCACAAATCATACGACAAACCAAATCATTTTTATATAAGACAATCATAATAAGGCATCGCTAAGCTCTTAAAGCTCTGTATTGTTATATTACGACACAGTGTTTTGTAATGTACCGATAGCTATAATTAGACATCAAAAGCCTAGTTTGGGCCTCAGCTTCTCATTTAGATACATGAAGGTTCTCTTAATTTGGATCTTAGTTACTTTAATTGTTTCTGACGTTACCTTAACCTATATATAAGTATGGACATATCAATTTTTAATAAATGCAAAATTGTCAGCTCACTTGTGCTACGATTATGGAATCTGTAAAGGTTCCGAAACGTCTGCCAATAAAATACACAAGTTAAATTCGTTTATAGTTGTTTCATTCCATAATAACTAAAGTTACTCGCTTTAAGTATTCTAGCAGCTGGTAAATCTGGAATAAGCAAATTAAATTGTCAAAAAGTGTTGCATTAAATTTTTAAACCGTACCGAGAAATAATGCCGGTTATAATTTATGGAAATAAAATTCTGCGCCATTTTGTATTGCACTAAATAATATTTTTAAATTTCAATGAATTATTTCCCTTCTATTTATATTTAAGTAACTACCTGCCCCGGCTTTGCACGGGTGACATTATACAAAAAAAAAATATTATCTCTACTTATACCAATACAACAAAAAAAAAAAAAATGCGCGAGTTAAGCCCTTTTTACTTTACTATGTAGGTACCTATTGACTAATAATTAATTAGAATTATTTTTAGTGTTAACTTGGGAAAAGGTTATAAGTGTGGATAAAGTATAATTATGAAGTATTTATACACTTTACAATAACCGTATGACACTTAGTCCCTTTTTCACTAAAACTCGAGATTTATACCAAGCCGCGGGCGCTACACTCGTAAATATTGCATTAATTTTATAGTGGGTTAATTATAAACAATTTCGAACAATTTGGTCTTATTGCCGTTATAAATTTTACAAGTGTTATTTCAAAATTAAACAAAATTCCTATAAAATAGTACATAAACTTCTCATTCTTCAAAACTTGCAATAGGTACTAAATGTTTTGATATATTTTTTTATTAATGAATGGTGCTTTTAGGACTTCCAATGTCACTATTATAAAGCAAGTAAAATTGTAAATTTTTATATAAAAATGAACCAAAAAAAATGGTGGAGATTTTTTGTATCGTTCTCGATCCGTTTGACTAGGTACAATACAAAAATGCTAATATTAAAATAAAGGAATATATATTTTATCATCATAAAAACAACATTATTCAACACATAAAAAAACATAACCTACTTACGTAAATATAAACTATATTTTCCATGTAACACAAATTGGCAATATCCATCCAAACCTCACGAAATCTTGTCAAGTGTTTATAAGATAAATATTCCAAAACATTGATTACAATCATTCAAAAAAACCTACATCAACATGTAACATCCGCCCATAACAAATATATTATTTTGCCCTTTTGTGTATCACGATATTTTAACACCCAATTGTGAGCATAGTCAACAAAAATATCCAATTAAACGAAATATTTCATTGCTACATGAACTTGAAAACTATGCGTGCATCTTTACCAAATTATCTATACAGTTCATCAAATCCAAAACCAGCATAACATACGCTTTATCGCTTTGTATTAAAGAGGTTACCACCATTATTATCACATGCGCACACGCAGAGATAAAGTTGTATTAAGCTGCCAGCACGTTTTTTAGGCTACTTAAGAAGAAGTATATAAACCAAATGTGATGCTTAGGATGGCATCAGTAGTTGTGTACCCGTCATTGCATCAGTACCTGGAGACTTACCAACATACAATATGAATTTGGTAATAGCTCTAGGAAGTTATAATTAATCATGTGACAGACAAGTGTTTTTGGGTTTTCTAATAGTTGTGTAACTTAGCGGATCTTACCAGAGAAAAGTGTTTGACAATAGATCTAGTTAATTTAGTGGTCTAAATTTAACCGTTTTAAGTTTTTAATAATTTGTCTTCCTTGACAATAAAATTAAACGCCTTCACCTTTTGTAAAGAAACACTTTTTGTTATAAACTTACTAATTATTGATAGAACAGTCTTCCCGAAATTTTCAAATTTATTCAAACACCATTGTATATTTCTCAAATAAAAATGGTTGATTTTAAGATCATTTAAACCTCCACCAGTCCCTAAAATTGAACAAATTAACAACACCCATATTTTTTCTATCCCTAAAATTGAACAAATTAACAACATCCATATTTTTTCTGTTTTATATAAATTCCCTGATGAGCGTTTTGGACCATACTGTAAGCTCATCAGGCCCAAGTCTAATAAATAAATAAATAAATAAAATAAAATAAATAAATAAATAGAAACACCAAGAATTTAGTTTTGATCAATAATTATACAGCGCTCATACATGTTAGAATTTATCTAGCTTAGGTATCTTATTGCAGCTTATTCCTTCAATTATCAGGACTTACAGCAGTTGAAACAATACCGTAAAATCACCATCAATTATTATTTTTTCAACAGCTAATCGTAGCCGCCCTGGTCGCGGTTTGCGGTGCAGCCAAGCTCGACCGCACTTACCTTCCTCCTGCATCAGCTAAAACCGCTGGAGGCAGTCCCGGTTCTCTCCAGGCTCCCACCAACTCCTTCGAGCAAGGCCTATCTGCTCCAAAAGGAAGCTACAACAACGATTTCCAAGGCGTTGTCGTCGATGCTGCCTTAGCTGGCACCAGGCAATCAGGTCCTGAAGCTACCGGTCTAGGAGGACCTAGGAACTCCTACGGATCCACTGCCTCTAAAGTTGGAGATGCAGCCTTTAGAGGTTCCCAAGCTGGCTTCAGGTTTCCAGAAGGCTTTGCTCGTGAAGGATCTGATGATATACAGGCTGAAGATTCAAGACCTGAGCGTCCCCAGGCTTCCCAGGAACGCGGTGCAAGCACCTTAAGGTTCGACAGTGAAGTGGGAGCGGAGAATTTCAATTATGCTTTTGAAACTGATAATGGTATTTCTGCTGAAGAGACCGGAGTAGCGACTAATGGGGTACAGGCTAGGGGCGGGTATTCTTACACTGGTGATGATGGTAAGGTATACAGTGTGACGTATACCGCTGATGAGGGCGGTTATCAGCCGGTTGGTGATCATTTGCCAACTCCACCCCCCATTCCTGTTGAGATTCTGAAGTCTTTGGAGCAAAATGCGAGGGATGAAGCTGCGGGCGTCATTGATGATGGTATGTTATTTTTGTTATATCTCTTAGTTTCTTATTATTGTGATTTAATAAGTAATTCTGCAAGGTGTGTAATTTGGATCACCAATGCTATATTAGGGACAAAAAACGATAATTTCAGTTTTGATTAAGAGGATTGTGAACCTGTTAATTTTCATACAAAAGGCGATAACGTTTTACACCCAGTAAATATAGTTAGATTTTTATAATTTTTGGATATGTTGTAGATATAATGAGAAACTACGTCTGTACGTTTTGATTTTTAAGAAATATTGCTTACGCTAGATCTAAATATAGATTTTTAGATCTATATATAGATTTTTAGATGCTAATAAATTTTTGAGTAAGCAATATTATTCTTTGAAACATTTATATTACCTACACGAAGTGATTTATTCTTTTAAAGAACTAAGATATTGGAATGAAACAACTATTAACGGATTTAACTCGCGTATTTTTATTCAAAATATTCTATAGCCTGACGTTACTCAGGGTGTACGTAGTTTCCATAATCGTAGCACGACTGAGCTGACAATAGTCTAACGCTAAAGTCAATTACTAAGATATTATTTTTGAACAAACATACAAACATACAATAATAGGTACAAATCTTTCCTCTTTATAATATTAGTATAGATTAACTTTTTTCCGCGATTTTGTTTGCACACGATAAGCATCTCCGTTTTATCCCATCAGGGTGTTAATTTTTAAAAGTCCTTTATTCCCTTCCCTATAAAAAGCACCCTGCCCTGCATTGATATTATATGTTATTAAGTCAGCTTATAATATTATACCTATATAAACTTTAGAATTCGTTTTGAAACACTTTTCAAAATAACTAAATTTCTTAATAGAACTCGGTTTATTTGTGATGAATAAAGACGCACCAAATAAAGAATAGGTCGCATACCTGCTTACTTAACCGTACCGGCATAAAAGATATCTGATAATGAATCAGCTATGCATCCAAATAGTTACGCAATCCCGAGTACCTGTTTGCTCGTTCTTGTGTCGATAGATAAAGGAATCAAATTCCAGAGAATGTATAGTTATTCATGTTTTATAAAAGTAACGGGCCATTTGAAACCACGAAATTATTGGTTATTATAATAAAACAACTACCTAAGTATATTATTATAATATATTTAACTCGTATTTATCTGCAACAATTGTAGTAGATTAAATTGAGCTGAGTTTGATTGAAACTATTTTTAACACACTACGCGAGTCAAATTTTATTCAAAAAAATAATTTATTTTCATGGTGTTTTATAATTAAGTACTTAATAAGTGATATAATATAAGAAAATGGGAATCCAGGAAAGGTTTAAATAGTAAGGAATTTAGAAAACAGTACAAGAAAAAAATATTCTCTAAATTCCCGGTATGAAATTCGCTAGGTTACCCAGTTTCTTAATATAAGACACTTAAAAGTGGAAAAAAGTTCCACTGAGTTTGCAAATATAACGGGTACATCGAAACTTCCGGCTTCAAATTCCATACTCATAACATTCAATAAAATCCCACAAATAACTATCTTTACAATTCTTTATCCGGCCAAAAATCACAGTATCCGTAACGGTACAGCTTAACTTAAGACCCCATTGTGCGGTGATAAATGTATCGCCGGCTAATATATCGTTTGCAACCAGGTTGACAAATCACCAACAACTTTCATTTTTTATTTACAGGCTTGTACGACGCTCAGAAATACAATACTGAGGGCGATTACACCGAAAGTGACAGTTCTAATGGGAATCACAATGGCAGACTGTCAACTCAGGTCGGCCATGTTGCATCCGACGCGTCAGCTAGCGGTTCATTCATTAATCAAAACAACCTACCTGTCGGAAGGCCGGACCTTAATGGCCAATTAGGACAGGGATCCAACGATAAATCAACCGTGAACCAATTCAGAGCAAATGCTGTAACTCAAACTGCTGCTGGTTCTGGAAACAGATTTAGCTCAAGAAACGAATATCTCCCCCCGAACTCTGGAAACCAAAGAACTAACCAGAACTCTAGACCTCAAGCTCAAGATGTTGAATCATCATCGTCATTCCATCAAGAACAACAAGAGAACGATTCTGGAAACTTCCGTCCCAATCAACAAGTCAATCAATTCCAGTCACGACCCAGCTCTCAGGGTAGCGGTTCATCCTCATTCGGATCTAGACCAAACTCTGCTAGCCAATCTAATGGTTTCCAACAACAAAACCAAGCTAACAGGAATCAATTTGTCCAAAATGCCAATAACCATTTCTCATCTCCCCGTGACAACATACGTCCTCAATTCGGTGCAGCCCCAGTAAAGCCTGCTCATCAAAACGCAGGACGCAACGGTCAATCTTCATCTCAGTCTAGCTCTTTAGCTTTTAACTCTCAGCACTCTACTTCTCAGCCTGATACTGAGTTGACAACACCTTTTGAATCTAGCCCAAATCATAACGAACCTGAACCTTCTGCGCCTACCAATACGAATGCTTTTAGTTCATTCAATGCTCAGAATTCTGGTCGTCCCTCCCAATCGCAATTTGGCTCCCAAAACAATGCTTATCAACAAATAGCATCATCGCAAGCTCCCGCGCAACCCACTTTACCTTCTTTCACTCAGGCACGTCCACAAAACTTCAACAAACGACCATTTGGCGGTGACAATCAAAACGCGCAATCATCTGTTTTCTCCACGCAATCGCCACGTGCCGAAGAACAATACCAACAAGCATCACAATTTAACAAAAGGCCTCAATTTTCGCAAAACTTCCAAGCTAACGCTCAGTTTACTTCCAACGCTCAGAACTCTGGAGCTATTCCTCAGCAGCATCAGGGCCAAGATGATTCTTACTACTATAATCAACCTTCTAGAGCATTTAACACTCCATCAGGTCAACAGCAAAGCTCAAGATTTCCAAGTGCGCCATCTAATCAATTTAATAGAGTAACTCAGCGTCCGACTTTCTCATCTGAAGCTGCACAATTCTCTGATAACTCTCAGGAAAATTATCCTACTTCCTTCCAATCCCAGAACGGTCAACAACAGGGATCTACGAGATACTCCAGGCCGCCCACTGCACCTACGCAAGCCAGTCCAGCTTCACCCAGATATCCTAAACCACAATCTCAGCCTGAAAACAGATCAAATCAATTCCAATCAAATGCTTTCGCGTCGGCATCGAATGGTATAACTCAGGCATCAGCGTCATCTTTTGGTGCTCCTACTCAGTCGACTTCTTTCAATAGGCAGCAGTCTGGACAGTTCGGATTAAGGCAGCAATACCAACCTTCCAACCAATTTAACGTGCGGGGTCAGTCAGTGCCTTCCTCACCACAACCTGGTAAACAGTCGTTTGGCATGCAATCAACAAATTCACAGCCTTCCCGACAAGAAGAACAAGACACCTCAGAAGGAGCCCAACCTCTTAGCCAGCAACCGCTGCAAAATGCAAATGAACCCACAGATTCAGAGAAGGAAGTGAAACCAGTCACCAGCCAGCAATATAAGGGTGAAATTTATGAATACAACAAGCCTGCCGAAGCTTTGCCGCCTCCGCCTCCAGGCCCTGGCCAAGGTCAGTTTGGACAGAAGATGCCATCTCAAAGTCAGACCCAATCCCGACCTCAGTTAGGACAGGCACCTCAGCCTCAGCAACAGAACACTAGACCTCAATTCGGTTCCCAATCTTCTAGATTTGGACAACAGGCGCAACCTCAGGAAAATAACTTTGACGCTCAAACTGCCAACACTCAGGAGCACTCCGCTGAGAACAACTTTGATGCTAAACCCTCCAGACAGCAGTTTGGACAAACACCTTCATCCCCGGTGAACCAATTCGGAGGACAGCGTAGGCCTTTCGGTTCTCAATCGAATCAAGGAACCTTTGGTTCTGGCGTTGCGAAGTCCCAATTCGGTGGTCAATCCACAGGTCACCAGGACAGGAAACCCTGTTGCCAGTCAACTCAGGAGTCTCAGAATGGTCAGGTCAGGCCTGATGAAGGATTTGGACAGCAGAGTCAGTTTGGTTCTCAGAACTCTTTCTCTGGAGGCTTCAATGCTGACCAGAGTGGAAGTCAGTCAGTCGCTGGTAAAGGAGAAATCTTTGGGGGGCCGAGGAAACCTCCAAGCTTTGACGAAGAAACTGGCTATCATTATTAAATAAATGAGTGCCATAGCATAGACTATTGTGATAACTAGTGCAGTGGTAAGTGTCATATAATGATGTAAAAGTAAATTATATCTTAGGAGTACAGTGAATCCATGCAATTATAAAATAAGTTATTTTCATACGCGATGTATAAAACGAAACGATTGTAATGCTCTTTAATAAATTATTTCTGTAAATAATATTATGTTGTTTTTTTTTTCATTCCATTTAATTGTACATATGTACACATCACACTAGGTAATCCACAACAGGTTTTCTCAAAATTAGTGGGTAGGTATGATTCTCGGATTCTACAGAAAAAGGGTTTAAGTGACATACCTACATACAAAAAAAAAAAAAAATGTAAATGGCACGGATAGTTTTTAATTTTTTTTTATTTACCCCCGTACAAGAAATCATGAAGGGGGGATGAGACCCCTAAATATTGGCAAGATTCGGCAGGTCCTCATTTATAGTGCCTAGGTTAAGTAATAAACAAAATTTCATAGCGGTACCTAATCATTTTACCGTCAAACCGCCAAATTTAGTCTCACTTTACCTTACTAATGAGTTTTATTAATTATTTTAAAGTTTAAGAACATTAACCGTGATCTCTTGAAGTTCAAATCAATAAAAAAAACTACTGACAATGAAAAAGAACATAAAACTAGTCTCATACCACTATGAACATAATTATAAGAAATAAAACATAATATTATTATTATACTTAATAAAAGAATGACACCATGGCACAAGATCTATTCCTAAAATAAGCATAACTTATAGTAGTCAATGTATATAAATATACGTAGGTACTAATAATGATATATTCTTCTATACTTTATATAAAAATGAAACCCGTTTTCCGTTGTCGCGACATCACGCGGGAACGGCTGGACCGATTTCACTAATTCTTTTTTGTTGTATTTGTTATAATATTATTAGGAGAAGGTTCTTATGTAAGAAAAAAAAACTCGATTATAGGGCGGAACGAAGTTCGCCGGGTTAGCTAGTATAATATACATATAATAATATCAGTAACGACTAGCGGCCTGCCTCGGTTTCGAGCGGATCTCTTTTTTTTTTCAAATATAGTATACCTACCCTAATATCACTTGGGAATAGTGTAGCTTCCCAACAGTGAAAGATTTTTTTAAATCGGTCCAGTCCTTTTGGAGCCTTTGCAATACAGACAATCAAAACTATCCTGTTATTATATTAGTGTAGATGTAAGTCCGTCTAAATCCTAGCTTCTTAACCTGGGGATAATTACCCCCGCGGGGGTGAAACTTGTATTTCGCGGTAACAATCAGCTGGTAGTTGTCTCGAACGCCGAATTTCAAAGTGCCAAGTCTGAGCACAGCGCAGCGCCGACTAGCGCGCGAGCTCGTCGTTGGGAGGAGGGGAAATCAGTGACCCTAGTTAGGTCATAAGGGTAACGGACCTAGAAAGGTTAAGAATCACTCTGGTCTATATGATATTAAAATTATTACCTGTAGCATACAAGTTAGGTGTCGATGGCCACCCAGGCGAGGTAATGAATGTGAGTGATTCTTCAAACTAAAGTGGTGATTACGTATTAACCAGCTGTTGACCTTCTTATAAGTATAGTCCAGTCAAAACATTAAATAATAATTCGAAATGATTTTCTGATGCCTTCGCGGTTAATTATTACACAACGGAATGAAAAAATTGTAATTTGTAAAATAAGGTTATTTGCGTAAAGCAAGAAAAAACTTCAGCGTTAGACTATTGTCAGCTCAGAGATTATGGTACTGTTAAGTTTACGAAATGTCAGCAAATAAAATAAGGTGTATAGGTCCGTCCGTCTTTAATAATCTTCTTAAGCGTTTTATTCCAATGTCTTAAGAAATGTTTATTACGATCTACGGTTTAATACCAATAATTTAAATGATAACGATATTTGAACGTCGAAAAAATCGAGACCCCATTTGGACTTTATACAAAATACGGTATTATAGTCGTAATAACACATGATTCTTGTAAATAAATATAATAATAATATTAAAAACCTACATAGGTACCTATTATTATATAAAGTACCTATTGAATAATATTTACCTACAGTTGTAATATTATTATATAACCTGACTTTCTTATTACTTATTTAAACCAAATATTAAAATCCCTAATTACCTATAATAGTTTATTATCTATACTAATATTATAAAGCTGAAGAGTTTGTTTGTTTGTTTGTTTCTACGCGCTAATCTCAGGAACTACTTGATCGAATTGAAAAAATCTTTTTTTGTTGGATAGACCATTTATCGAGGAAGGCTTTAGGCTATATAACATCACGCTGCGACCAATAGGAGCGAAGAAATAATGGAAAATGAGTAAAAAACGGGGAAAATAACTATTCCACGCGGACGAAGTCGCGGGCATAGCTAGTAATAATTATAATGAGAAGTCGTCGCTCGGGGTGAACTAGTACTAGATTACCTATTGAAATAAAAAAAGGAAAAAGTTTTGAATTAATTGTAACTAGGTCAATTGGAACGATTTATGAAAAGAAAAATATTAATTATGTACCTATATTTTATTTTCCTCATATTTTTAACTGCATCGCCTGGACTATAGGTCAGGTCAGTTTCTATTGTATTCACATTTATTAGACTATTCCATATAATGAGGATCTATAGCTTGAAAATTGTATTGAGATTTTATATATCTTTAGATTTTATGCTCTCTTTCGTAATATGTCACGTACAATTATAATAATTTTGGTTTCAACATTGTTCACTTAGGTATAATTATTATACGTAAATGAACTAGCTGATCCAGCGAATTTCGTACCGCATTTTTGATTTTTTTTATTAAAACATAGGGGTTGATGGTAGAAGGGTGAAATTTTGAATGTTTTTTTAATTTTTGAATGTTCAAAAAATGAAAAAAAAACTTTGGGTGGACCATGCTTAACATGGTATGAAAAATGGATGTCAGCCAGACCTAACCGATATGTATAGGTATTTATGTCAGATTTTTTTATAAAAATCAGTTCAGCCGTTTCTGGGGAGTTTAGCAACAAACACCGAGATACGAGAATTTTATATAATAGATAAAATAATCGCATATAACATTGAAATAAGTAATATTTCCTCTAAACTGCTGTTTTATTAATTTCTGATGCATTCGCGATTATTACACATTGGCATGAAACAACTATAATGAATTAAACTCCCGTATTTAATTTTATTTGCTGACGTTTTGAAAACTTTTACATTTCCCATATTTGTTGCACGACTGAGCTATTTTAAGGTGATGAGACTATTGGAAAAGTAGGTACCCACTTGTTTTATTGTTAGGTACTGTTTTAGGAACCCTAAAGTTATTCTTGACGATTTGTCTTATAAATACTTAAGAATTCTATCGTAGGTATTTAATAATTATGTAGATTAAATCTAAATTATAGCCTAAATTGTTGACATTTGTGTGTTCTAGTTCCGGATAAGGTAAATCTAGCATACCTAGGCAAAGACTTGACTTATCTAGTACATATCTGGATAATAAATAATAACATATCACGAAGAGACCCTTAAGGTACTGCAAACATTAAATTTAAATATTATAGTAATAAACTTGCTAATATTGTAAATTCATGCGGTTTTAACTGAGATTTAATTTTTCAAGTATAGAATCTACCTAGAGGTACTTGATAAATTTAAAATAAATCTATAAGTACTAATAATTGTGACCTAACACGAAATATGTCATGCAAATTTCAATGTGAGATAATTAAAATTAAAGTATGTAATATTAATTGAATAACGACATAATATTATTCTTCTGTCCTCCGGCCGGAAAGCGCCAGCTTTCTAGCCGCTGCGCTAAATGAAATTGCCGCTTCCTGGCTTCGTCGAACAGAAAAATAGTATACTGACCTCGACCAGTAAAATAAAAAGCCTCAGATCACATTTTTGTCAACCTCGGCTTCGCCTCGGACGACAATTACATGTGATCTGAGACATTTTTTATATTACTGGCCTCGGTGCGTAATGTACTATTTTAATCGTGTCTGTATTATGTAATCTTGAAAATGGAATTGCATAATTAATGTGAAATGATATAGTTTTTCATAAATTTCTTTCTTACTTGCGGTAATTTTACTAGTACCTATATGTAATTGTAATAAAACTACTGTAACGAGTTGAATTTGCGTATTTTGTAGTATCTACTTGTAATCTAAGCCATAAGTGCTATTATCTTATCTTTCATGGATCTTTTATGACTTCAATTATCAAAAACCAATATAACTGTAACTAAACCCAAATACTGCGTTTGTTTTGCTCGACTTGGCGTTAGCACTGCCGTGCAGATTACCAACTCTATGATATTATGGGTCCCAACATTTATTAAAGTATATAACGCAACTGCTCTATTGTTTGTTCGTCCTCGATTGGTCTAATCATGATTAATAATGTACAAACAGACAGACAGATGTAATTGGTGATCCTATCGCATTTTATTTGGACTCCGATTGTATTGTAGATTGTAAAATATAGCTTTACCCACGTAATTTTTATCTTAAAATAATTAAATGAAATCATATTTTGAGTATATTGGAATGAAACTACTATCGGACTTCACTTGCGTATTTTTATTTTATTTTATTGGTTATGTTTCGGATTCTTTACAGTTTCCATAATCGTAGCACGACTGAGCTGACAGTAGACTTTAGCATTAGACTAGAATTTTCAAAAATAAATGAATCTAATCTAATCTAATAACTGAAGACATCATCAATTATTTATACACTAGGTAGGTAATAATTTTTAACCCATTTTTGTTTTATTCAAATGTGTAATAATCGCAAAAGTAAAAAATATTATATCGGATTAGTTACATCAGGCAAGTAGTTAAGTTTCAAATGTTTGAAATTCCTTCGTTATATATACGTGGGAAGTTTTAGCTTAAAATACTGTTCTTTTATAGGGTGAGAACTATTTATAAAATGGTTAGCTAACTGGAAAATCGTGTTCTCACTAAGTGAATCACTTCCTTTTAAGTGTGTTAAAAATGTTTTGGTTCCTTATAACTGAGGTAAGATTTAAATATTTACACACATACCTATGTATGGGGTAAATATTGAATACCTAAATAAGTTGGAATGAAACAACTATTAACGGATTTAACTCGCGTATTTTTATTTTATTTTATTTGCTGACGTTTCGGATTCTTTACAGTTTCCATAATCATAGCACGACTGAGCTGACAATAGTCTAACACTAAAGTGATTTGTACAGTTATGCAAACTGCCTTATATTTAAATTACAAATTTTGAAAAACTACCCTATTCTGAATTATGAAAAATTATAGTGTAGAAATTATAGGTAATGTAAATGATGTAAAGAAAACAAAATTCTATTTTATAATTTCTATACTAATATAATAAACAGATACAGGTTTGTTTGTTTGTATTGAATAGGCTCCAAAACGACTGATTTGAAAAATTCTTTCACTGTTGGGAAGCTACACTATTCCTAAGTGATTTAAGCTATAAAAAAAGTTATCCGTGCGAAGTCGGGGCGGACAGCTAGTAAAATATATAAAAGGAGAAGTTGATATTTTTTGTTGCCTTCGCCGTTATTATACATTGGAATGAAACAGCTATTAACGGATTTAACTCGCGTATTTTATTTTATTGGCTGATGTTTCGGAGTCTTTACAGATTCCATAATCGTAGCACGACTGAGCTGACAATAGTCTTATGCTGAAGGAGGTAAAATGAGAAGCTGGTTTTATAAAGCCCACCACAGCGTGTTTTTGGACTTATTTTTTTGTCTTGTCACCTAAATAAAATAAACTCAATAGTAATATATTTAAAGAATATTCATGTAAAACGACTTTAATATAAATTTCACAGAAATATTTTTCATTCCTTTCTCTTCATAAGATTCGATTTTGAAGAGAACTTTCTACATACAATTCTAAACCACAGAACCCAGTCTCCATAAATCAAACTCGCACTACCAATAAATATTAAAAACAAACATGCGCGGGATTTGATCCGAGTACCGTCCGCAAGGAGGGCACGACTTCGTGAATCTCCTGACCCGACCTGCCGCATCCATTTACCAAACCAGTCAAAAATGTATGGCATGTGAAAAGTGCGAGTCGGACTAGCGTATTATGGGTTCCGTGCCATCCTATTTAAATTATACGTCCTAATTATGTTATAGATGCGAGAGTTTGTTTGTATGTATAATCATTTCTGCCTTCGCGGTTATTACACATTGGAATAAAAAGTATTATATTTCAACAATAATTCGTTGTTATTCTACGGAACCAATTTTCAGCCATGACTGTTCAATTATTATGGTTTGATATGCTTTTTTTTCGAGCTGACTTCTTGTAATAATATCTGATGCCTTCGCGGTTATTACCCATTGGAATGAAACAACTATACTTACATGGATTTAACTCACGTATTTCATTATATTTTATTAGCAGACATTTCGTATTCTTTACAGTTTCCATAATCGTAGCACGACTGAGCTAACAATATTATAGTCTAACGCGAAAGCATTTTAATAAAATAAAAATACGTGAGTTAAATCCGTTCATAGCTGTTTTATCTAATCTGACTACTTGTAGCTAGCCTTAGGGCTTACTGCTCCACCTAACGGGAGCTACCCAGAAAGGGTGAGATGCTACCTTTAATATAGATTGAGTTCTGTATGACCAATACGGATCACTAAATGTATTAAACACACGCACACACACGTAAGACAATACATGCAAGCTCAAATAATTAGTCTATCGAAGCAATATCGATCCAGATGTTGAGTAAGCACGCACACTAATGTAATTTAAGAGGGCTTTGGAAGTTCGGTTTACGGTTTAAGATATTTATTTTCCTCTTAAGAATATAACATTCGCTTACAGAGAAAAATACAAATTAACATTAACATGCGTAGACTTATGTGATTAGTAGGTGGGATAAAAGTTAGTAATAATTTAGTACTATGCTTAATATTATTGTTAGTAATATATTACTACATCTATTTAAGTATAATTCGTTTTTTTTTTTTTGCGGGTATGCACATATTTTTCGATCTATGCTAGTTGTAGATCATTAAACGTAAACTGTTTTTTTATATATTTTTTTTATTGTACCTACCTATATTATGATTTTATATCATTACTACATGGTAGGTTTTTAAAATTATTTGGAAATAAATTGTTAAAAAGCTTTTATGGAGATTGTTTTAGAACTACTTTTATTTTCATTATAAATATATACATTGGAATGAAAATTTAACGGATTTAACTCGCGTATTTTATTTTTATTGGCTAACGTTTCGGAGCCTTTACAGATTCCATAATCGTATCACGACTGAGCTGACAATAGTCTTATGTTAAAGTGATTTCATTCCAATGTATAATAACCGCGAAGGTATCAGAAATTATTATAAATAATATATATTATATTCAATTTTACAATATACATGTGGTCCTCTCTGGTATATTTGAAGATACTTTGGTTTTCCACCCCCCCCTTGCAACCCTCTTAATTTGGTTTTAGTTAACCATGCATTTTCCATTGAAAACAAAAAAAACAAATTTTAATTTAAAAACGTAATTAAATTAGCAAACGAACACCTAAATTTAACACAAACATTAAACACCTAAATTTAACAACCAATCAAAATCAATCACAACTTCAGCTTATGTCACATCAACGTCAAAACGCCGCAATTTTCATAATCGATTTCTGTCGTAAATCGATAAACCAAACTATACCGCGGGCCTCTTAACAAGGAATCTTCGCTGTCAAAGGTTAGGACCGTGAGTATGGTTTTAAGTAACTTACCAATGTGAGCGATTTTAGTCTCATATAAATAGATTGCAGTTCTGCAACAAGTCATTCGCTACCCATCCTCATTGGACACCACAGAACATGAAGCTGGTAAACCAATCTGCACTCTAAACAGTCGATCGTAACCTCCAATTTTCGCTAACAACCATCTAATGACTGTTTCCTAAGACAGCGGTCACCATTGTCATTTTCTCGAATTGCGTGTTCAAGGGAATCTAATCTCGACATACATCTTTGTGTTGCCTTTTGAATATTTTTAGCAATCGATGTTATTGTTTCAGATCGTTGTGCTGTCGGTGTTAGCCTGCGGCTATGCTGCTAAGTTGGACAGGACCTATTTGCCGCCGGCAAGTGCGGGCAGTGCTGGAGGGAGTCCGGGTTCGTTGACCGCTCCTAAAGGACCTCAGTCCTCGAACTTCGGGCAGGCACCTGGTTTCCAGCCTGGACAAACCGGCCAGCAACCTGGCTCTTCTCAGTTTGGTTCAAGCCAATTTGGTGCACCTTCTGGTCCAAACCAACCCTCTGGAGCTTCTCAGTTTGGACAAGAACCTCAAGCTTCTTACGGACAGTCTCCTAACTTTGGACAAGGGACCGGAGCTCAGGGATCAGGCTTTGCTGGACAAAGCTATCAACAGCCTGAGCGCGCCCAGGCCGCAGCGGACAGAAACGCTGAAATCTTGAGATACGACAACCAAAATGACGGGGAGACCTTCTCTTATAGTTTCGAAACTTCAAACGGGATTTCAGCTGAGGAATCTGGTGTAGCGACCAACGGTGTTCAGGCGCAGGGTGGTTATTCGTACACTGGTGATGATGGTCAGACTTACAGAGTGACGTACACGGCTGATGAGAAAGGCTACGTGCCCCAAGGGGATCATCTTCCCACCCCTCCCCCGATCCCGGATGAGATTCTGAGGTCCATTGAGGAGAACGCACGAGCTGCCGCTTCTGGCACACAAGAAGGTAGGTTCAAAAAAATATTTAACATTTAGTCACGCATTCGATTAATGAAAACAATTCAGTGATGCATTTAAATAAATTTTACAAGGCTATTTTCACAGTCGTAATGAGATCTTTTATGCCTGTTATTAAGTCTTATAGACTATTCATTTGTATTATACAATTACATAAAATGTAATCACATAGTATGTTATTAATTCTACTTGTATTGATATGTAAATGTTCGTAAATATATATAATAACTGTTAAAATAAATACTCATAAAATTTTAGGAGCATACCGCCCAGAAGAAGACGAACAACAATATAACGGTGGAGCCTCATACAACCAGGCCCAAGGACCTCAGCAGCAGTACGGAGGTTCCACTTCAGGAGTTGGACCTTCCGGCTCTTCCAGACCTGGTCAAAACGCCCAAGGTCAAAGCTACCAACCGCAAGCTTACAACCAGGGCCAAAATCAACCGCAACCAGCCCAAGGTGCCCAACAAGCCCCAGGATTCTCTAGTCAAAACGGTCCTCAAGGTCAAAATGCGGGTAACCAAGGCCAAGGACAGTCGGGTTACCAATACAACAGACCTCAGAACCAAGGACCTCGTCCCGGACAATCTAACGGCAATGCCAACTTTGTCCCCTTGGGATCTCCTAAGGCCCAAGGTCCTCAGCCTAACCAAGCTAAGCCTTACAACCAGCCTCAGGGACCTCAAGCTTCAAGACCAACTGGACCATCTGGGTTTGGCCAATCTGGACCAGCCAGACCTAATCAAGGTCAACAGAGCTACCAGGCACCTCAGCCCAACCAACCCCAAGGTGCAGGACGTTACAACCAGCCCTCTGCCAGCCAGCCTGCTTTTGGACAATCAGCCCCATCTCAGAAGCCAAACCAAGGTTTCCCTCGTCCAGGACAAAACCAGCAACAGAACCAGTTCTCACCAGCTCCCAAGCAATCTGGATTCCCTGGTCAAGGTTCCCAGAGCCAAGATGGCTACGAATACAACAGGCCTCAAGGTGCGTTCAACACTGGCAACCAAGGTCAGTTCCGTGCCCAGGGTCAGGCTGCCGGTCCTCAGAGTGGGTTCCCAGGTAGTTCTGGACAAGTCCGTCCTCAAGGACAGGCGCCTCAGTCCGGGTCCCCTGGTAGTTCTGGACAAGTCCGTCCTCAAGGTCAGGCGCAGTCTGGATTCTCTGGATCTTCAGGCCCTAGAGGTCAGTCCCCGTCAGGCCCTAGGTCTCAAGGTCAGGGTCAGACCTTCAACCAGCAGAGGCAAGAGAACTTCGGAGGTCCTCGTCAGCCGCCCAGCTTCAGCCCCGAAGAAGGATACAAGTATTAAACCAAAGGGTGGAATAGAAAAATTCTTTAGTCATAAATGGCATTAGAAAATGTATAAAAAAATACGCTCTGTACGTAGTTCTTTATGTAATTTTGTACATAGTATGTGATAATGTATTTTATATATCACTATGTGATTGAAAACGAATAAATTATGCAAATGTAATGTTTTTTTTTATTTAATTTTTGGTTCAAAAAGCTCGAAGCGAATTTAATTATATGATATACCGCAGACTTAGATCTGAAATAACTTTTTTGAGTTATCTAGAACTCAAAAAAAAAATATTTAAGAAGCGAAACACTGATTAGGTTATATAATATTATTATAATGTTCTGTATAACTTAATGCTTTTAATTTAATAGTCATCTTTCAAACAAAAAAAAAACAGAATCAAAATCGGTTCATGCGTTCGGGAGCTATGATTCCACAGACAAACACACACACACAGACACGTCAAACTTATAACACCCCGTCGTTTTTGCGTCGGGGTTTAAAAACTAAAAGAGTAGGTAAGTTTAAATCTGTTTTATTGGGTAGTAGAGTTGAGTAGGTTTTTCTGTAAAGACTTCGATGGTGTACATAACTCAAACCTTCAGGTTTTTGACTCCCTTTAAATCTAGGTGTGCGATATATTGGCAGACAGTACCAGTCTTCATAGTGAATATAGCAATAGATCAACAAAATACCAACATTACCAACGCAAGCAGTTATAACAACTCTTAAATGTCACCCTTCATCAAACAATAACTAGGTTTGTAATGTCATAATTGTAATTATATTGCACACAGATGTGCAGTAATGTCTTATTATAACATCCTTTAAATTATACATAATGTTCGTACATAATCGTTATTTTCCAATTAAACTATTATTTACTAATTTCTGAAGCTTTCACGGTAATGAGACATAATAAATTAGAATAAAACAACGGATTGAATTTGCACTTATTTTTTTTATGCTGTCGTTTCGAAAGTATTACAGTTATCATATTCGTAGTTGACTAAGATAAGGATAATCTAATAAGTAAGTACTAAAGTTATTTTACATCATGCAATCATTATTTTAGACTTTTTGGAAACGTCAGCATAAACATTGAGTTAAATAAGTAGGTACTAATTTCTGATGCCTTCGCGGTTATTATACATTCCAATGAAAAAACTACAAAAGGTCGCGTATTTTATTTTATTGGCTGACGTTTCGGAAGCTTCACAGTTTCCATAATCGTAGGACGACTGAGCTGATGGTCTTCTAAATACGCGAGTTAAATCCGTTTATAAGTTGTTGTTTCATTCCAACATGTTAGTTCAAAATTTACAAATAACCTAGGCTATTACCCTTAGCATTATTATATACTAGCTGTGCCAGCGACTTCGTCCCCGTGGAATAGATTCTTCATTAGGCTTCATATATTCCCCGTTTTTTACACATTTTCCACTGTTTCTTCGCTCCTATTGGTCGCTGCGTGATGTTATATAGCCTAAAGCCTTCCTCGATAAATGGTCTATCCAACAAAAAAATATTTTTTGAATTCGAACCAGTAGTTCCTGAGATAAGCGCGTTCAAACAAATAAACAAACAAACTCTTCAGCTTTATAATATTATAGTATAGATATTTTTATATACCTTTAGCATAAAACTATTGTCAGCTCAGTCGTGCTACGATTATGAATTCCAGCCAATAAAATAAAATTACGCGAGTTAAATCCGTTTAAAGTTGTTTCATTCCAAAATAACCTAATGCTTGTATTATAATAATATGAGGTTATAATGAAATTTCACACATTTAGGTATTACGTTTATGGTCTTGCATTAGATAATATAATTTGAAGGTGATAGTTTAATAATTATAATTACGGTATCGATTATAGTGTGAATTGCTTTGGCATTTATGGTCACGGCATTGTAATAAGCTTTTGAAATTAGCGTGTACTTGTCAATAAAATAATACATTATGTTCCTAGTTACAAGATCATTAAGAATAATAGCTACATACTTGTTGTGAGTTTATTAACAAAAAGGTACGCGAGTTAAATCCGTTAAGTTATTTCATTCCAATGTGTAATAATTGCGAAGACATCACTAGGTAATTTTATGGAAAAATAATTTTGTAGAAAATAAACTAAGTATTACATTTAATTTAATAATCGCGAAACTATCAGAAATAGGAACGACGACTGGGTAAAAAACGAAATTCTATTTTGTCCGTTATTTAGATAATAACAAAATATTGGACACTTTTTTTTTAGATTAGATTTTGCTGACGTTTCAAGAACATTTCTTATATATACGATGACCGAGCTGACCGAGCTGACTATAGTTTAACGCTAAATAAAAGTGATTTTTACTTTATATCAATAAATGATTTTACATTATGCAAAGTATTATAATTTATCAATTAAATCTATTATAGTTGTTTCATTACAACGTGTCTACTACTGATAATCTACTTGAACAAAAAGTCATCACACCCATTTTGAGTAAGTCAAATCCACACAAGATAAAATCATTTTCAAAAATATAAAGACCTTTAAGTTAACTTTCGCTTTCCAGACACTAGACACCAAACTATTTCATAACACACTTTAGTTTCTAGTGAATGTATAGAAAATCGTGATTCTTAGTATTCATTGAAAAGGTTGAAGTACATCCCTGCAGGCTACTTGATATCTATAATACTTACTTTCAAGTAAAACTGGGAGATTTCTTAGTCATCTGTATATTATTATGTTGGAATGAAACAACTATAACGGATTGGAATGAAAGAACTATAAACGGATTTTACTCGCGTATTTTATTTAATTGGCTAACGTTTCGAAGCCTTTACAGATTCCATAATCATATTACCACAGAACTGACAGTAGTCTTATGCTATAGTGATTACTACAGACATGCACAAAAAATTTTACAAAATTCTAAATGATCTTCCAATTATAGGTGACCACAGCATGCTTACAAGTTATAGCATAAGTAGTTAGGTAATATATAAAATAGGACTTACAAAGCATTTTTTTTTAATCAATAAATAAGTATATTTAATTGACGGCCTGTTGGTCTAGTGGTCCGATACCCTGACTACGAAACCGGAGGTTGCAGGTTCGAATCCTACTAGGGGCAGATGTCAATATTCCTGAGGCATTTGTACCTAAGTCTTGGATGTCTTATAAAATATATTTATGTATGTTTATCCGTTGTCTAGTACACATATAGTACAAACTTAGGTTGGACAATTCACACCAATTCATCTAAATTGGTGTGAATTGTCCAAAGATATTTATTTTATTTATATTAATATACACTTAATATTATTACAGGAAATTATGTCTATAGTGATACTATTTAAGTATCAACTGTCTATAGAATGCAAATAAATGATTGACTTGAGTTAAGCATGCCATAGTATATTAACCTAATGATTATCTTACAAGTATCGGATTATGCGTGAATAATTGCAATTTAAATCGATTGTGCGCGAGCGCAGTTCATTATCAGACTGACAGCCACTTGACTGTTTAGACAATGCAATGGAGTTAAGAGTTTGAAGTTTTTTATTACTAGCTTATAACCGCGACTTCGTCTACGCACCAGTACAAAGTACTTTGTCTAGTTTGTCTAGAATTTAATTTAAAAAAATGAGCTACTTTAGGCATTAAGTTTCGATACAGCAATAAACTGTTCAAGTACATGTTGTCACAGTTAGTCAAATTTAAATAATTTTGTAGCTTATTTTTTCAATATTTAGAAATACGAGTAGGTAATGACGGCGTTTGAACCACCGTTAAATCCACGCACAGTACTCATATCAATAAATTAAATAATATAAGAAAATCAATAAAAACATAAGTGAAAAGTGTGTAAAAGTAAATACAAATCATTACGTAAAAAATGGCGGTCTGTTATAAAAAGCTACTTCCCGGCGCCATCTTGATATTGTAACGATATTTTCAAATTTCAATTAATATCCTGCTATTTAATATTTTGCATAAAAAACCTATCAGAATTTAATAATAACATCAACATCTTCCTTAAAAATTTAATAAAGATTTTTAGTGTCGTTCTTGAGATCGAATCCACTTACATACCTAGGTACACTCACTAATAAGCATGAAAGTTTGTAAGAATGTATGGATAGATGTACATTTGTTAGGTATTCTTTCAGGCAAAAACTACTGAATAGATTTTGATGAAATTTTACAATTATATAGCGTATAGATCGGAATAACATATAGGTAATCTATAGGTACCTACTAATATAATAAAGAGGAAAGGTTTGTTTGTTTGTATCGAATACGCTTCTAAACGACTGGAAGATTTGAAAAATTCTTTCACTATTGGGAAGCTAAAAAAAAATATGGATCCGTGCGAAGCCGGGGTGGACCTCAGATGAAGTTGCAGGCAGAAACTAGTATTAATATATGTCGTTATGTCTAGGGCAATAAAATAAGACCTAATGCATCCTAAATGTAAATTAAATCATTTTTAATTACCTTGATCGATATTATCACGATATGAACACCTACTCCACTTTGATAAGAGGTCGAAATATTTTCGACCACAAGGCCGTGTGGTTTAAAGATTACAGCCGCGTATGACCCGCAGTAGGTGTGCCAAATGACGATCATCAACGAGAATGAACCAAGATGTATGGAAAATTATTTTGTTAAATATGCGGAGTAAAATAGTTATTTGCAAATACTGACGTACCTATACAACTCCTAGTTTTATTTATCTAATCATTCGGTGTTATATTGTTACTACTTTAGCATTAGGTAGGTACTACTTAAATATATAAAATATATTTGTAAGCTAACATCAATTAAATTTTTTAATAGTTTGATTAAAAATGGCTTTCATTTTTTTTATAATAATTTCTGACGCTTTCACGTTTTTCACTTATCATAATATAAAACTATATTATGGTGAATGACAAAATATATAATATTTTTATCATATGACACGATTTACCTTTTAATACTATGCTTGTTAATGGATGTAATACCTATATGTAATATGATTCCCGATGCTTTTCCGGTTATTACACATTGGAAAGAAAAAAATATAATTTCACGCTCACGATACTCTAACACAGCTTTAAAATCTAATTATTATGTGTATTTTATATTCTCAAGCAAATAAATAGTTCTGATTTCAAGTACCTAACTAGATTAGATTAGATTAATTTATTTCTCAAAATTCATACAATAATATTATAATACATTATCATATCAAATTACATGCCATCATTGAGATCGTCAAAAAAAGAGCAATAAATAATATTAAAATTACATTTCAATTAAAAATATACTCACATACCGCATAACGCCATCCACAACAATTAGACGAGTGAATCTTCGTGAATAACATCGCAGTTAAGCAACATTGAACCACGATGGCCATCCTCCATTTCTAAGCAGATCGATAAATCAGTATAAATATAGAACAACACTTTTAATTGATATCAGAACATCACTTGTACTACTTCAAGCAACATGAAGTTGGTGAGTGCAGTTTTTTAATCTAGATTAAAAAAAAGTTTGAAAAAAAATGTATCAGTGATTTTAATCGGTAATAAATCGGATTAGTTGAGGAGAAGCTTCAAGTTAATATTTGTAGCAAAACAAGAGTAGAAAATCATTTAAATGAAACAACTATTAACGGATTTAATACGAGAGTAAATTTTTTTTTTGGCTTTTGTCTTGGTACAATATTAGTCATTACAACTTAATATTTAAATAACGGGGACTTTTGTTTGACTAACGTTTATCAATTACATTAATTGCAGTAATAAACATAACTTATCATCACATTATACTATAATATACCTAAGTGTTAATTCGTTGTTATTTTTCGAAAACTAGTTCATCAGAATAAACTCAATTCATTTCATTTATGCCGATTGACACCACCACTAAGTAAACCTATTCACTTACCATTTTTTTTCAGATTATAATCTTATCCGTCGTAGCTTTATCTAGCTGTGCTAAGCTAGACAGAACCTACTTACCTCCCAACGCTCGAAGCTCTGGTGGTTCCGGAAGCTTCCTTCAAACCCCCAACTCTGGATCTTTCCAATCCGGTAACAGCCAGGATGGTTTCGGAAACGGTGGAAACGACTCCGGAAACGGCTTCAACAATGGAAACGACTTCAACAATGGAAACGACTTCAACAATGGAAACGACTTCGTAAACAACAACGATTTCGGAAACGCGCGTCCTGAGAGACCACAGGCCGCTTTTGAGAGAAACGCTGCTATTCTTCGTCAGGATTCTCAGAATGATGGGGAGACTTATTCTTATGCTTATGAGACTGAGAATGGTATTTATGCTGAAGAGAATGGTGTGGCTACCAACGGTGTTGAGGCTCAGGGTGGATATTCTTACACTGGTGATGATGGACAGGTGTACAGCATCAGGTAAGAATAACATAAATAAGTAAAGACAGGATTTATAGTTTCAGGAAATAGATATGTATCTAAAACACGTTCAATATTTGCGACAAAAAAAATATGATTGCATCTAAGATCAGCGTAAAAATGCATTTAACTTGATGCAATGTGCAGCAAATTATGATTCACATAGAAATAAAAACACAGCTTAAAGAACTGTCTTTTTGGGATTTAAAACCCTTCTGTTAACTTTAATAAGCATAATATTATTCTGCTTTATTTTGAGGGCCTGTTGGTCTAGTGCCCAGACTATGAAACTAGAGGTTGCAGGTTCGAATCCTGCTAGGGCAGATGTCAGTGTAATTAACGAGCATTTCTATTTGAGTCTTGGATGTTATATAAGTAACACATACTTATGTTTATTTGTCCATTGTATAGTACCTAGCTTAAACTTTAATAATTTTGTGTGGGACTACATCATTTGGAGTGTAGAGAGATGTTATTTTGTGAACAATCTTCGACTAGTTTTTTTAGTTTTGGGTTCAACGTCATAAAAATGTAATTAATTTCAGGTACACTGCTGACCAGAACGGATTCGTCCCCCAAGGTGACCACCTCCCGACTCCCCCTCCGATTCCTGAAGAGATCCTGAAAGCCCTGGAACAGAACGCTCGTGATGAGGCTCAAGGCATTTTTGATGATGGTAAGATTTCATCATTGATGATATTGTCGTTTGAAACGTCATGATTGTCGTCTCAGACTTTATTTAAGAACAGAATCAATAAGTAAAAAAAACTTAAGTAAAGTTATCCACTACGGGTACAAATATATTTTTTTTATAAATAATATTATTTGCGACCAATATAATAGTTATAGACCACATTGACAGCGACCTATCACATAATAATATCTCTTATTTAATTCTACTTAATAGTCTTCCTTGTTTTGCTGCAGTTTTTTAAAAGAATCATAAATAAAACGTATATTAATTTGACACACTTAACACGACATTTGATAATGTATGTTATTATATATCTTTACAGGTTCCTACAACGAAGCCAAATACTCCGACGATCAGTACAACGGCAACTCAAACTTCGGAAACGGAAACAACGGAAACACTTACAACAATGGAAACGGGTTCGCCAACAACGGAAACGGGTTCGCCAACAACAACGATGAAGCCGTCAACGACGAAGATACTGTCGTCACAGACTCTGCTACCTTCAGGTCAGGACCTGGAGCCCAGGGTCAAGATTCCAGGTCTCAATCTCGAGGGTTTGCTGGAGCCACCAGGGCTTACCTTCCACCTGTTGAGAGCCAAAGAGCTAACGCCAGGAGTGGCTTCGGAAGCAGGTCGAGACAACCCACCTTCAACGCTAGGGATGGATACAACTATTAGAAAAATGTTTATGGATTAAAATTTATTTATGACAGAAATTTGTTTGACTTTTTATTTCTATATATATATATATATTAGGTTTGGAATAATGTGTATATTTTTTGTTGCACATACAGAAATAAATACACATTAATTTATATAATAATTTTAGATGCCTTCGCGGTTATTACACATGGAAATGATACAACTATAACGGATTTAACTCGCTTCGCGTCACTTTAGAATATCGTCTATCGTGCTACGAATGTGGGGATTGTAAAGTTTTCGAAACGTTAGCAAATCAAATAAAACACACGAGTTAAATCCGTTAGGTATAGCTGTTTCATTCCAATACACATCATTTATATATAAGTGAGTTATATAGGTAAAACGCATATGTATTCCAAATATAATAATCGTTATTTATTTTTGCAAAACCAAAATACAATTTAAGGTATATTTAACATATATTATGAGAGATATATATATTCCAGAATAAGTACTACTTACCTATTTAAAAACAAAATATGAAAGAAAGTTTTACAACATTACTAAACCAATGGCTCAGTTTAACCCTCACTTGGGTCAAAGTAACCCCTTACGGTAAGTATTTTATCAGCTATATTTTGAACAATATAATAATTAATGAACGCTGTTATTACACATTGGCATGAAACAAATATAACGGAATTAAATCACGTATTTTTTTTTATTCTCTAAAGTTTCGAAAACTTTATAGTTTCCATGTTCGTAGCAGACTGAACTACCAAGAGTCAAACAAGCAACTAAATAAAATTCACAAATAAAGTACTTTGTAGGTGTGTTATTTTGTTTCTCGGATGAATCTATACTAATATTATAAAGCTGAAGAGTTTGTTTGTTTGTTTGAACGCGCTAATCTCAGTAACTACTAGTTCGAATTCAAAAATTCTTTTTATGTTGGATAGATCATTTATCGAGGAAGGCTTTAGGCTATATAACATCACGCTGCGACCAATAGGAGCGAAGAAACAGTGGAAAATGTGTAAAAAACAGGGAAAATATGAAGCCTTATGAAGAAGTGACAGAAGACTTTGACAGATCTTTGACGAAACAATCGGACGGGCAGGACGACGTCTGCCGGGGCCGCTAGTGGAAATATAAAATTATCGATGTCACTCTTATGTTTTTATATTATAGCGCACTAACAGCTCATTAATAGAGTATACCTATTAAGGCGCAGTTTATATATCTATAAAAAATATATCTATACTAATATAATAAAGAGGAAAAGTTTGTTTGTTTGCATTGAATAAGCTTCTAAGCGACTGGACCGATTCGAAAAATTCACTGTTGGAAAGCTACACTATTCCCGAGTGACATAGGCTATAAAAAAAAGAAATCCGAGCGAAGCCGGGGCGGGCCGCTATTTTAATACAAAGTGGGAATAGGTTTACTACACATATCACAATTAAAAAAGAAACTTGCCCAATGTATTTTCTTATAAATGATACTCCCTAAATAGCAGCTTAAAATCAATATATCGAGTTAAATCTGTAACAAATAATAAATAATGCTCTTGACATTTTAAAACTTTACAGTTCCCGTACCAACCTATTTACAGTCCTCTGAGCTGACGATAGTATAAATCACTTAAATATGTAAATCATATTGGAATGAAACAACTATTACCGGATTTTACTCGCGTATTTTTATTTTATTTTATTAAAATTGTAAAATGTAACATTAATATTCCATAATTCAGAATGGGGTAGTTTTTCAAAATTTGTAATTTAAATATAAGGTAGTTTACATAACTGTATAAATCACTTTAGCGTTAGACTATTGTCAGCTCAGTCGTGCTACGATTATGGAAACTGTAAAGAATACGAAACGTCAGCAAATAAAATAAAATAAAAATACGCGAGTTAAATCCGTTATAGTTGTTTAATTCCATTGTGTAATAACCGCGAAGGCATCAGAAATTATTTGATTTCGCTTTCGCGGTTATTACACATTAGAATGAAACAAGTTATTTTATATTACTTACTATTATTTCCATAGATAACTTTAAATTCCACATATTCGTAAAGTAGGTAAATTAAAGTGTTTCTTTAGCGTTAGACTATCGGCATCTCAGTTAGATTCGAATTTAGTAGCTGTATGCTGATTTAATACACGTATTTCATTATAACTGTCAATGTTTCGAAAACTTTACAGTTCCCGTTTTCGTCGCACGACTGAGCTGACGATTTTCAAACAATACAAATTATTACTTAGGTTAAATCCGTTATAATTGTTACATTCCAATAGAAATATTGTCAAATATTCATACCCTTAAAATCAAGTTCAAAAGGTCATAGATCATAAAAAGTAATTATTAGAGACAATACATATTGATTATTTCTCGTGGATCGTGCAGTGGATGGCCTCCAGAAGACAATAGTTTGTGGATCTTATTGTCTCAATGTCAGTTTGGACGTTTCGATTTTATGTGAAAATCGTTTATGAATCAAACTATTGTGACGAATTTAACTCGCGTATATAAATTTTATGCCGATTTATTTTTTATTTTATTTGAAATGTTTTAGAATTAGGTAACATATATTTTAATCAATAAAGAATTAATTTTAACGTTGGAGGGTTTTTTCTTTGTAAAATAGTCAATTTATGTGTAGAATGAATATTTCATATTTTAATACAATTGGAATGAAACAACTATTAACGGATTTAATTCGCGTATTTTTATTTTATTTATACGCTAAACGCTAACTTTAGCGTTAGATTATTGTCAGCTCAGTCGTGCTACGATTATGGAAACTGTAAAGAATCCGAAACGTCAGCAAATAAAATAAAAATACGCGAGTTAAATCCGTTAATAGTTGTTTCATTCCAATGTGTAATAACCGCGAAGGCATCAGAAATTATTATATTTTAATACAAGTTAAAATTTCTGTACCGACTAAGGTACCCAATCATTTCTGACATCTGACGGATTTAACTTGCGCATTGTTTTTTATTTGCTGACTTATTTTGTATAATAAAACCTGACATAAATTTCATATAGGTACAATATATTCTTGAAACTTTGTGCTATACGTATCGGGTTACTTTGACCCAAGTTAGGGTTAATTGACCCATTCTTTGTAAACAATTTGTAACGTAATCGCGAAAGTATCTACATAAAAAATATTTTTAATTTGTCTTAAGTGATCAATGTTTTAAATGATCAAAAAAACCCATCACAAATAATTGCTTTGTCGCACCACTTTCATACATTATGTCACTTCATTCAAACGATTGTCACCGTACACTGCGTGCCGAGAAAATGTCAAGGCTCCCATAATTCCCATATCATGACCAATTGTGATGAAACCCAAAAACTCTTAATAACTTGGTTAGGTGTTTGACAGCTACAATTAGGGTACTGTCACGGACCACGTCCGACTGTCACGTCCGTATAGTCATTAGAGGTTAATTTTAAGGATGGTATAAAAACAATATTTTTATCTTCCAAGTCACACATCTCATCTGGATCCTCGACTGGGTACAACACCTCGAGATGAAGTTCATTCTGGTTTGTTTATATTTTTGTGCAGTGTGAAGTGTACAGTGCTAAATTAGGTTTATAAACGATAGCGTTTTATATGACAATGGATTGCATACAATAAAAAAAGTTATACTCGTATTGGCACAGTGTCATTGTTTGAAAAGGATGTAGGATTGTTTAAACAAGTGCTTTCTCTTTTCAGCTCGTCTGTCTCGCCTTTGGCGTGGCCGTCGCCGACAAGCTCGACAGGACTTACCTTCCACCCCCCGGTTCTAAATTCTCTGGAGGTAGTCCAGGTGATATCCAGGCTCCCTTCCAAATTCCGGAGCAAACATACTCTACCGCTCGACCAGGAATAGTGGATGCTAATGGGAAGCCGGAGATAGAATTGGGAATCAATCGCCGACCTGGCCCATCTCAGGACTTTCAACCGAAGGACCAGTTTCCGTATTTCCAGAATTCCTATACGGTTCCGAAAACTACAACGACGTATGCGTTCACACAGACTACAACTTTGGCACCTATTGATTTTGAAAGTACTGGAGTGAATCAACCATCATCTGATTTTGAAAGCAACGGTCCTTTAAGTCAACAAATCTACTACCAACAACCTGGAAACCAGCCTAACTATAATACATACCAACAAAATCAAGCACCTACTTCGATGCCTTTTGGTACTCAACAGCCTACTTTTGCAAACCAATATCCAAATGCTGGACAACCTAATCAGAGCCGTAGCTACCTACCCGCAAGATTACCAGGAACGGTTAATAATGGACAGATAATTCCTGGACAAAATTATCAAAATATATCAAATTTGACACCAAATCAATTTCAAGGTTCTTATCAAGATGGACATATAGTGCCTACCTCTGGAAGTAACCTTCAACCTGGATTTGTATCCAATCAGCAGTTTCAGCCAGGACACGAGAACTTACAGAAAGGTCAGCCACCGACCGCTCAACCGCAGTACCAGGATGGACAGCAACTAGTTATTTCTCCTGGAAGTGGTCAACAAAGTTATGTACCTAATCAGCCTCAATATCCAAGCCAAGGCCAAGGCTTTAATCAAATACCATCGACTCTGTCTCCACAGTATCAGAGTGGGCAACAGTCTCCGGCACCCACTCCTGGTATTATTCAGAAAGGATTCGTACCTTCCGTGAACAATAACTATACCCCATCTACTATTGCACCTCAATACCAAGGTAGTCAAGGTTATACACCCTCTTCAGGAATAAACCAACCTGGATTAAATACATTACCACCTAATCAACAAAATCAATACCAATACCCAGGAAGCTTTATAAACGGTAATCAGCAATTCCCATCAACAGCAGCACCACAATACCAGGGTCAGAAAAACTTCGCCACAATCCCCAGTTCTGGTCTTAATCAACCAGGTTTCATATCCCCTGCTCCTGGTCGCCAGAACTTCAATCAATATTCAGGTAATAACGGTTATCAGCAGACTCCATCTTCCACTGCTGCTCCTCAAGGATTCGAAACCAGTAGAATTCCTCAGTTTGGTGGAGATCTAGGAGCTGTACAAGGAACCACATCTGTTCCTGGGAATGCTGCATCATACGCGGGACTACCTAATTTCAGACTGCCAGGAACCACTGCTCAACCAAGCTATGGAAATAATGAACAACAATATTCTACCCCTGGATCTCAAGATATTACCACTGCTGCTCCCCAAAGGTTACAAACCAGTAACATTCCTCAATATGGCGAAGATCTAGGAGCAGTAAGAGGAACCACTTCTGCCCCGGGGTATTCAGTATACCCTGGACAACCTAATTTCAGACTGCCAGGAACAACTGCTCAGCCAAGCTATGGAAATAATAATCAACAATATTCTACCCCTGGACATCATGATATTTACAATACTGGATCTAGTACCACTCCTTCGCCAGTCTCATCAGTTTACACAAATGAGCCTATTTTTCCTAGTTCAACACCTGGATCTTTCCCAAATAGAAATGCTGTATTAGGTACTGGAAATAACTTTGCCCTAAGACCTGAACGACCACAAGCAGAAACAGATAGGAACGCTGTCATCCTTAATTACGATAATGTCATAACTCCTGAAGGTTACGCATACAGTTACGACACTTCTAATGGGATTCATGCTGATGAAAGTGCTACGACTATAAATGGCACGAAAGCCCAAGGTTCTTACTCGTATACAGGCGATGATGGAAAAGTGTATAGCGTTATCTACTCTGCTGATGAAAATGGTTTTCAGCCAAGAGGAGATCATTTGCCTACACCACCCCCTATTCCTGAAGCTATACAAAGAGTTATTGAACAAGCGAACATGGAACGTGAATTGGGAATAACTCATGACGGTAAGTAAAATAAAAACTTTGTTTATAAAGCAATTCTATAATAGTGAAATCATAAAACACTTTTGCTTTTTCCAGGTTCTTATGATGACACGAAATACGGACATATGAAGTATGATAGACCACAAATGCGTTATCGTGCTAAAAACAAAATGATGCCTTCAACTAATGGAACCGTTCCTGCTAGATACGAAAATAGAATTGGAATTCAAAATAAGAAAGAATCTGACCGAAAAGGTTCTAATAAACCCGTAGATGACGGTAAAATCATAAATGAATTTGAGTATGAAGATAATTCCGAAGATGATATAGCCGAAGATAGTAATGATGAATCAGAAAGTCAAAACAATAACAAAAATTCCGAGCGCCCTCAACCTGACAGAAAAGTATCCGAAGAAAATAAGAGGAAATCACAGCCTAAGAAAAACACTTCTTTGATGAAAACAAGAGGAAATCACAAAAGTGAAAGATTAAATAATCAAAACAGCCAAGAAAGTGATCCTCAATCAGATACTGAACAAAATGAAGACGATGGATTTGTTGGTGAATCATTAACTGATAATGATTCCGCAGATAACACTGATGACTTACAAGAATCCGAGGAATCTGATGATGAACTTACTAATTACAGGGATGACCCTCATAAGCGAACTGATTTCCGCGGTAAGAATAAATACTTACCTCAAAACTCGAAAATATCAAACAGGATAAAACAAACTGGAAACAAACGTCCATCTATTCGAACGAAAGTCAAACGTCCTGGTTCAGAAAATACCCTGAAGACATCAGTGAAAGTAGCTGAAAAACCTACTATTGATGATAACATAGAAGAAAAAATTCCTTCCAAGAACTACAATTTAGGTGGGAACAACAAATCGAAAACATCCAAACAACCTACACTAGTTGGTGGACTTGACAGGAATTCAGAAACTCTATATAGTGAAGATGATAGTGATTTCAACCCCAATGAAGACGACACATCCGATGACTACACCAATAGATCTATGAGAAAAAAGACAAACAGACCTAAAACACGACCATCATTCAATGAACGTTTAGGGGTCACCGACAAAAGTCTCATTAGTGATAAACCCTTAGCTACAGATCAGGACTCTGGATACGAATATAGGCGACCAGAAAAAACTTTCAACTCCGGAGTTGCAATTATCCCGACAATGACTTCTGTAACCGATAAAGTAACAAGAAAGCCTTCTACTGCACGTCCTTTTATAACTCCAAATGTATACCGAGTAGACAAAGATGAAAATTCTGATGATGACCAACAAACTATTCAACCAGGTCAAACCAATGTAAGAGAACAATACGGTGATGCAAACAAAGATAATATACCCAATTACTCTGGTGAAGCTAAGAAGGACAATGCACAGTCTTCTCGTAGACCTATATTTAGCCAGTACAGACCCAATCTTGTACCATTTGGAAACGCGCAACCAAGCTTCTCTGCTAATGAGTATCAGCAAGCCTCAACTATGCCTGATAATTACCAAATAACCAATAAAACAAACAAACCTAATAACTATGTATTTGAAGGATATCCTGCAAATAACGCCGAGCAGCCAGAAAGAACTACTTTTGCTTCATCAACACCAGCACCTATCGTTTCACAACGATATTCCCAAAACCCTGGACAATATCAAACCACTTACAGACCAACGGAAGGATCCAACTTATTTGATGGAACTGTAACCCCGGAATCAGCTACATTTGAAAATGAACCTACTGGTAGACCAAATGTCCCATTTAGACAAAACCTACCTAGTACCACCTATAGACCTAACTACTCATTTGGAGATAGGACGCAAAATATTCCAAAAGGAGTGGCTGTGGATGCATTTGGAAGACCGATTTCAAGGCAAAACGAACCTAATTTCAGTGACAGAAGAACTACTATTGGTCCTAACTATTCAACAAATCAGGACACCAGAATTCCTTCTAATAATGATAATAATATGAGTTTACCTAACAGACCTTTTGTACCGAATAATGACAGAGATATATTCCGACCTGCTGTTGGAAGATTTGGTACCACTTCTTCAATCCAAGGTACAACTCCATCTTACAATGGAGTACAAAGCACCTTAGGACCAATTGGAGAAGATTTCAGCGGTCCAAAACAACCTCAACGCTTCGACCCAGAAACTGGATATCATTATAAATAATTCGATAAACTATTTATTGACATTTGAGAATAAAACTTGTAACAATGTAATTCGTATTTTTTTCGAAACTATCGAACTGCTTGCGTAAAATCGATTTTCTTAAACGATTTGAGAAATACGTTTATTTACATTATAATCATCAAGTCAGCAAAAACATCATGACGCCGCTTGACTCGAATAATGGCTTTGAAGTCGTGTCAAGTCATTAACCGATGCCGCAATCATTGCTTTACAATCTATTATAGTACAGCGCCATCTATGAATACTTACGAATACTACTAACCGTTAACTAAACTCTTGCGCAGGTGTGAAGCTTTCTTGAGCTTTAAGAGTTGATATGTTGGTACGATTAATATTTTGTAGATGGCGCCTTTACACTTGACTAACTGAATGTTCAATAATATTATGATTATTTATGATCGAGCATCGAATGTTCAAAGCAAAAGATCTTAATGAAATAACTATAACGGATTAAACTCACGTATTTTATTTAATTTGCTGACGTTTCGAGAACTTTAAAGTTCCCATTTTCGTAGCACGATTGAGCTGTTGATAGTCTAACGCTAAAGATCGGAATCGATAAATCAATCAAAATTTGCTTTCGCCAATCTAATCTTGTAGGTACCTATTTTTGATAATGTAGCCCAGCCGTTTAAGAGAAGTTCCAATCAATAATAGAACGAACGAAATGAACACAAAAATGTATAGAAGTCACATTTGCTAATAAAAAATCTCATAGTCAGTTTCCATTACCTTAAGAAATTTATAGACTATAGATTAGTCTATAAATTTCTTTTTCTACTATAGGAATGAAACAACTATTAACGGATTTAACTCGCGTATTTTATTTGCTGACGTTTCGGATTCTTTACAGTTTCCATAATCGTACCACGACTGAGCTCATAATAGTCTAATGCTAAAGTGACATTGTGAGCTCAAGTTTATTCCAATGTGTAATAACCGCGAAGGCATCAGAAATTATTATATTCCACTATCTTTAACGCTAGTAGAATGTGACCTTAAATAAAAGCGTGTGAGAATTTCATACCAACAGCACCTTCAACACGCAAAAACTAGAATGGCCTACGCAAAAACATATATTATATTACGTAAGCTTTTTGTATGTCTGTCTGTTTTTGCGTGCTACTAATAGCATGGGTTAAGGGTTATGCTCATCCGGCTAGTGCCAAGGGCAAACCAAGGACGCCAAAAAAAACTATAAAAAAAGGGTTTTTTGTGAACCTTTAGGGCGTTAATTAGAAAATAATGGTTTAATAATGACTTACCGAATATGGGATGATGATAAAAAATGGATCCTATTTGACTACCTACGGCAAATCGGATTAAAAGGGTTCAGTGATTTTTAACTCAATCGGCTACGAATATGGAAAATGTAAAGTTTTTGAAACATAAGCAAATGAAATAAAATACCTATACCTACCCTTATAACTTAGCGGTATGAAGTACTACTACTCTTATACCTTATCACATACAAAATTTCATGAAAATCAGTCAAATCAGTTTTGATATAGATTTATACCTACATAACTAGCCACCCGCCCCCGTTTCACACGGGTGCTATAAAACTTCCTCTTGAATCACTTTATCTATTAAAAACAGCTCAAAATCTGATGCACAGTTTTTAATATCTATACAATATACATAATATATAATAATATGGACAGACAGCGAAAATCGTCTTTGTTTTATACGATGTATTGATTAGCATTTTAAAAACACACTCCGTAACATAATACCTACCTATCCTATTGTCTAGATTTATTTATTTAAATACAATTAGCTAAACAAACAATAGATTTAATTTTATCCAAACATGAAACAAAACTCATCAAAATTGCCAAGGGATTATCACCTTTATCACAACACAATAATGAACTAATTTCCTCAACTTACTTAGAAATATTTTACATCTAAAATATCAAGGTTACAAAATGAACACTTCAATTGTCTTGCAATACTTTTTGGTGCGTGAATTACCTTGGGGTGGAAAGGCTTTAAAAGATGTTACTTAATATGGAACATACGACCTTATTGTACTTGTAACTTGAACTATGACCTGTTCTTATAAAAAATGAGAGTGCATTCTTTTGCATTGCTAATGTCAGAATGTGACGGCCTGTTGGTCTAGTGGTCAGACTGAGTTCCTGACTACAAAACTGAAGGTTGCAGGTTTGAATTCTGCTAGAGTCTAGGTTCTTAACCTGGGGATAATAAACTTGTATTTCGCGGTAACAATCAGCTGGTAGTTGTCTCGAACGCGGAATTTCAAAGTGACAAGTCTGAGCACAGCGTAGCGCCGACTAGCGCGCGAGCTCGTCGTTGGGAGGAGGGGTAATCAGTGACCCTAGTTAGGTCATAAGGGTAACGGACCTAAAAAGATTGAGATAGGGGCAGATATCCGTGTGAGCACGAGTATCTGTACCCCAGTCTCGAATATCTTAAATCAAATAATGAGTATAAAATGTTGCAAAATAAGTACCTAGGTAAGCAAAAAATAAAATGGTTTTGTTATAAATTTTATTTCACAATATTCTTAATACATTAAGGCCATTGAAATAAAATAATTATAACAGCTTTCACTCGCGTATTTTATTTGCTGATGTTTTAAAAACTTTAGCTCCCATATTCGTAGCCGACTGAGCTGACAAGAGTCTTTAACATCAAAGCTACTACTATGCTACTATTAAGCAATTTTAGCGTGGGAACGGTAAAGCTGTCGAATATTAGATTTATTTATTTGCATATTAAATCCGTTATAATTGTTCCATTCTAATCCTTACTGTCTGTCTGTCTGTCTGTCTGTTACGCTTTCACGCTAAAACTACTGGACCGATTTTAATGAAATTTGGTACAAAGAAAGTCTGGAGCCTGAGAAAGGACATTGGCTACTTTTTAACCGACTGCAAAAAAGGAGGAGTTCCACGCGGACGAAGTCGCGGGTAGAAGCTAGTGTGTAATAACGACGAAGGCATCCTAAATTAGGTACTACATAAAGCCATATTTTTAAGTTATTCGAATTTCCTATTACGCGCGCCCGCGAAGTCATATTTAGGAATCACTACATTAAAGCCAAATTTTTAGGTTATTTGAATTATCTATTACGCGCCTTTTTAAGTTTAACAATTTATTGATTTATGTCACTTTGTATGTTTTTGTATGATTGGCATGTTGTTGGCAGACATTCTGTACCATTAAATGCATTGTTGCGAGTGCACGATTTCTACTGCCCTTGCATTAAATTGACTACTGTTTAGACATAAAAGGAAATCAACATGAACTTCCTAATTTAGAAATCTTTATAAACTTTGAACTTCTTATCCCTACTAATATTATAAATGCGAAAGTAAGTCTGTCTGTCTGTTACGCTTTCACGCTAAAACTACTGGACCGATTTACATGAAATTTGGTACAAAGAAAGTCTGGAGCCTGAGAAAGAACATAGGCTACTTTTTAATCGACTGCAAAAAAGGAGGAGTTCTACGTGGACGAAGTCGCGGGCAGAAGCTAGTAAAAGGAGATGTATAATATTCTTATATGTAATAATATTATATCTACATACCTTTAGATTCAAAGGGCGTAATTAGAAATTTATCCGTTATGGTAGGTACTTTCATTCAATGTGTAATAACCGAGAAAGCAGCAGAAATTGTTCTGTTATGTCAACTTCATTCCAATGTGTAATAACCGCGAAATCAGCAGAAATTATTATAACAAACATAGTTGAACCGTTACAGATATTTCACTTCATTTTACACACCAATTCCCAACATTAAACTATTGCAAAATTAATTCTGCAAGTCGAATTGGATCTGTCATAGTCATATCGCCTCCAAATCTCTATACTAATGAAGAGTAATTTTTTATTTACTGTTTTGATTGATGACCCGAGTAATATGGACATTACTGACCCAAGTTGAGGCCGTAACGATTTGTTAATAAACGTCTGTTGTAGTTATTTTTCTAAATTGTTTCATTCAATTATAGATAATAATAATATTTCAGTTGGTATTGTAAGCGCTTTTGGATAATTTTATTTTATTAGCGCTAAATTATTATTTACAGAATAATTTCTGATGCCTTCGCGGTTATTACACATTGGAATGAAACAACTATTAACGGATTTAACTCGCGTATTTTTATTTTATTTTATTTGCTGACGTTTCGGATTCTTTACAGTTTCCATAATCGTAAAACAAAAACTTAAACTTAGTGTCTAAATATTCCGAGAAATTGAAGCTTGACGTGAAAATGTTAATTCCTTCTTGTCCTAAACCACCTAGAATGTATGGTTTACCGAAGGTACACAAGGCCGATGTTCCACTACGACCAATTGTTTGTCAGATCGATACACCAACTTACCGACTGGCTCAACATGTGGCGAAAGTGCTAGCTCCGCTTAGAGGAAACACACAAGCATATGTACGGGATTCTTACCATTTTGTTAGTGAGATTAAAGACCTACATCTCACTAATAATGAAACTATGGTCAGTTTTGATGTTCAGTCGCTTTTTACAAGCATACCTGTCAGAGACTGCATTGAAATTGTTCAAAGGAAGTTAAGGGAACATAACTTGTCATTAGAATATGCAGAATTATTAGAACATTGCTTGACATCAGGCTATCTTTTGTGGAATGGAGAGTTCTACATGCAAATCGACGGTATAGCAATGGGATCACCTGTCTCTCCCGTAGTCGCCGATATTTTCATGGAGGACTTCGAGGAGCGCGCTTTACCTGTGGCCCCGGCTGTGCCGAAGATGTTTAAACGGTACGTAGATGATACTTTCACCATTCTTCCTAAAGATAGTGTTTCTGTTTTTCTGAACCATCTTAATTCCATTAATAGCAAAATACAATTCACAATGGAGTTAGAACATAATAATACCTTAGCTTTCTTAGATGTTTTATTGAAAAGAAAACCCAATAACCACCTAGGTCATACAGTGTATCGAAAGAAAACTCATACAGATAGGTACCTTAACGGTGATTCACACCACCATCCATGTCAGCTAGCTACCGTGGGCAAATCTTTGTTTCAGAGAGCACGTGGCATCTGTGACAATGAACACCTGGCTGTGGAGCTCCAGCATGTTAGAGAAGTACTACAGGCCAACAAGCTGGAGATACCACGCCAACGTCGCAGACGTCATGAAAAAGCAATTACAGTTGAGCGGAGGCCTGCCGTATTGCCATTTGTGAGAGGAGTTACAGACAAGATTGAGAAGATCTTGAAGCGTGTTTCCATCAAAACATACTTTAAACCGCTGAAGAAGATTTCTCAACTTTTGAGACCAGTAAAATGTAACATCCCCTTACAAGATGCAGGAGTATACAAGCTGGACTGTGATTGTGGTCTCTCTTATATAGGGCAAACAAAGAGAAGTATTGCTACTCGTGTGAAGGAACACATAGCTGATGTGAAACACCGCCGTTTCCGGAAGTCTGCAGTCTGTGAACATGTCATGGATAAACCCAACCACTCTATCCAATTTGATAAAGCCCAGGTCCTTGCGAAGGAAGTCCGTTACTTACCTAGGATGCTTCGCGAGGCAATTGAAATTCAAAAACACCCGAATTTCAATAGGGAAGATGGTTTCTCCGTTCCAGCAGCTTGGGATCCAGTAGTCCACCTCATCAAATCCTAAGCGGACAGAAGACTGCATAGACTTAGTTTTCATTTTTAATTTAATTGAATTTTTTGAATTTTTTGGTTTTGTATAATTTTAATTTTAATGTCATAATATTTTTTTTAATTGTAAATATATAAGTGTCCTAAAAAAATGACTTTCTACTGAGTTTCTTGCGGCGTTTCTTCTCAGTAATGATGGTCTTTCCGAAGCGCTAGTAACGCCCCCTATTAGGTTTTAATTGTAATGTATAAAAGTAAATTTTTTGCGTAAAATGTAACAATAGTATTTCATAATTCAGAATAGGGTAGTTTTTCAAAATTTGTAATTTAAATATAAGGTAGTTTGCATAACTGTATAAATCACTTTAGCGTTAGACTTTTGTCAGCTCAGTCATGCTACGATTATGGAAACTGTAAAGAATCCGAAACGTCAGCAAATAAAATAAAATAAAAATACGCGAGTTAAATCCGTTAATAGTTGTTTCATTCCAATATTATTTACAGGCTTTTGCCCGCGTGGATCTCCTCCTTTTTTGCAGTCGGTTAAAAAGTAGCCTATGTTCTTTCTCAGGCTCCAGACTTTCTTTGTACCAAATTTCATTTAAATCGGTCCAGTAGTTTTAGCGTGAAAGCGTAACAGACAGACAGACAGACAGACAGAGTTACTTTCGCATTTATGATATTAGTTAGGATTTCATGTCATTTAAGAGCGCAAAAATACACCAGTCACGTGATTGACTGGCTGGTTTATAAAACGATTTGCTTGTCAAATTTATCAAATATGATAGCGATATCATATTTGATAAATTTGGCAAGCAAAAAGATGACCATAAAAAAAATAAGTTAAACGTAATCTGGAAAGGGGTTAAAAAAAAGAGGTCAATAAAGTATCAAAAGAAAGAGAAGAAAAGTATAAGTTCAGAAATCGAAACACGTATATAATATTTAAAGACCTCCCTGTTCGGGTCGAACTACTAGTATTTTATAACTTAATTGACGTTGCAATTCGATTAGCAATACTTTCTAAGTTACCAACCGCCTCATTATAGGTCAGAACGGGTCTATAACTCATTTGAGCCTATTGCAGGCCCAACCACGCCTGTGGTCTAGATGCTATGACCTATTGACCTATCGCTAGGCCATCCTAGCGATAGGCTATCGATCAGTATTTTGAATGCGTTTGCGCAATTTTGGCGATAAAATTTTCATTAGTGATAAATTGTTACAATTACTTTGTATTTCTTTATCTATACTAATATTATAAAGAGGAAAGATTTGTATTTTTGTATGTTTGTAATGAATAGGCTCCGAAACTATTGGACCGATTTCAAAAATTCTTTCACCTTTGGAAAGCTACATTATCCCCGAGTAACATAGGCTATATAATATCACGCTAGGTCTTATAGTTGCGGAGCAGTAACCGAAAATGTTTCAAAAACGGGGGAAAAAAATCTTAAGTCCCCCCGTGCGAAGCCGGGACGGGCCGCTAGTTTTGTATATTATTATGTTGGTAAGTAAAATCACCACAAAATAAATATAGAGATTGAAATGATAACAATACAATACAAATTATAAAGGTTTAGCTGTCCGCCATGGTTTCCCACGGATCTTCTTTTTTTAAAGCCTATATTATGTCACTTGAGAATAGTGTAGCTTCCCAACAGTGAAAGAATTTTTCAAATTGATCCAGTCGTTTTGTAGCCTATTCAATCGAAACAAACAAACCTTTCCTCTTTATTATATTAGTATGGATGTAACTCGCGTGTTTTATTTTGTTTGCTGACGTTTCGAGAACTTTACAGTTCCCATATTAGTAGCACTATTGAGCTGATAATCTAACGCTAAATTTTCACGGCCGCTGCCAGGACTTGAACCCGCGGCCTCGCGGTCGTTAATACCACTGAGTTAAAGAAAATATTTCTACGGAAACAAAGACTTGATAGAGCCTTATTTCATCACATCATTGTGGGTACCGTGCTGCCTTAATTTTAATGTTTCATCACCGATTCTCACGGGGGATCTAACAAACATACATACATACAGACTGATCACTGGAATAAGTGATTTATTTCAAGACATCTATACTAATATTATAAAGAGGAAAGGTTCGTTTGTTTGGATTGAATATGCTCCAGAAATTCTTTCACTGTTGGGAAGCTACACTATTCCCTAGTGACATAGGCTATGCTATACTCCCGAGTGATATAGACTATAAAAAGGGGATCCGGGCGAAGCCGGGGCGGGCCGCTAGTCATTTATAATTTGGCTGTGGTTAGTGACTACGAAAGCGGAGGTTGCGGGTTCGAATCCTGTCAGTGCTCGAGCATTTGTAGCTGAGTCTTGAATGTCTTATTAGAATGAAACCAGTATAAAGGATTGAACACATATTCAAATTTATTTTATTTCGACGTTTCGGAAACTTTACAGATCCCTCTTGTAGCATGACTGAACTGACGATAGAAAAAAATAACATAATATTATTATGTAGGTACGTAGGTAAGTTAAATACGTTATAGTTGTTTCATTCCTATGTGTAATATAGCCGCGAAGGCATCAGAAATATATATAGGTATATATATATATATACCTATGTTAGATATATTAGTGCTACGAATATGGGAACTGTAAAGCAAATAAAATACGCGAGTTAAATCCGTTATAGTTATTCCAATACACAATCTTATTTAATTTAAGTTACGTTCGTGCACGAATTCCTTCACTACCTAACATTAAAATTAAAATACTATCAAATTCCTAGCAGGTCATCCTTGTACACTAATTTACCTATTTTAGTAGCTTTAGGGCTCAACCTAGACATTTATTAGACCTAAATGCCTAAGTAATAGTTTATTTAAATTTATACGAAATACTTATTTCATAGTGACTGGTTAATTTGTGAGTAAGTTATTGCGAATTATATATTTCATAGATTAGATTAGATTCGATTTATCTTTGAAATGAAACAACTATTAACGGATTAACTCGCTTTTTTTTTATTTTTTTTTATTTGCTGACGTTTGGGATTCTTTACAGTTTCCATAATCGTAGCACGACTGAGCTGACAACAAGAGTATTGTCAGCTCCAAGGCCTACCTCTAATGAGTTGAAAAAGGGGAAAAAATTGTACGGGACAATATTATGATTCTTTGGTCCAATCTATTTCAAATAATATAGCAATTTAGCATAAGCATTCTTTAACATAATTGATGGAAGACGTATTTTGTTTTTTTTTTATTGAAATTCACTTCTAAGGGTGTTAAGGTACGCAGAAGAAGTCCCGGGCAAAAGCTAGTAATAATATAATTATGTGCCTATATAATACATACTAAACTTTGTTTGGATTGAATAGGCTCCAAAATGACTGGACGATTTGAAAAATCCTTTCACTGTTGGGAAGCTGCAATATTCCCGAGTGTCCATTGGCGACAAAGAAAAGATGATCCGGACAAAGCCGGGGCCGAGAGCTAGTAATATTATAAAGAGGAAAAGTTTGTTTGTTTGTTTGGATTGAGTAGACTCCTAAACGACTGGACCGATTTGAAAAATTCTTTCACTGTTGGGAAGCTACTTACACTATTTGTTAGTGACATAGGCTATTTTAATATTTGAAAAAATAAGGGATCCGTGCGAAGCTGGGGCGGGCCGCTAGTTAATAATAAATGTTAAGAGATAGTAAAACTACATACTACAACCAGTCTTATATATATCTCATCTCAAGGAAATCGGCTAAAACACTTACAAACATACAAACAACCTTGCTATAATTCTGAACCAATTACGCTTCCATGATTAATATTGAGCGCCATTTTGATCGAGAGGTCAAATATCTCTGATTGTTGCGCTTGCGCATATATTTTTAGATATTACTCGAAATGGCTAGAAAAAATATTTATTTTATATGTAAGTTCTAGCTTTTACCCGCCACTTTGCGTGGAATTAGTAAATACATTTCCCCATTTGAACCCTTAACAACATTTTTTTCGCAGGTAGAAGTAGTAGTAGTAGTAAGTAGTCCTTCCTTTCTCAAACTCTAGATTATCTGTGTACCAAATTTAATTTAAATCGTTTAGTAGTTATAGTGTGAAAGTAAGACAGGCAGGGTTACTTTTGCATTTATTATTATTACTAGACAGGATTAGGATTAGGTCCTACTTAGGTACCACGCTAAAGTTTACCGTCAGGCGCGTCGATCGCCAGCTAAGTCGTGCTAAGAACATGGGAACTGTAAAGTTTTCTTAATGATAGCAAATAAAATAAAATATCCGTTATAGTTGTTTCATTCAAATATGAAATAACCGCGAAACCATTAGTACTTTTTTTTTTTTTTAACTTGTCAGGTATCACGGTTCATGATATACAGATGACAGACGGATGGACAGCGGAGTCTGTACTAGGGTCCCGTTTTAGGGTACAACACACTAACAATTAACCTAATGTAGGTACCTAAATGTAGCGTTAGACTATTGTCAGCTCAGTCGTGCTACGATTATGGAAACTGTAAAGAATCCGAAACGTCAGCAAATAAAATAAAATAAAAATACGCCAGTTAATAATTGTTATTTTATAATAATTGTTTCATTCCAATCTATTTTTTTTTTTTTAAATCTATGCATTTTAAAAATAACAAGATTTTTTTATTATAACAACATCCTAATAAAGTGGATTGATCAAAAAACGCCTCTAGGCGTGATAATGATGAACAATCGATGATGATGGTCAATGATGAGTGATGACTTATCATCGGTGATAATTGGATTTAACGGGTTTAATAGGCTTGTTATCATTAATGGATATTCATGTTTTAATGACTTTTTAAATGGTAGTTATGACAAAATGATTGTGATTTCTGATTGCTTTCATTATGTAAAAATATTAATGGTTCTTAACCTTTTTAGGTCTCTTACCCTTATGACCTAACTAGGGTCACTGCTTACCCCTCCTCCCAACGACGAGCTCGCGCGCTAGTCGGCGCTGCGCTGTGCTCAGACTTGTCACTTTGAAATTCGGCGTTCGAGACAACTACCAGCTGATTGTTACCGCGAAATACAAGTTTTACCTCCGCAGGGGTTACTACCCCCAGGTTAAAATCTACATGGGTTCTTAACCTGGTTTTAAGCGTTTATTTTGCATTCGTTGAGTTCGGTTGCTATTAGCGATTGTGTAATGGTTTTATTTCAAATTTGTAACAATCACAAAAACTTCATAAATTGCTTTATAACCTCATTTATAAAAACACTACATATGTAGGTACCTACTTAGTATAAGATTTAATAATGTGTGATTTGCAAATAAGGTCTATAAAAGGTTAACATTTTGTTTTGAAAAGGGTTTTTGTCGAGTCTTTTAATTACAAAAATATTTAAATTCTCAACTTTAGTAACTATTTATTTTTATAGGTCAACTGAGCTCGCGTTTTTAATGTGTTTTGTAATTAATGAATCTCTTCCTTCTTATTTTTAATACAAATAATTGGATTTTAATTTTAATTAATGACTTATAATCCATTACTTTAATTATCTTTACTTTATAAGGTATAGTGTTTTGATTTTGACATATTATTATAGCCTAATATTATAAATTCTGCTCTAATGTATACATATTTACTAATCATGGGCGTGCATTCCATATAGGCACAGTATCGCTAATGTATAAAGTGCCTACCCTATCGCCATACTTACGCTCCCACACTGCACGCACCTGCTACAAACGTATAAAAATCTTGTATCACGGTGTTTTCATCAATAGCCAATAAAATAAAATACGCAAGTTAAATCCATCGACACTTGTTTTATTCCAATGTGGAATAACCGTGAAGGCATCAGAAACTATTAAAACACATCGCACACCTAGATCTAAAGAGAGCTAACTCAAAAAAGGTACTTTTTCAGGAGAGGCGAGAAACCGAGAAAATGAGTTTTCTGTATAAATTTATACTTTTTATAATAAAGCTAGCAGAGTTATATTAGCTGAAATCAGTTTTAGTGTAGGTGGGTTTTGCTGGAATCCGATGGTGTGCATAACTCAAATCTTCCGGTTTTTGAGTTAGATCCCTTTAGATCTAGGTGTGCGACATAATAAATTATACGAAATCAATTTGCATTTTATAATTAACATCAATGAAATTAATCCAAAATTGCATCTTGTTTTAAAACTAAGACCTGTGATTGAACATTAGTAATTACTCACCTAAAACTAAAATCATGATCGTAAAAGTGTATATAATATATATCGCACACCTAGATCTAAAGGGAGCTAACTCAAAAATCTGAAGATTTTAATTAAACACACGCTAAAAAAAAGGATCCGATTCCTTACAACAATTTCGCCTCTCCCGAAAAAGTTACTTTTTTTGAGTTAGCTCCCTTTAGATCTAGGGGTGCGATATATAATTATGTAGATCGCATACTTAGATCTAAAAAGAGCTAACTCAAAACCTGAAGTTTTGAGTTATGCGAATCATATAATAATTGCTTACCTACAGCAAAAGTTACCTACTAATAAAACAGATTAAAGATAACTCTTCTAGCTTCATATAAATGCGAAAGTAACTCTGTCTGTCTGTCTGTCTGTTACGCTTTCACGCTAAAACTACTGGACCGATTTAAATGAAATTTGTTACAAAGAAAGTCTGGAGCCTGAGAAAGGACATAGGCTACTTTTTAACCGACTGCAAAAAAGGAGGATTTCCACGCGGACGACGTCGCGGGCAGAAGCTAGTAATATATAAAATATAAATCGATCCAGAAAACTCCTTCAGAACGTAACTCCTTCACTATTTTGTCTTTTCTAAAAAATACTTTTTAGAGTTAGTTCCGTTTATATCTAGGTGTGAATATTTCGCTTTTAAATAAGACTTATAGACCAAGAGCCTGTGTTTAATTAGTTTTATGATTGCTTTCTCACCATTATGACGGGTTGCTGACCAGTATGATGGCTCACTGACCAGTATGATGGCTCACTGACCAGTATGATGGCTCACTGACCAGTATGATGGCTCACTGACCATTATGACGGGTTGCTGACCAGTATGATGGCTCACTCACCATTATGACGGTTTGCTGACCAGTATGATGGCTCACTGACCATTATGACGGGTTGCTGACCAGTATGATGGCTCACTGACCATTATGACGGGTTGCTGACCATTATGACGATTTGCTGACCAGTATGATGGATCACTGACCATTATGACGCTGTGTTTCTGGTCATCAGTCGGTGATATTCTCAAAATATTATAATAATTATGTTGGACAATTTTTCTTTGCATACAGCAAAGCTACCAAACAAGGGTAAAGTTTGCGTGAAACCTTTTTAAAAAAATATATATCGCACCCCTAGATCTAAAGGGAGCTAACTCAAAAAAAATAACTTTTTCGGGAGAGGCGAAATTGTTGTAAGGACTCGGATCCTTTTTTTTAGCGTGTGTTTAATTTAAATCTTTAGATTTTGTAGTTAGCTCCCTTTAGATCTAGGTGTGCGATATTACAAAAATTCATATACTCGAGTCAAATCTGTTGTAGCATCAAATATCACACGACATATTTCGAGTTATGTCTTTATTATGTTAAAGTAACGATTGTATAATAAGCATGACATTTCAACGTCGGCTCTCACTCTATAAACTTGATGATGAGCTTCTATTACTAAAGCTAGGTATATAAAGATGAAGTAGCGAGCAAATAATTAGTATCAATTAAATTATATTACCTACTCGTTTGAAACCTTGACGATCTCTTCATAAATATAATATAACAGAAATTTGATTCCGATTTCGAAGTCAGTATTAATTGATATCAGGTGCGTGCAGTGAGACTGCCTACACTAGGCAGTCTACATTTTTGAAACCTTGCCTATTTTTGGATTTTAACCACGAATTTTATTATGACATTTCGGAAACTTTATAGTTTTTATATTCGTAGTTATTTTATTCCAATAAAATTTAATTCAATTAAACAAATTTTCACGATTCAGAATGGCCACGGCCAATGTCGTTTTTTTTTCAATTGTATAGATTAATAACTGATTAACCAGCATTTTTTTTCGAGTTCAGTTTTAGAGCTATCTTCTTCAAATGCTTACAACGAAGATTTACATTTCTCTTATTTATAACGTAAAGCAATAACTCTATTGTTGATAATCGGCATTGTTATTAAAGTTCACAAGAACAGATGAACCTATTACATAAGAATTGCAATAATCGCTCTTACTTAAACGTGGAATAATACACTTTTGTCGAAGTAAAATCTGATATTTTAATAAAATTATTGATGATAATAACTAACTTTATGTAGATAATAATATATTAACAAATCAAGTTACTACTACACACTGTTTCATTTAAAATCTATGCTATTAATATACCTTCACTATCTAAATTCACAGCTATAAATTGTAATATGATATTTGTCATATTTGAAGCCGTATATTTGATGGTCCATATAAGCGCCATAGTAGGCACTGACTTTATATTAGACATTGTGCCTACATGACTTGCACGCCCATGTTTATGTGTGCTACCTAGTGTTGTACCTAATATATATACATAATCTTTTAAGTTTATTAATATTGCCTAGATAAGTGCCAATCGATAATAGTTACCAACCGAAATGAATACAAAATTATATGGAACTGACATTAAGAAAGAAAGCGAAATGACCATGTGACATTTCATTAGCGCATGTCAGAAGCTTACTATTTTGAAATTATTTCATACGGTTGCTATTATCGATTCCCTTTGTCCCTGTACATAATTCAATCGATATGAATTAATTTTTAGACAAGTTGGAATAAAATAACTGTAGACGAATTAAATTCGCGTACTTTATTATATTGGCTGGCGTTTTGGAACCTTCAAAAATTCCATTATCGTAGCACTGTATAATAACCGTGAAGGCACCAGAACAGGAGAAGTGCGAATTGATATCAAAAATCGATGAGCTAAGGCCAAGATATAGTTTAAAAACGAAAAGATATTCGTATGTTTTTCAAACAATACTAAAGATACTAAATACTTTGCCACGTATAATGAATATAGATTTTATCGACCATGTCACTTGACATTTAGAACAGACGTGACTGGACGGACAAAGGACTGTAGGGCTAGACTTCACTGGTAAGCTAAAATACTAACTACAGGTCAGATATATATATTTACTAGCTTCTGCCCGCGACTTCGTCCGCGTGGAACTCCACCTTTTTTGCAGTCGGTTAAAAAGTAGCCTATGTCCTTTCTCAGGCTCCTAACTTTCTTTGCACCAAATTTCATTTAAATCAGTCCAGTAGTTTTAGCGTGAAAGTGTAACAGACAGACAGACAGAGTTACTTTCGCATTTATAATATTAGTAGGGATAAGTAGCTATCTAATTGAAGGCAAATTATAATGCTTAATTAGTCCCTAAATCAGGTCTTCTGTGAGTTGGACTCGCACAAGATACACATACACACGCACAGACACACACACACGCACAGATACACACACACGCACAGACACACACACATACACACACTTGCGCGCTTTTGTTTTAATAAAGTAAATTTTTAACTTGTCGGTCGCACCTCGGTTCGGACCGTCAGGAGGTGTGTTAACACGATTATGTAGCAGGGGGACAGAAGGTTCCTGCGTGTCTGACTCGTGCCGAGTGTGGGTGTGTGTTTGACCCCGCCGGCGGGGCCGCTGTAACACTATCGAGTGTGCTAGGTGTGTGTGAGGCCGCATGCCTCGCGGCAGCTGCCTGTGTATTAGACCCCGCCGGCGGGGCCGCTGTAACCTTCGAGTGTGCTAGGTGTGTGTGAGGCCGCATGCCGCGCGGCAGCTGTCTGTGTGTGTACGCATTGTGTCCGATAGTCACCACAATGGCGGTCGTGATCGAGTATTTGTAGAGTCATACCTTTAGTTTCGTATGAAATCGCAGATCGAAATCCTGATACAATTCTGTGAAAATATATGTACCTACTTACTAGGTACGCGGATACTTAGTTTTATATGTAGTTGTAAATATCCTCTTCAATTAGTACGAGCAATTCTTATATGTGTATATAATATGTAGATATATTTATATTGCCAGGATTCAATTTTAGAAACGACATAACAACTAATGGCTTTAAAACATGATTTTTCGACAGGTTAAATATAATATAACAATAAATTACAGAAAAGTATCTACCTACGCGAATAACTTTCCGAACGACTGCACCAAATTTAATAATAAGTACATTTTTTTTGTTGTGTTCGTCTTTGTTACAATGTTTGTATAATGGCACCCGTGCAAAGCCGGGGCAGACATCTAGTAATAAATATTAGAAAATAATTCATTATTTTTTTTAAATATTGTTTTTAGCGTGTGTTTAATTAAAATCTTCAGTATTTTGAGTTAGCTCCCTTTAGATCTAGGTGTGCGATATACTTAACATTATTTTTTAACAATTTAATTTACTGTCATACATAGGTAACTCGATTTACTAGCTAGTTACCAGTAATTTATTGTACATGTGTCATCTTAACAATCCTATTTAACTAGGTGCAGTAAAATTTACAAGTATCGTAATTTGATCAAGGCATTGCGCTAAGTTGTTCGATGATTCAATCATCATGCCAGTTCTCGGGAAAGGGATGTCATGGTCATGCACCCGGAAATTCTAGACATAAAATGACTAATGTAATGATTTCTGATGCCTTCGCGGTTATTACACGTTGGAATGAAACCACAGGCGTGCATTTCATATAGGCACAGTGTCACTAATGTATGGAGTGCCTACCCTGACGCCGTACTTGTTATTTTTTATTTTTTTTTATTTTTCTCCTACATTTTTTTTTAAAATGTAATTAGATTAAGTACATACATATTGTAATTTGTACATAATTTATTCTTAAGTGAAATTGTAATATTATTATATTGAAAAAATTATACCTCATTGAGTTTATTCTCGATTCTTCTCAAGAGGTTTTTTTTTTTGCTGAATCGAAAAAGAATATTAATTTTAACGTTGACATTCACAAGTGCCTGTAAGAGCCTAGCCTGAATAAATGATTATTTGAGTTTGAGTTTGAGTTTACTTACACTTCCCTCACTGCACGTGCCTGATATGAAACAATTGTACCGGACTTAACTCGCGTATTATATTTCATTTGCTCCTAAATGGGTGCTGTTTGTGGGGTCCGGTCTGTTCAAAGCTAGAGGGACTTTAAAGATAACCATATGCTTTTGCTTTGGGTCTAAACCAGACTGTGGATATCATAGTGTCTTATGGTAAATTTTTTGTTTTGGTTTGTATTTTTTTTTTGTTGTAAGATAACATTTTATAAATTGATTTTTTGTGGCGTTTTCAGCAATGATGGTTTTTCCGAAACGCTCTAGTAGATTCATGTGACGAGTAATAGTAGGTACATTCCGCACCAAGGCCAGTAAAATAAAAAATGTCTCAGATCACATGTAATTGTCGTCCGAGGCGAAGCCGAGGTTGACAAAAATGTGATCTGAGGCTTTTTTATTTTACTGGCCGAGGTCAGTATACTATTTTTCTGTTCGACGAAGCCAGAAAGCGGCAATTTCATTTAACGCAGCGGCCACAAAGTTGGAGCTTTCTGGCCGGAGAACAGAAAAATTACTTTTTGTAAGGTTAATCTGACTTGACTTGTTTCAATGTTAATTTAAATATGATCAGGGTGTCTTTTATCACAAAGCCACTAGCGATACTAATTTCCTTTCTTCTCTTGACAGCAATTAATTAAATTGGATACATTCTCTTAATTATTTCACCTTTAGATTATAATACAATGTAGGTATTGAATTAGTCTTTCTTAACCTTTCTGTTTCTGTTTTAGTTTGTTAATACCTGATACCCGTCGGTCAATGTTTTAATAATACAAGATTTTAACTACGAAAGGTTCAGCACGCTGCCGCTAGTAAAGGCATAGGCGTGGGTTCGAATCCCACTGAGGGTCTAAAAAAAAAAAATTTTTTCTACTCTTGTCTTTGTACAAAAATATCATTATAATACAAGATTTTTTTGTATAAGTACCTATACTAGTTTTGCCTGCGACTTTGAGTGAAGCTCTAAAGGATTTTGCAGCGCGGGCCAGAATAGCTCACATTTGGCAGTTTTTTCCCAATTTACACTTATCGTAATACTACCGGCCCCGGCAGACGTCGTCCTGCCCGTCCGATTGTTTCGTCAAAGATCTGTCAAAGTCTTCTAACTGTCACTTAATGAATAGTAATAGTAATTTTTCATATTTTCCCCGTTTTTTACACATTTTGCACTGTGTCTTCGCTCCTATTGGTCGCAGCGTGATGTTATATAGCCTAAAGCCTTCCTCGATAAATGGTCTATCCAACAAAAAAAGAATTTTTGAATTCGAACCAGTAGTTCCTGAGATTAGCGCGTTCAAACAAACAAACAAACTCTTCAGCTTTATAATATTAGTATAGATAGATATAGATTTTAGACAATCTAGATATCTATAAGCTGCCTTATTAAGCTTAATTAAAATCCGTTATTTATCGGAATGACACAACTATGACGGATAGCTCATGTAAGTATTTTATTTTATTTGCTGACGTTTTGAAAACTTTACAGTTCCCATATTCGTAGCACCCGAGCGTTCACGAGTTAAATTCGTTATAGTTGTTTTTTTTTAATCTGTAATAACCGCGTAGGCATCAGATATTATTAACCGACATTAAATTATTATTAAACATAATCAGGTACCTAATATTACAAAATAGTGATTGAAAATAGAAAATATCTTTTAAAACATTTTCAAGATGGTGTGCAAAAACTATTTTTTTATTCCATAGATTATGACACATAATTGACGTTGTCAAAATTTTAAGGTTATCCATTAGTTAGTAATTTTAACCCATTACTAACTTTAATACTTCTCAATAATAATTTTCATGTGGCAACTATAATAGGCTGTGGTTTAACTCTATGCTTAAATTTAAGAAAAAAAGTAAGTAACTAAGTAGTTTTTGTTTGGAATGAAACAACTATTAACGGATTTAACTCTCGTTTTTTTATTTTATTTTATTAGCTGACGTTTCGGATTCTTTACAGTTTCCATAATCGTAGCACGACTTAGCTGACAATAGTCTAACGCTAAAGTGTGCTAGTTTTTGTATCCCTATCCATTAAAAAAAAAGGGATTTTAACGATGTAATGCACATAAATAAATATGATAATAATTATGTTTAAGAAATAAAAGTAAATGAAGGTAATTTAAGTTTCGAAATGAGATGATTTAAGAGTATAAATTCCTTTAAATAGGTACCTCTAGCATAATGCCTAAACATTGTTTTACTAAGACCTTATGACACTTAGGTACCCAGAATCAGATAGGTACTCAATCTTAGGTACCCAGACTCAGTGCTATAACTAGAATCAATAGGTATTCGGAGAATCCGTAACAAAAAAAAAAAACTTTCATCAACTTTTGAACTCTCTGACCTTTAATAGATAAAGGATACCGGATGTCGAAACTAGTCTAAAAATTACTATCGCAGTGAAGGAAGACCTTCCAATGAAGATGCAATGGCCGTGATACCATTTTCAGAAGCGCAGAGCAGTATATAATGCTTGTCCGTCTGTACAGCACCACAGTCGATCTGTAGCCGTACATCTTACAGTACCAAAAACCAAATTTCAAAATGAAATTGGTGAGTGCATATCGGCTTAAAAATTTTTGGAGAAATTGGTCATTTGTTCAAACTATAAACGGATTTAGTTTGAGTATTTTATTTTATTGGTTCACGTTTCGAAAAAATTACAGTTTCCATATTCGTACTGCTGACTTTTTCGAAAAGTAAGCCATAAAATAAAATACGTGAGTTTATAGTTGTTTCATACCAATGTGTAATAACCGCGAAGGCATCTAAATTATAATGTGTTAGTGATCATTGATCAATCAATAGACAGTACTCAATTTGAGAATCGGAAAGATTTTTTAAGTCCTATCGATAACTGCCAAATAATAAATCTATTTATAAGATCTCATCACCACCCTTTATCATCTATTTTTTTTTGCAGTTCGTAGTAGCCGCTCTTCTGGGAGTATGTGCCGCTGGCCGCCTGGACAACACCTACTTGCCCCCGAATGGTGGTGGGCGGGGTAGCTTCGGAGCAGCTGCTGGTGGCAGCGGCTTCAAATCCGCTGGTGCCTTCGGCGGCGCCGGTTTCGGACACGGAGGAGGTTTCGGCCAAGGATCTGGCGCCGGTTTCGGTCAAGGATCTGGCGCCGGTTTCGGTCAAGGATCTGGCGCCGGTTTCGGCCAAGGATCTGGCGCCGGTTTCGGCCACGGTGGTTCCGGCGGTTTCGGCCAAGCCCAACACGGTGGAAACGTCTACAACGCCCCCAGCCAACAATACAGCACCCGCCAACAAGCCTCCGCTGACGCCAACGCTCAGATCCTGAGGTCCAACAGCGAAGTGACCGCTGAGGGCTTCGCTTATGACTTCGAGACCTCAAATGGAATCCGTGCTGATGCTTCTGGAGTGGCGACGAACGGTGTGCAGTCTCATGGCAGCTTTGGATACAAGGGTGATGATGGCCAGGACTACAGCATCTCTTACACTGCTGATGAGAATGGTTACCAGCCCCAGGGTGCTCATCTGCCCACCCCTCCCCCCATCCCGGAGGCTATCCTGAAGTCCTTGGAGCAGAACGCCCGGGATGAGGCTGCTGGCATCTCTGATGATGGTGAGTCATTTTATTCTACTTAACTAGTCTTTTTCTAAATTCATTTATTCGTTAAACATAGGTGTTCCGCTTTTAGTGTTTACAGATTAATGTGTCCAATTCTTTTTTAAAGTTTAGTCATGAGGTAACATGCAATATTATTATTTTATTAGATTTACATTAAGGCTTCGTCCGCGTTTTGATCTAATTAATATTGTTCTATAGTGATAGTGAACTATATAAAATAAAATAACATTTTTTATTATTTTATATTGTCTAGATATCTAAAATTGCATTAGGTAATTTATTAAATCTTGCTAAGCCATAAAGTATAATAATATCTTAGCGGATGCTAAAATAACAAAAGGGTTTTTAGTTAATTTTTTACACACTATTCGAATTTTGCATCTCATTTGTACGAGCCAAGTAATGGTCTCTAATTTAAAAAAAAAAACGAATAAAATCTTTTCAATAGTTTAATTTACAAAAATTATATTCTCCGGAAAAATAACATTTAAATTACGCTTTTGATCTTGTCAGTGCAATATTTAGCTTTACAAGTTAACGCTTGAGTTTATCTCGATGACCTATTCAAGTTAATATTTATCTGTCAGTTAGGGTCAACGGTTCATCTAGGAAGTGTAGTGCAATATTCTATCTGACAGATAGAATCATGTAAAGATGATGTCATCACATAAAATTACCGTCTAATTTTGCTATAAAAAATTTCAAACGCTAATCAAAACTTAGCGAAAAAGCTTGGGGCCAAAAAATCATTCGGTCAAAAATCTAATCATCATTAAATAAACGAATCAGTAAATTCATCATCGTCTGATGAGATTGCATTTCGGATCATGACTGTGTATGATAGAGTCAAACAAAAGTGACCTTTATTGCAATGAGCAATGAGTTCAAAGTTAAAGGTGAATTTATTGAAATGAAAAACGTGTGTAACTGATTATGTGTCCAGTATTGACCTTAAAAAACAAGAGCGAAAAATTTAAAGCTAGTTGGTTCCGTCAATGATGAAGAAATCAGATTATTAATTTAAAAAATATAGTTATACCTATAGTACATATACGGTTTTAGGTAAATATTCTTAATTTCTATTAACTTCCTAAGTCATGCCAATAATTTATACGAGTAATATAAAAAATATGAATTAAACTGTACACGCTTAAATAGCTAAGCTGATTTAGATGAAATTTGGTATAAACATGTACATGTACCTACTTGAGTTTTGGAGTAGGACATAAGATGGTTACATTATATTATAATAACGGAAACCAATTTGTTAAAATGCTCGAAGTACTAATTCTACACAAACAAAGTCGCGGGCAGAAGCTATAGTTTAATATAAACATTATTTTAGTGAACCCTAAAACATTAACCGCAAAACGACCACACTAAAAGTCATAATATATTTTTTAAATGACTTCATTACTTTTTGGCAATTTATCCAATTACTGTTAACCTTGCTTTTTATGTTACTTATTTAGAACGTTTATTTTAGGTAAAAATAATTTATTTTACCTGAATAAAAGAGACTTAAAAATTACATTTTTAAAGTCAGATATTAATTACGCATACTAAACTCGATTCGTTGCATTATACTATATATATTCCAAATTTAAATAAATTTATCTCCTATATAACCCGCATAAAGTCACTTATCATAGAAAGTAAAGGAAACAACTCAAAGTCAAAATAAGTTCATCGAAAACAAAATCCACTGAACACAGTTAGTTATTGTTCCCATAGAAAGTTGCAGAAACAACCCAAAGTCAGAATAAATTTATCTAAAACGAAACCCACTAAGGTCAAGCATAATTCTCATAGAAAGTTTCGGAAACAACTTAAAGTCAAATTTAATATGAAAAGCGAAACCAGCTAAAGTCAAGTATGACATTATAAAAGGCATACTGAAATATTATTTCAAATGTAGACCAACATTCATGGCCGACCTAATTATATGTTAGTATACTTATATTACACAGATGAGTCGAAGATTGGTGTTACGAAATAAAACGTGACCATACTCGCCCACAGACCATGTCAGGTGTACATAGCTATAGCATAACACTATATCTTTATATGTTTTGGCTACTTCAAACTTAAATGATTATGTATAGTAGATTTATGGGTCACTAGCTTCTGCCCGCGACTTCGTGTGCTTATATTATTAGATATATAATATTTGACATAGATATTCTTCAGATCATTATTTATAAAAAAACATACTTAATTAGGGGGAGAAAACTTAGGTATATATTACTAGCTTCTGCCCGCGACTTCGTCCGCGTGGAACTCCGACTTTTTTGCAGTCGGTTAAAAAGTAGCCTTGTCTCAGGCTCCAGAATTTCTTAGTACCAAATTTCATTTAAATCGGTCCAGTAGTTTTAGCGTGAAAGCGTAACAGACAGACAGAGTTACTTTCGAATTTATAATATTAGTAGGGATAGTAGGGATTACAAAGTAAGCTCATTTTATTAAACAGACCTACATGTCATATACCTACCATACAATGCCTTTGCATTAACATAGTAAAGATATATAGAATAGAATGCGTAAGTAAAAATGCGCTAATGATGACCATTTTGAAAAAGAAAATATTCAATTCTATGCTCTAGATAAAAAAAAATGTTGATTCTACATAATACAAATTTTTGCCTAACTGTGCAGTTACTTCCATACAAAGTGTTCTTTATCAGTCTAAGATATTTTTTTTAATCAACTTCCGTTTGTATAATGTTTAGTCATTAAAAAATGGTTTTGTTAATTTTCTAAAATAACTCGAGACAAAAATGATTATACAAATATTAATAACGTGAATGTTTTTAATACCTCATTCTAATTAGGTTAAAAAAATTAACCCACGATCTTTCACCCCATGAAAAATTAATCTCCCCTTTGAACTATATGTAAACTGCAAAAAAATCAGTTAAAAAAATCAATTTATAACCCCAAAACATTTATTAATTAAGTAATCATGTAATTACATAAATTATTAGTCATAACTGATTACTGAATCATTTCTCATAAATTCACTATTTAATACTAATAAAATACATATTCAATTTACACTATTATCCTAGTCCCAAACTAACCAAAACTTGTACTATGTGTACTAGACGGACATTAAGAACATTTGCCCCTAACATGATTCGAACCCGCAACCTCCAGTTTCGTAGTCCAACACCAACACGTCAATACAGACTTTCCCACAAATTAACAATTAAATTGAGCAAACCTCTTAAGAATTAATAGCTTACCAAGTCAATCTAGCAGAAAGGGCACTATATTCTGTCTCTTTTCATCTATCCGAATCCCTATAAGTGCGAGGGAGACAAACGTATAATCGTCGTGCATTATGAGATTGCTCCTATAATGGGTTCATTTGTTTGCGCATACGCAAGTATTAATTATGATTGCAAATAGTATGGTTATTCGGGAAGCTGACTTCATATTGTTTCTCTATTGCTGTGATTTAGGATTCTAAATGGTCATCTATACTAATTCTATTATATATCTATACTAATATTATAAAGAGGAAAGATTTGTACCTATTTTTGTATGTTTGTATGTTTGTAATAAATAGGCTCAAAAACTACTGGACCGATTTTAATAATTCTTTCACTGTTGGGAAGCTACGTTCACCCTGAGTAGCATAGGCTATAGAATATTTTGAAAAAAATTAGGGATCCGTGCGAAGCCGGGGCGAACCGCTAGTAATATAATATAGAGGAAAAGTTTATTTGTTTGGATTGAATAGGTTCCTAAACGACTGGGCCGATTTGAAAAATTATTTCTCTGTTGGAAAGCTATAAATTATACTTCCGAGTAGTAGGCTATAAAAAAGGGATCCGGGCGAAGCCGGGTCGCTAGTTATATATAAATTTGCGCGGTAACCCATTTAATTAGGTCACTTTAAGCTACTAACTTTTGCCCTCGAGTTTGTCTGCGCGGAATAGTTACTGCTTCCAATCAATATTGGCAAAGTTTCACACTTTGCACCCCCCTTTTTACCCTCTTAGGGGGTAAAACTCTTAATGATAGAAAATCTTCCTTCATAATAAATTTGCACCCCCGTTTTAACCCCTTAGGGGGTGAAACTCTTTTCCATATTAATAGTATTGATATCATCCTAACACTAAAATATTAGACTAAGATAATTCAATGCAGGTTGGCAGATTACACGCCAATAATGCCGTGTAGGTATCCCTACTAATATTATAAATGCGAAAGTAACTCTGTCTGTCTGTCTGTCTGTTACGCTTTCACGCTAAAACTACTGGACCGATTTAAATGAAATTTGGTACAAAGAAAGCCTGGAGCCTGAGAAAGGACATAGGCTACTTTTTAACCGACTGCAAAAAGGAGGAGTTCCATGCGGACGAAGTCGCGGGCAGAAGCTAGTAGTATATAATTGCTCTGAAATCATTAACAATCATTATTCAACGTTTAGACAACGCAATACCTAAATACCTACCAATTATTTTAAAAGCTGCGTCTTGTCCTCATTTCATAATAAGTCGATTACTATGTTTACATTTTAACAGACTATTATTGTTTTTTAAAAGAATAGCTTTTATAAGGCACTAGCTGTGCCCGCGACTTCGTCCGCGTGGAATAGTTATCCTTACTTCCTTACTAATATTATAAATGCGAAAGTAACTCTGTCTGTCTGTCTGTTACGCTTTCACGCTAAAACTACTGGACCGATTTAAATGAAATTTGGTACAAATAAAGTCTGGAACCTGAGAAGGAACATAGGCTACTTTTTAACCGACTGCAAAAAAGAGGAGTTCCACGCGGACGAAGTCGCGGGCAGAAGCTAGTTTTTCATATAGGCTCATATTTTCCCCGTTTTTTACACATTTTCCACTGTTTCTTCGCTCCTATTGATCGCAGCGTGATGTTATATAGCCTAAAGCCTTCCTCGATAAATGGTCTATCCATCAAAAAAAATATATTCAATTCGAACCAGTAGTTCCTGAGATAAGCGCGTTCAAACAAACAAACAAACAAACAAACAAACTCTTCAGCTTTATAATATTAGTATAGATTTGCAATTATTAGAATTTAAAACAAAAATGTATTTAAGAAGTTATTCGTGTTTTTTTATATGGCCTTTATATGACTTCAAAAGAGATTTCATAGAAATGACATCAACGCGTGATTGAAACTTATATGCACTCCAATTATTAGTCATAAATCTAATTTTTTAAGAATTTCTGATGCCTTCCCGGTTATTACACATTGGAATGAAACAATTATAAAAGGATTTAACTCGCGTATTTTATTTCATTGGCTGACGTTTCTTAATCTATATATATATAAATGACATTAGTGTTAGACTATCGTCAGCTCAGTCGTGCTACGATTATGGAAACTGTTAAGGTTACGAAACGTCAGCCAATGAAATAAAATACGCAAGTTAAATCCGTTAATAATTGTCTCATTCCAATGTGTAATAATCGCGAAGGCATCAGAAATTATTATTATAAATAAATATCTTTTGGACAATTCACACCAATTATCTAGTCCCAATTTAAGCATAGCTTGTGTTATGGGTACTAGACAACGGATAAATATACATAAATACATATAAGACTTCCAAGACTCTTGTACAGATGCCAGTGCTCATCACATTGACATCTGCCCCTAGCGGGATTCGAACCCGCAACCTCCGGTTTCGTAGTCAGGGCCTCTGACCACTAGACCAACAGGCCGTCAAATATTAAATTCTTGTTTTTGTGTAAAACAATGTAAATCCCTACTAATATTATAAATGCGAAAGTAACTCTGTCTGTCTGTCTGTCTGTCTGTTACGCTTTCACGCTAAAACTACTGAACCGATTTAAATGAAATTTGGTACAAAGATAGTCTGGAGCCTGAGAAAGGACATAGGCTACTTTTTAACCGACTGCAAAAAAGGAGGAGTTCCACGCGGACGAAGTCGCGGGCAGAAGCTAGTTTCAAATAATTCACAACAATTTTAACACCCAGGTACAGTATTTAAGTGAAAATAGCTTATCCAATGTACTCATTTTCCATTGTTTTAAATTCCCATACAACGCAATGTGAAATTACTTAGTCACGCGATATTAGCCCATAAGCACGTTGAAATAAGGCCGGATATTACGCAACGGTAGTTATGTCTTTATTTATAATGTTTGGAACAAAGGAATTCCTTTTGTATGTTTGTTTAATATATATTATGTGCTAAGGTGATATGGCAATCTAGGGTTATATAGTACCTAGATATATTTTTTTTATTTAAGTTCAATCTATATAAAAACATTTCTTAGAAGCTCATATTTTGGAAAGAGGTCCTTTATATGACACTAGCTTCTGCCCGCGACTTCGTCCGCGTAGAACTCTTCCTTTTTTGTAGTCGGTTAAAAAGTAGCCTATGTTCTTTCTCGGGCTCCAGACTTTCTTTGTACCAAATTTCATCTAAATCGGTCCAGTAGTTTTAGCGTGAAAGCGTAACAGACAGACAGAGTTACTTTCGCATTAATTATAATATTCGAACCCACGCCTATGCCTTTACTAGCGGCAGCGTGCTGAACCATTACACCATAGGGACCACTGACAGAAATTCGATGACCTGTCAGTGGTCCCTATGGTGTAATGGTTCAGCACGCTGCCGCTAGTAAAGGCATAGGCGTGGGTTCGAATCCCACTGGGGGTCTAAAATTTTTCTGCTCTTGTCTTTGTACAAAAATATCATTATAATTAAAAACTAATGGTATTGAACCAAAAATATCAATCGAATTATCGATTGATAGATCGTAGTTAATATTGGCTATTGAATTTAAAAAAAACAGAGGTCCGTGCGAAGCCAAAGCAGGCCGCTAGTCTATACTAATATAATAAATTTGAAAAATTCTTTCACTGTTGGAAAGCTACACTATTCCCGAGTGACATAAGGAAAAAAGGGGATCCGGGCGAAGCCGGGGCGGCCGCTAGTCATTAAAAACATTACTAATGTATGAGTTATAGTTTATTTTCTATCGGGTGCGCAGGCGCTGGTATGCGGTGGTGGCCTTGCGAGCTTTACGATGAGACTTGCAGCGTGGCCGCTAAACATACTTTCATAATCATTTCTGATGCCTTCACGGTTTATACATTGGAATGAAAAAACTTTAGACGGATTTAACTCGTGTATTTTATTTTATTGGTTGACGTTTCGGAATCTTTACAGTTTTCATAATCTTACGTTCTAATGTAAGATTATGAAAACTGTAGACTATCAACTCAGTCGTGCTACGATTAGGGAAATTGTAAATGTTCCAAAACGTCAGCTAATCAAATTAAATACGCCAGCTAAGTCCATTTATAGATATTACATTCCAATGTGTAATAACCGCGAAGGCATCAGAATTATTTCGTAATGATATTTGTAACAAGACAAGAGTATAAAATATCTTTACAACCAGCGGGACTTAAACCCATACTTAGATCTTACCGCGATTGTGCTTTTATCCAATTATTATAACAATAGTGTAGTTCTTTCTAGCACTCACCATACAGATGGCTAAAGCAAATTAATCAATTCGATCAGTGACGCCAATTCTGTAATTGGATAAAGCACGATCGCATTAGGTTTAGGTGTGTTGGGTTCAAGTCCCACAGGGGTTAATTTTCCTACAATTGTCTTGTTACATCGTGCATAGACAAAGTCGCGGGCAATCACTTCTATATGTGTGGGTTTAAGTCCCACTAGTGACTTATTTTTTTATTTACAATTGTTACATTGTAGTAGTAAACACTTCTATATTTTTAAATCGTAGAAGCTATAAAAAAGTTTTTAATCATAAATATTTCTCGCTATTTTTATAGCCACAAGAACTAACACGAATTGAAGCAGAAGTCCGCCATTACAATTCGTAACAAGTGTTGTAATATTGTAAATCGTTCACGAATTATCCGCATTACATTATATTAAAAGGTCATCTTTTATAACAAGTTAACTTCGATTCACTACAATGTTCGATTAGCCCTTGAATTACAATAAGTATTCTTTTTTTATTAAAGACAAAGGTTATGTTAACACAATAGAAAACTTAAAAGGTAAGGTCAATTTATTTTGAAACTATTTGACCCGGCAAATGTTTTGTCTCTTCCCTAACTAGTGGTATGAAATATACTTTACGCCCTATTCTCATACCTACTTAAAAAATATTTATAAAAAAATTGCTGAAAATCAGTCGAGTCGTTACAGAATGCAACCACAAGGACCGTAAAAAGAGATAGTTATAAGAGCTTCTACCTCCGACTTTGTCTGCGAAATCAATTTAGTAGTTTTTGCGCGAAAAAGGAAACATACATCCAGACATCCATTTTTACAAACTTTTGCATTTATAATATTAATAGAATACAGATTATTAAAAAGGTAGGTTTTACAAGATGCCACAGAAAAGTGTGTCATGTTCTAACCCATAGTAGAATTGAAGAATTAATCATATAGAAAGTAACACTAAGAGATGCTCAATCATTGGAATGAAACAACTATTAACGGATTTAACTCACGTATTTTTATTTTATTTTATTAGCTGACGTTTCGGATTCTTTACAGTTTCCATAATCGTAGCACGACTGAGCTGACAATAGTCTAACGATAAAATCCGTTAATAGTTGTTTCATTCCAATGTGTAATAACCGCGAAGGCATCAGAAATTAAGATGCTCAATCATTTAATGTTAACAGAGTTATAATAAAGCTGTTATTTTTTTTTATGTTGAATTATTTTTAAGTGGTCCGTCTTACCCGTTCCCCTATAAACTATGCTTAGTTTAAGACTAGATAAGCCCCTATCATCAAATTGTCCATAAATATATATTTACCTAGTCAAAAATATATTTCCAGGCTCTTACCACGGCGAAGGTGCCGGCTCTGGCGCTGGTGCTTACTCCGGAAACCAGTACTCTGGAAACCAGTACTCCGGAACCCAGTACTCTGGATCATCTGGCCCTTCGACCCAGTACGGCGCCCCCAGCCGTGGCTTCCAGCAACCCAAGCAGTCCAACTTCGGCGCTGCCTCTCGTCAGTACTTGGCCCCTAAATCTGGCCCCAGCGGATCTGGCAATTTCAACTCTAGAACTGGCTACCATTATTAAGTCTAGATCTTTTTCAACATGGTTGGCTGTCAAAGTCACGTGTTGAAAATTGGGTTACTTTACCCCTAAGGGGTAACTTTGCCCAAAGTTTTGTATGTCTATTTTTTTTTTAAACTGCGAGTATTAATTATTTTTGTTTTATTCTAGAGTGTTAAATGACGTAATGTGAAAAGAACATAAATGGAACATAGTCAAAACGAAGGGGCAATGTAACCCTTATTTGGGTCAAAGTAACCCGATTATCGACAAGTTTAGAAATTTGATATTTTTAAATTTTTTGATATTTGACGAAGTGTCAACTATGTTGATGAAAGATTGGTATCATGACAAATGATTTTCTGGTGATGATTGAGTGTGATTTTTATTTAGTTTTCCGTTACTTTTCTTTGTGATTTTTTATTTTGACTTCAATGTCTTAGTTTAATTGTTTTTTTTTTATTTTTTATCATCGTCATTAGAAAATCATTATACGGACAAAGCTGTGAACCCATAATGTGATTTATTATTAATATTACTGTTACCATTATTAATTTTCTTTCTAATAATAATGATCTCAATGTATATCCAGTTATTTCTTCAGTTATCAAATTTATTTCCTTTTATATAAAGAAATAGATTAAGCTCGATCACAAATGGACAGTAATAGTTTATAAAAATATAAATAAAAAAAATGTTTTTGTAATTAGTCGTAAGGCAATGTACATAACAAAACGAATTATATAATAAACGGTTAAAAACCTACGTGAATATTTTTTTTATTTCTGAATTACCTATTTATTTATAATATACATTTATATATAATAATAGACACAAAAACTCAATAATGAAACATAATTAAATCTAAATATTTTCGAAAAATGAAATATCTTATCGTTTAAAGATAATACTTTTTATTCATTTTATATTCACACTAATATTATTATAAAGGCGAAAGTTTGTGTGTATGTTTTGATGAAACTTTACAAAATATAGCTTATACATCAGAATCACATATAGGCTATATTTTATAACGAAACTGCGCAAAGTACTCATCATGCGCAGAAGTCGCGGGCAGAAGCTAGTTCTATAAAGTAAAGATACTTGTTAATTGAAAATGCATCAACGTCAGTCACTATACTGATTAAGGGAAAACCACCTTTAGAAAAAAATAGGTCCAAATAAGGTCATTGATGAGCTCAATGGCTAAGGTCAGGTCAGTAATTTGCTATGGACCAAATAAAAACTATGAAAAAATTGGAATGAAACAACTATTAACAGATTTACTCGCGTATTTTTATTTTAATTTGCAAGCGTAGTGTAGGACGTCCTCAGGCAAGGTGGAGTGACGATTTGCGTAAGATGGCTGGCAGGAGCTGGATGCGAGCAGCCGAAGATAGAGCACAGTGGCGTGCAATTGGAGAGGCCTATGTCCAGCAGTGGACTGCGACAGGCTGATGATGATTTTTATTTTATTTTATTTGCAGATCATTCGGATTCTTTACAGTTTCCATAATCGTAGTACGACTGAGCTGACAATAGTCTAACGCTTAGTCATAGAAAACATGTTAGACTATCGTCAGCTCAGTCGGCTATTATGGGAACTGTAATGTTTTCGGCACGTCAGCAAATAGTTGTTTCATTCCAATGTCATAATTAAATACAAAATCGTATTTGACAAACACAAACGAGATCTGAAGTTTACAATCGATACAATTTTGCATTCGTTTCTTTCGATTGCTGTAATGGATTGACAGTTGTTTAGGGGTCTAGTCCTTTTTTTAGGGTTCCGTACGTCTGAATACAAAAACGGAACCCTTATAGGATCACTCGTGTGTCTGTCCGTCCGTCGCTTACAGTCAATTATCTCCGAATCTATTAGACCGATTAAGTTGAAATTTGGTACACATATCAATTCCTGTGACCCAAACAAAGAGGTGTGACATGAGCAGATGAAATCTGTATTTGGGGGGTCATTTTTGGGGGGGAAGGGGAAAATTTAAAAAAAAATTCTGAAAACTGCATCGTGTGGCATATCTAATGAAAGGTTTTGTTGAGAAGATCTTAAATGTATTTTTTTGTAATTTTAAAATAAATAGTTTCCAAGTTATTCAAGAAAATAGACGAAAATTGACCATTCCCCCCCCCCCCTTATCTCCGAAACTACTGAACCTAAAATTTAAAAAAAAAACAAAAATTAGTTTTCTCCTTACAGATTATAGGAAAACCTATAAGAAGTCCATGATATTAAAATAACATGGTAAATCATTCAATATTGTGCGTACCAACTTACATTTGCAGGTGGAATGTGTGGGAGAACATCATCTAAAAAAATATATACCTACTAGGTTATTTATAGTACGGAACCCTTGGTGCACGAGTCTAACTCGCACTTAACCTATATATTTTTTTAATTGTGTTAATTCTAATGACTTTACATGAAAGGAGTTATGTTGATTAAGTTGTTGTTCTATGTTTGGAATTATCTTTATAAGGATGTATCGTTTAATGGTAAGAAAAATTCAATGGAATTATTTAATGAAATATAAGACAAATGGATGCGAGCAGCCGAATATCAAGCACATTGGCGTGCAATTGGATTATTGTATTTCATTTGCTGACGTTTCACTTTGGTGTTAGACTATCTTCAGCTTAGTTGTGCTACAATAATTATGTTATAACCGCGAAGGCATCAGAAATTATTAAAAATTTAAGTCTAGTCAAAACTACAGACTACTTCTAAAGTTGTTCTCAGCATCTAGATCAAAATATATTTTTTTTATATACAGAAACGCTGTAGTGGGTTCAAGTCCCACAGGGGTCTCGATTGTTTCTACACTTATCTTGGTATAAATATTATCATTATCAAAAAGTACCTACAGCGACATCTCGCCTTTATTAATGAACTAAATTCTCCCGTGATTTCTTTACCGACAAAATCTTAATCGTACAGCTTCCTTGCAGAGAAGCTAGTTCCACAAATACTGCAAAGATGGCGCGCGTTTAAATATGCGCAGGCGCATATAAATGCGCGCTAGTGGCGCTCTATAGTAACAATAAACGCAGTAAGTGCATATAAAACTCATATTGGAATGAGAAAAATACTTAAGAGACATTTTTTCCAAAATGAGTTACCTATATAATTATAATATAACTTTTATTGAAAAAAATATGATTGACATTGGATTTTTTTTTCTGCGTCGAACTGTCCAGATTTCACGACGATATGAGCACTATAAAGGCTCTCTTAAGTATTGTAAAAAATTCAACGATAATTATTTGATCTTCAATTTTATTAAATAAAACATTGGTCGAATCTTGCACACAAAATTTCATTAAAATCGGTCAAGCCTTTTTAGAGGATTTTGACAACAAACAAGGCACCTTAGGCATAATACCTAATCTTAAAATTTAGTCTACCTTTCGACAGCTTTACACTTCTCAGACTGAGCTGACGATAGAATGACATTAAAATAAAAGATTAGATTAAATTCATTTATTTCCCTAAATTCATACAATATAGTACGTAATTAAATCTTTATATACCTATACTTACATAATAAAGAGAAAAAGTTTGTTTGTTTGGATTGAATAGTCTCTAAAACGGTTGTTGCGAAGCTACCTGAGTGACATATACCTACTATAGAATATTGGAAAAAGAAAAGCCGGGCCGAACCGCTAGTTTTATTAGGTATTTATTACATCAATTTCATGCATTTATATTGAGATCAAAACAAAGAACAATAAGGTTTAACAATAAATAGTAATTAAAATAAAATACACGAGATAAAGCTGTTCATTCCAATACGTAATAACCGGGTGCCCCTTATAAAGCACTAGCTTCTGCCCGCGACTTCGTCCGCGTGGAACTCGTCCTTTTTTGCAGCCGGTTAAAAAGTAGCCTATGTCCTTTCTGAAGCTCCAGACTTTCTTTGTACCAAATTTCATTTAAATCGGTCCAGTAGTTTTAGCGTGAAAGCGTAACAGACAGACAGACAGACAGACAGAGTTACTTTCGCATTTATAATATATAGAGCAAAGAGCAATAGAGCAATAGAGCAAAAGTCCCAACCAAAACGACTAAAAATCACTATCTCAATTTAGTTATCTGCCTACTGCCTACCCCCTAAGAACGATGGCGTGATTATTTATAGCCTATGTCCATTTCTAGGTTATCATCTATTACCATACCAAATTTCATCAAAATCCGTTCAGCCGTTTAGGCGTGAAAGAGCAACAGACAGACAGACAGACAGACAGACAGACAGAGTTACTAACGCATTTATAATATTAGTAGGGATAACATTAATTGTCATATATTGAAAACGCATAACAGACTTGGCATAACAATATTATGCATAACATACAATATGCATAATTATAAAATGGCATACTGCTTAAAATGCATAATAATGAAAAAGCATAATTTTAATTAGTATAACTTTATCTGGTATAATTTTAATATGCATAATAAAATAAATGCATAAACAAGGGGGCACCACAGTTTCCATAAAATGGAAAAGTCGATTATTGAGATACCGAAAATTATCTCAGACAGTTTTTCATTATAAATTATTACAACAATTCTAGAAACTTTCAATAGTTATTCATACTTGTCTTTATTCCAAAATTATCAGAAAAGTAGGTTAGGTTAGGTTAAAACTGCGACACTTGCATGATCGATTTGCTACCAGAAAAGTAGATCAGTTTTTCATTTTATTGGCCCCAATAGATGAAAATAAAAGTATATGTATGAAAACTTTTTTTTTCAATATTGAATATTGAAAATTTGATATACATTATGCACACAAAAAACATATTATTTAAATCAGTTGAGGTTGTGAACAGACACTTAAACTTTTTATAATTTTTCATATTTATAAAAAATAATTTTAGGCTTTTTATTTTTATGCTAGTTTATCGTTATGAGTATTTACATTATGCGTATTAAAATTATGCATTTTCAATTATGCTTATTAATGTTATGCTGATTTACAATTATGCTTAGAATTGTTATGCTACTTCAAATTATGACGATTTATTTTATGCGTTTTAATATAGACCCGTAATAACCGCAAAGGAATCACAAATTAATATTTTACTTTTCATTTAATCCAAAGACCAAATACGGCAAAAGTAGAACCTTCAAAAAACCATGTCCCCATTCCTCAAGGGCACCAGAGTAGTCTAGATAAAATCTGCATAGGACTAACTCGAGTACACAATTAGCTATCTATGTCATTAAACGTTTATGGGAGAACGACCTTCATACGTGATCTGAGGTTTGTATTTTGCATTTTTTGTAATATTTTTTTGCAAATTTTTGGTGGAACACCATTCCAGATTGATCTTAGGCGAGCGGCGAGCCTCCTAAGAGAAGGCTTTCAAGCCTTTAGGTTGGGTTTAGAGTTTTTATCCCTGACCGACCCGAGGGGATATATGGCGTGCTACAAATATGAGAACTGTAAATATTTCGAAACGAAAGCCAATAAAATAATACGCGAGTCAAATCTATTTATAGGTGTTTAATTTGAAAACATCTTTGGAGAAGCCACACCTATTCATCTAGCCTTAAACTAAGGAAAGCTTGAACTATGGATACTAAACGTCAGATAAACATACATAAATACATATGAGACACCCAAGACGCAGGTAAAAATATCCAAGCTAATCACACTAACATCTGCCCCTCGCAGGATTCAAATCCACAACCTTTACATTTGTAGCCAGAAGCTTTGGCCACTAAACCAACAGACCATTAGACCATACATGGGATCTTCAAGAGTTTGAGACGCCGTCATTGTCATCTCAAATTATATTTAAGAACAGAATTAATAAGTCAAAAACACTTAAGTAAAATTATCTCCTACTACTGGTACAAAAAGTGTTTCAATTGAAACTTAGTAATATTATTTGCAACCAATATACATATAACTAGCAGTCTGGCCCGGCTTCGCACGGATCATCTTTTTTTATAGCCTATGTCACTTAGGAATAGTGTAGTTTCCCAACAGTGAAAGAATTGAAATCGGTCCAGCTGTTCTGGAGCCTATTCAATCCAAACAAACAAACCTTTCCTCTTTATAATATTAGTATAGATAATTTCTGATGCCGTCGCGGTTATTACACATTAGAATGTTTCAACTTTAGACGGATTTAGCTCGCGTATTTTATTTTATCAGCTGACGTTTCGGAGCTAGTCTCTCTAAAGTGATCACTTTAGCATAAGACCATTCTCAGGTCAGTCGTGTTACGATTATGAAATCTGTAAATGCTCCGAAACGTCAGCCAATAAAATAAAATACGCGAATTAAATTCGTTTAAAGTTGTTTCATCCTAACTTCCTAATCCTAACTAATATTATAAATGCGAAAGTAACTCTGTCTGTCTGTCTGTTACGCTTTCACGCTAAAACTACTGGACCGATTTAAATGAAATTTGGTACACAGATAGTCTAGAGCCTGAGAAAGAACATAGGCTACTTCTTAACCGACTGCAAAAAAGGAGGAGTTCTACGCGGACGAAGTCGCGGGCAGAAGCTAGTTCCAATATAAATATAGCTAGAGACAATGGCGTCTCAAACGCATGAACAGTCTCGATACAAAATAAATATACCAAAGTGCGAAACGATCTTTTATATGAAACGCAGTTCCGTACAAAATCGTGTTATAGTCGTTACGATAAATGTTTTTATTGATGAAAAAATCGTTAATTGATTTCAATCGATTGATGATTAAGGTAGCGTAGGTTAACCCGGAAACTGATGATGACGTAGGGTGGAACAGGATTTTGTTTAACAATGATTTTGTAATTGTGCTGAACGAATTATCGATGATCGATAATTTGACCGAATGAGGCTATGTTGCATTTGGTTTTTCTAGTTTGTTTGGAAACAAAAGGTTTTTTTTGTTAGTAATCTGTTTTGGAATCTATTAGTAGTTCTGCCCCACGGTTTCACTTGAATTTAATTTATCCTAAGGAATTAGTAGTACAAAAAAGTCTTATACCAAAATTTGTTTCTTCGGTAGTGAAAGCGTAAAATAAGAAATAATATTTTAGGACAATTTAGACCAATTGTTTAGTCCTAAACTAAGCAAAACATGTACTACAACCGTTATTTTCACAGGTATTCCTTTTATAACGTAGAGGAAGAATAAGAAAAAAAAAATATACAAAACGGGTATAGATTAAGTATGAAACTTTGCTGTTTTTTAAGTTACCAATAGGAGCGGACGAAGTCGCGGGCATAAACTAGTCTTAATATAAAGAAGATGGTAAATAATGGTATGAAAAAAAGGGAGCATTTATATTTTATAATGAGTCCATTCAGACTTCGAGTTTTATTTTGAATGTAATATTAATTGTGATAAATGAAACCATTATTACATCCTTTAACGAATTTTGATTAATTTGAAATCAATTAGTCATAGTCGTTGAAGTTATTCTTTTTTAATATTTGAAACAAAATTAAATGAAGATACAATGGCGAGTATTTTTTATTTTCTTTACAAAGTTTTATGTATCCAAATCGTTATTTACCTAATTTAATTGTTGGAATGAAACAACTATAACGGATTTAACTCGCGTAGGTGTTTTTGCAGTCGTTATGAAAACTTTACAGTTTCCATGTTCGTAGCACGACTGAGCTAACGATAGTCTGACGCAAAAAATATTTTAGCTAACGATAGCTGACGCTAAAGTTATTTTAGCTAACGATAGTCTAACGCTAAAGTAGATGTTTCATTCCAGTAAACGCGAAGGCATTTGAAATTGATTTAATTGTTTTTTCACGAATTCAATGCATTATTTAATTTAATTCACTGTACTTTGGCAATATATTTATATAAAGCAATAAATTTTATGAAAACTTTACTTCAAAGAAAATTATAAGAGAGAGCTTTTTCTTTACATATTTCCAGCTTTCGTTACATGATATGATTGGACAAATTTAATAAATAAAAATATATATTTCGATACACTAAATGATATAGTCTTAAACTAAGTAAATCTTATTTTATAGACATCTTCCTATAGGAGGATTCGAATCAGAGTGACGTCAATTTTAGATATAATTATTAGGTAGGTAGGTATATGTTATATTATGTATGTTTATCCAGTATCTAGTAACTACCCATAGTACAAGTTTTGCTTAGTTTGGGACTAGGTCAATTGATGTACATTGTCCAAGGATATTATTAGTAATATTTATTTTACATTTATTACATACTTTATTTTTTTTGTCGAACCATCCATCATTTTGAAACTATATACCTACCTAGTAACATCTTAAAAGCTTTACCTATATGAAGTATTAATCATTATTTATTTAGTGTTTAATAGTCTGAATCATCTATAATTTAGGTCTCATTAAAAATTCTAGGTCACGATTTAGGCTATATGCTAGATTTGTTAATACCAGCTTTAGCCTGCAACTTCATCGGGAATTTTTATTTAAATTATTTATTCAAAATGTTTTCTTTTTAGAAATTAAGTGAAAGTAAATGGCAAGATGTCAAATTAAATTAAATGAAGTAAATTCATTTCATATTTGATGACCCTAAGGCATGTCTTATTTCCAAAGAAATGCATTTTCTTTTTGTCTCTACAAATAGGTAGGTAACTATAATAATTTCTGACGCTTTCGCGGTTATTACAGATTGGAATGAAACAACTATTAACGGATTTAACTAACGCTAAAGTTAGACTATTGTCAGCTCAGTTGTGCTACGATTATGGAGACTGTAAAGAATCTGAAAGGTCAGCAAAGAAAAATACGCGAGTTAAATCCATTAATAGGTTGTTTTATTCCAAATAGGTAAGTACCTAATTAAAATGATTACTGTTTGGTAGAAATTGTCAGTATCACATCAAAATTAGGAGATTTCTGTCTACCCCGTAGTAGAAATGTGTGACAATTTATAAGAACTAGCTCCTGCCCGCGACTTCGTCTGCACACGATAAGAACCCTCGTTCTACCCCCTTAGGGGATGGATTATCAAAAATCCTTTCTTTGTGCTCGTACGTTATAAAAGACACCCCTGTGCAAAATTTCAAGTTTTAAACCCTTATAGTTTAGGCCCTGCGTTGATATGTCAGTCATTAAGTCGGCTTCTCTTTTTTATATATAGAATAGCTGTCCGCCCCGGATTCGCACGGATCATCTTTTTTTTATAGCCTATGTCACTCGGGAATAGTGTAGCTTCCCAACAGTGAACGAATTTTTGAAATCGGTCCAGCCGTTCTGGAGTCTATTATTGAATAACAAACAAACAAACAAACCTTTCCTCTTTATAATATTAGTAGGTACTATAGATATATTATGACTTAATCATGAGAGACAAACATACGGATCTTCTTTTTCATATAGAACTTTATATCGATCACTAGTAGCGTTGTATGATTAATTGATTAAGTATAGTTTGAGGTTTTTCTCGTCACTTTTTTTAGTAATTAAGGATCTAAAATTATATGATGATACATATATTATAATTATAGTATTTGTTTAAATAAATGATTTGAAGTTATAATTTACTTGTCATCATTGCATTTGTTTTAGCTATATTTTTTTGGAAACACCCTTGTGAAAAATCTTAGGCCTAAAGATAGATAGTTTTTTTGTCCATCTAGTAGATTATCAAAAAGTATTGGACACGCATTTTTTTAAATTATAGGTACTTACCAAAAATTACAAAGATTATTTTAACAGAGTTTTTGATTAAGTTAGCTTCTCATTTTATACAGGTAACAATATAGGTTCAATATGTTATACAAATATTTATTAAAATAGGTACACTAAAATAGACGATAATCTAGATAGATGTCATGAAATTTCTACTAAATATATAAAAAACTGACATTTTTAAAATTATCAGATCTGAAAATGAATTTGAAAATTTTACGCGCGAAATTGTTTCAAATACTCATTGAAGAAATATTTATTTAGAAAAAGAAATCAAAATTTCAAAATATTCTAATCACTACTAATTTTTTAATTAGTAAATGATTATATTAGTAATTGAAAAAAAAAACAATCAATTAAACATATTGCAAAAATCAATGCACTAATTACATCACGACCGCAACAAAAGCTTTCATCTCAAATTTATTTTATAATAAGCGAAATCCTTGAAAATGTACGTTGCTCCTTATTGACTGACGAGGCCGAATCATCACGGAAAAAAAATATAACAACTAATTACTCAAGCATGCATATCTTGAATATGTTTATTATACTAAAACCATTACGTCAGTTCTCGGGATTAAGATCTGTGCGGATGGTATATAATAGGTCAGTAGATCCCCAAACCGCACAGTCTTCTGACAGCTTCTCACTAGCTTACCTGCTTCACTCCTTCTCAAGATGAAACTGGTAAATTTTATTTGGCTTGTTAAATTTGGCTTTTAGTGAAGTGTTCAATTTGGATATAAGTTACCCGATTTTTTAAATTCGTAATAGGACTTTTTGATCGTTTTAAATCTCTACTTGCTTCTTTTGAATCCTAATTTATTGGATTTTTCAACGTTTTGTTTTTGAAAGATTTGTAAAATTGCCATTGAGAATTTTACTTAACAATTTGGCATTGTTCCCTGTTTATAAATCCTAAAAAGATGCTTTTAATATCTGGTCATTCATTTCAAAACAATGTTTTTCCCAATTTCAATTCTCGATTTCATTTCAATATAAATAACATCAACATTTCTAGACTTCATCAGGATAAGAACTGAAAATACTAACGATCATCGTCATCTCAATCAGCTGCTATAGTTTTCGAAAAATCATCAAATAACATGATATACTCGAGTTAAATCTTTACAACTGCGAAGGCATCACCAATTATTCTAAATAGCTAATTAAAATTTTTCTTCATCACCAAATTTGGCACCATCATTCACCATTTATAATAAACTAGCGATCCGCCCCGGCCTCACACGGATGCTATAAACCTTCATCTTGGATCACTCTATATATTAAAAAAACCGCATCAAAATCCGTTGCGTAGTTTTAAAGATTTAAGCGTACATAGGGATATAGGGACAGAAAAAGCGACTATGTAGTGATAGCTTCTTAAGATTCTTCATCACCAAACCCTGCCAATTTCAGTTCGTAGTCGCCGCCCTCATCGCCGTCAGCTCTGCTGCCCGCTTGGAGCATCTCGAGCGTGGCTACCTCCCCCCGAACCAGGCTCGCAGCCAAGGTTCCATCGGCCAAGGTAGCCATGGAAGCCAAGGCAGCTTCGGTTCCAATGGCTTTGCAAACCATGGCCAGAACTTTGGCGGTGCTGACTCTTCTGCCTTCGCGTCTTCCCCTGCTGGAGCCAGGTCTGGACAGTCTGCCTTCGGTGGATCCCAGGTCAACGCTGATACCCTGAACCAATACTTGCCCCCTGATCATGGACCTTCTGGTGCTAAGGGTGAGTTTGTCATGGAGGTATTCTACAATGAAGATCACAGTATTTGAGTTACATCATTTTGTATACTTGCTGACCCGGCAAACTTCGTACTGCCGTATTATGATTTTAATAATATATATTTTATTACATTTTCGTCTATATAAACCTTGTCCTGGCAATAAAAAGCAAAAAACAAAAGAAAATAAAGTCATATCTACTAAATCCATCAACTGTCACCATAACCCATAACTAAAATCTTCTCATGTTCACAGATGCTTTCGGCGCTTCAAGCAACTCCTTCGGCTCCCAGAGCGGTTTCGGCTCTCAAAGCGGCTTTGGCTCTCAAAGCGGATTTGGCTCTCAAAGCGGCTTCGGCTCTCAGGGCTCTCAGCAAACCGGTACCCACCAGAACAGCTTCGGTTCCCAGGTCCCCAACTCCCAGCAGTTTCAGAACCCTAGCTCCCAATATGGTGCTCCTCAGCAAGGATTTGCTGGACACTCTCAGCGCTCGCAGTCTGCTGGCCAGCGCTTTACCAGCAGCCAGGGTCAGAGGAACTCCAACTATCCTCAGCAGAGCTTTGATGATGAGACCGGCTACCATTACTAGGTACTAGATGCCAGTTAAATTAGATTTTTAGTCAATTCGATTGTGTTCCATAAACTCATTGTAAATGTACCTATTACAATAAAGTATTGTATTCAATTTACTTTTGTGTATTTATTCATGATGTAGCTATTTAGGTCTAGCTAGGTGACCTAGATCATTTCACGTCAATATTATACCCCTATACTTTCAATACTCTATATATATTATTATATAATATATAGCTATATATCATTAAGCACTTTGTCGATAATACAAATTAATTGTTTATTAACACAGTAGAGCATACATAATAAAGGCTTGAAAGCCTCCTCTCAGGAGGCTCGCCACCCGTCCGGTTTTGCAGTAAAGGCCCATTAGCTGGCCAACCGTGCTCCAGTATTCAGTTCGAAAAAAAAGCATACATAATATCGCACCTTTACTAGAAAAGTGTGCCAACTCAAAATGTGTCACTTGACAAATTCAAATTTAAATGCTGGCATATTAGTACCAGCGAGTCTATGATAAATTGTCAATTTGACATCTTGTCATATCTATGTCGTCTTATTCTCGCAGTGATCTGTCAATAATCGTATTTCCGTTATCGACAACGAAAAATCTTGTCATGTCGATGTCATTCTTGAATAATATCGACACGACAAACCTTCTCCCTATCGACAAAGTCTTCGATATTATGTCGACTCGATAGTTTATCATGGGCTCGTTGCTTTCGATATGTTATAATAACAATGATGAATTTTCAGCTTGTCTCAAATACCTATCTAAAAATTGGTGACAGCTTTCAAGCTAACAGTCTGTTTACCTATAACTTCGAAATTTACACAAAAAAAAAACACATTACTCGACTGCTAAACTAACAACATTTTATTCAGATATAGTTCCTATAAATATAGGAAGTAGGAAGGCATATACTCCGCAGTATATACTATTAAAATTAATATCAATTGTCAATAAAAAAAAACAATAGCGTGATCAAAATATTTTTGTAAATTAGTAGGTTACGCATGATTTTTTGAAAATCAATTAACAAATTAAATCGTGACTTATTTCGCAATCAACTTATATTCCGTGCAATTTTTTTGTTAATACAAAATCATTATATAAGAACCGTGTTATTACTAAGACAATATAATATGTAATTATTCCAAAAACATTATAATTGGAATAAAAACTTGATCTATCGAATATCTTTATTACGCACTTACTAATTATAATGTTATAATTATTACACAGTAAATTATGGGTATAGATTGATTGATTGGGGTCTGGCGAAGGAAAAAATCTCGTATTTAAAAAAAATATATTACATGTAATAAAAAACAATAACCTTATATGGGCCGCCGCTTGATAAAAATCTTCTAGATGCGTGTCGTGTAGAATGAGGTCGATTTTTCATGTTCCATCAGTCACAGGCCAGTAGCTTGTCTCTCATCACAGGCCTGTAGCTTGTCTCTCATCACAGGCCAGTAGCTTGTCTCTCATCACAGGCTAGTAGCTTGTCTCTCATCACAGGCCAGTAGCTTGTCTCTCATCACAGGCCAGTAGCTTGTCTCTCATCACAGGCCTGTAGCTTGTCTCTCATCACAGGCCAGTAGTTTATCTCTCATCACAGGCCGGTAGTTTGTCTCTCACAGTCTAGTCTGTCATCACAGTCCACTAGGAATTTTGATGCATAATAAAAATAACCTATGGGTCTTTGTGAAATTCAAAAAACGTTACATAATCGATTTAGATATTATATATAATTTGTTCAAATATTTTTTTAATACTTAATTAATATAATTATGATGTAAACGTTTACAAACAATGCCAAAACACGTAAAACGATTAAATAAAAACGTAGACCAATTAGAAGCACATGTCAGTTGGTTCAATGTCAGGTGGAGGTCACATCACGTGCTTTTAACTTTACGATAGTTATATATATATATATTTACATACTAGCTTCTGCCCGCGACTTCGTCTGCGTATGATTAGTATTTTACACTATATCGTTATAAAATATAGCCTATATGTTATTCTGGTGTATAAGCTATATTGTAGTAAAGTTTCATTCAAATCCATTCAGTAGTTTTTACGTGAAAGAGTAACAAACATCCATACATCCATACATCCATACATCCATAATTACAAACTTACAAACTTTCGCCTTTATAATAGTAGTAGGAAATATTTGGAACTTTTTAGAACAATATAAAAGCTTTGGAATTAAACACCTTCGTGAACTTAACTCGCGTATTTTATTTACGTTTCGAATACTGTTCACCCATATTCGACTGAGCTGACGATTGTTTAACGCTAAAGTGATTTTTACATTATACAAATTGCCTTATTTTATAAATTACTGAATTTTCTACTAACCTGAAATATGTATGTTTAATTCTACGCATAAATTAACTGTTTTACAATACATATAAAATGAATAGGGGGCGTTACTAGTGCTTCTTAAAGACCATCATTACTGACAAGAAACGCCGCAAAAAACATAGTAGAAATTGGAATGAAACAACTATTAACGGATTTAACTCGCGTATTTTTATTTTTATAAATTTTTTTTTTATTTAATTTTTTGATTTGGTTTTGTATAATTTTTTAATTTTTAATTGCCACAATATTTTTTCATTGTAAACATAGAAGTGTCCTAAAAAAGCGACTTCCTACTGAGTTTCTTGCGGCGTTTCTTCTCAGTTGATGGTCTTTCCGAAGCGCTAGTAACGCCCCATATTAGGTTTTAATTGTAATGTATAATAGTAAAATATTTTGCGTAAAATGTAACATTAATATTTCATAATTTAGAAAAGGGTAGTTTTTCAAAATTTGTAATTTAAATATGAGGTAGTTTTCATAACTGTATAAATCACTTTAGCGTTAGACTATTGTCAGCTCAGTCGTGCTACGATTATGGAAACTGTAAAGAATCCGAAACGTCAGCAAATAAAATAAAATAAAAATACGCGAGTTAAATCCGTTAATAGTTGTTTCATTCCAATGTGTAATAACCGCGAAGGCATCAGAAATTATTACATAGTAGAAAGTCATTTTTTGGGACAGTTACGTACCTACAATACAAAAATATTTTGATTCTTACTATAAAAATAAATTAAAACTATTTTGATGAGGGTTTTGTTGTGCGAATACTACCTATATCATTAAGTAGGTACTTAAGTTACCGGAATTAATTTTACGCAGACAAAGTCGCGGACCTAAGCTAGTATGCAATGATATCAATATTTATCTATTACTGATGATCACGTCATGATTACGACATTGATGAATGAAAACTAAATGAACTCGTGAACTAAAATCGATTACCATACATTTTTTTGGCCCATTTTTATTTCATACACGATCGAATATGCCAAACTAATGTAACGACCCTTGACCTATATTTTAGGGTTCCGTACGCAAAGGGTAAAACCCGTTACCGCTCTGCTGTCCGTCTATTTGTTACCAGTGTCTGTCTGTCTGTGTCTCATAAGTCATAACTAACAGTTATTGGAATAAAACAACTATAGACGGATTTAACTCGCGTACTTTATTTTATTAACTGACTTTTTGGAACAGCTTCCATAATCGTAGCGTGACTGAGCTGACAATAGTTTAACGCTAAAGAGTTAAGTCCGTTTATTGGCTGAAGTTTCGAAACCTTTACAGATTCCATAATCTAATGTCATTTCAATGTAAAATAACCGCGAAGGCGTCAGAAATTATTCCGTTTATAGTTGTTTCATTCTAACTGCGAAAGCATCAGAAATTACCGTGATAATTAGTTAATTTTTTTAGAGATGATGTATATATACAACAGACATAATTTTGATGATCATTTGCCGTTTAATTAGTTGATGGTACGGAACCCTTCTTGCGCAAGTTTGACTCGCACGGTTTTTTGCCATTTAAGACCATACAAAAACACGCGAAACTTTGATGTAAAAAAAACTGTTAATTTGTATGTTACTCGCGATTCTCGCAACAGGTGTATGGGATGTAAGAAAAACTGTATGAAAAAGTGGTCAAGTGCGATCAAGTTTAGCTTAAGATAGGGTTCCATAGTCAGCAAGTAGATATACAAAACTACATGAACTAATAATAATTTAATAATTTCTGATGCCTTCGCGGTTATTACACATTGGAATGAAACATCTTTAGCGTTAAACTATTGTCAGCTCAGTCGTGCTACGATTATGGAAACTGTAAAAAATCCGAAACGTCAGCTAATAAAATAAAATAAAAATACGCGAGTTAAATCCGTTAATAGTTGTTTCATTCCAATAATAATAATTTATGAATCTTTCGCGGTTATCATTCATATAAATTAAACAATTATAACTAATAACTTCCGATTCCTTCGCGGTTATTACACATTGCAATCAAACGACTTAGGTACGAATATGGGACATGTAAGTACAGTTGATATGCCAGTGGTTAAGTCAGCTTCTCCTTTTATATAATACTAGCTTCTGCCCGCGACTTCATCCGCGTGGAACCCCTCCTTTTTGCAGTCGGTCAAAAGATAGCCTATGTCCTTTCTCAGGCTCCAGACTTTCTTTGTACCAAATTTAATTCAAATCAGTTCAGTAGTTTTAGCGTGAAAGCGTAACAGGCTGACAGACAGACAGAGTTACTTTCGCATTTATAATATTAGTAGGGATGTTTACGTATGTATATGTGTTGCCACTTTATTTCATTTCAATATGGAACCACAACAAAACCCGTTGAGAAAATTGTCCGTGTCTAAACGTAATAATTACTATTATATCATGATGGCAGTAACGTATTCAATTTATTGTATTTAATGTTTTAATTATCTATACATGTATATAAAAGGATAAGTTAACTAAAGGATTGACTTATCAACGCAGGGCCTAAATTTTAAGGGGTAAAAACTTGAAATTGTGAAAAGGGGTTCAATTCTTTAAGTTAACTTCTCTCATTTTGTATATCGCACACCTAGATCTAAAGAAAGCTAACTCAAAAAAGGTACTTTTTCAGGAGAGGCCAGAAACTGATTAATATGTCCATATGCACGCATGAGTTTTCTGTATAAATTTATACTTTTTATAATAAAGCTAGCAGGGTTATATTAGCTGAAATCTGTTTTAGTGTAGGTGGATTTTGCTGTAATCCGATGGTGTGCATAACTCAAATCTTCCGGTTTTTGAGCTAGATCTTTTTAGATCTAGGTGTGCGATATTATTATGTTGTATATTTGTTTGTTGCTTGTTGTTTGTTTGGACCGAAGATATTCCATACTGGAAAGTACATAGGCATCATTTTCGGAAAGGTCTAGAGAAGGGAGCACACACCAATGACGGCCTGTTGGTCTAGTGGTCAGAGCCCCTGACTACGAAACCGAAGGTTGCGGGTTCAAATCCTGTTAGAGGCAGATGTCATTGTGATGAACATCTGCATCTGTACCTGAGTCTTGGATGTCTATACGAGTATGTATTTATGTATGTTTATCCGTTGTCTAGTACCCATAGTACAAGCTATGCTTAGTTTGGGACTAGATCAATTGTTGTGAATTGTCCAAAGATTGGAATGAAAAGGATTTAACTCGCGTGTTTTTATTTTATTTTATTGGCTGACGTTTCGGATTCTATACAATTTCCATAATCGTACCATGACTGAGCTGACAATATTGTCAGTACGAAAAGTCAGCAAATAAAATCCGTTAATAGTTGTTTCATTCCAATGTGTAACAACCGCGAAGACATTAGAAATTATTATTGTCATTGTAATGGCAGCCCTAAGGCCGGAGATGCATTTTCCATAAAAAAAGGGCCTACGATTATTGTAGGTACCAAATATGAAGCACGCCCTCGGAGCATCAGTGAATTTGATATTATGTGCTCTAAATAAGTGAACTTGCCTTAAGTACTCACAGACGTTCACCTGACACTGACCTCACTGACCTTTGTGAGAACTGCATGTAAAGCCGCGTCCATATTTCGTCGCTTTACTAACAATACCGCTTAAACCATTTTTGTTACCGAGGTAAAATACCGCTTAAGTCACTTGGCGTAGATGCATTATTAAAACTGAAACAACTAGGTATTGACGGATTTAACTCGCGTACTTTTATTTTATTTTAATGGCTGATGTTTCAGAGCCTTTACAGATTCCATAATCGTAGCACAATTCAGCTGACAATAGTCTTATGCTAAAGTGTTTCATTCTAATGTATAATAACCGCGGAGGCATCAGAAATTATTATAATACCGCTTAAACCATTTTTGTTACCGAGTCAAAATACCGCTTAAGTCACTTGACGGGCATTATTAATTTTCAGCAATTAATGACTTGAGCGGTATTGTTAGCTAAGCGATGATTTGTAGCATTTCTATGTCATGATGAGTTTGGACATTAGATGATGCAGTCCAAACTAGCGATTATGATACGCGCTGAGAAATACGATACATAGAAACGAAAGGCTTAAGAGTCTCCTCTCAGGAGTCTCGCCACCCGTCCGGTTTTGCAGTGAAGGCCCATTAGCTGGCCAACTGCGCTTCAGTATTCAGTTCGAAAAAAAAAAAGATACATAGAAATGCTACAAATATAGACGCGGCCTAATAGCTGTTTTTACTGTTCCTTAACTCGCGCATTTAAAGTATTTAATGTAGGTGATTCTTTTATTCTCAATATTATTATTATTATCAATATATAAAAATTACTATTATTATCATTAATATTATTTAGTAACTAGATATAAACAAACTTAAAATCAAGCTAAGTAGAACACAACTTACGACCTCAACTGAAAGTGAGAGATTAACATTGAAAGTAAAAGTAACCGAGATTGTAACCTTGAAATATATATTAAAAAACATTTATATAACTTCTATAGATATAACTTTTTCAGTTAAAATAATTAAACAAAACATAATAGGCGAAATAAACCTGTTTTAGAAAATAAAATAATATCTAAAAACAGCTAAGTAGGTATGTAGAACACAACCTACGACCTCAACTGAGAACGAAAGTATACATTGAAAGCAAAAGTAACCTTGAAAGTGAAAGTAACCGAGAGTGTAACCTTGAAATATTAACCTACTAAAAACTAGCTGACCCAGCGAACTTCGTATCTTTTTTGTTACTTCTTTTATTGAAAAGTAGGCGTTGGTGATAGAAGGGTGAAAATTTAGGGTTGTTTGTATTTTTTCAACGCATCATGAAAAAATAAAAAATAGTCGCAAAATTAAAAAAAAATACGGTGGACACACTCTTAATATTTAGGAAGGGGTATAGAAAATAGATGTTGGCCGATTCTCAGACCTACCCGATATGCACACAAAATTTCATTAAAATTAGTCTAGCCGTTTCAAGGGAGTTTAGCAGCAAACACCGCGACACAAGAATTTTATATATTAGAATTTATTATAATAATTTTAGTATCTTTTCTAGAGCTATAACTGTTCAATATTTTTTTTTTTTACTAAAAAAAAGGAGGTACCTAACCGAAACTTTGTTAGAAATAATATAATATCTAAAAACAAGTTTAGTAGAACACAACTGTTTCTTGCGGCATCAACTGAGAGCGAAAGTATTTATTGAAAGCAAAAGTAACCTTGAAAGTGAAAGTAATCGAGAGTGTAACCTTGAAATTTAAGCTGATATTGAACTTGACATTGTAACTTTCATTGTCTATTTATGTCGAAGTTTTACTTTTATAATAGCGTTTTATTTAAAATCTAGGTAGTAGCTGGGTGTACTTAGGTCTTTTTAGAAAAAGTTCCCTAATTAATAAAATTGCTTTTATGAGTTCCTGTTTATTTTTTGGATTCGTTTTTATTTTTGATTACATTGTTATTGATAAAAAAAAAACACTTTATAACACACGATTCCTAAAAATCTTTAATTAAACCAAAAATATAAATTTTACTTATTTGATTTTAACAATTTTAAACAACTATGCGATTTTTTTATGAAAAATGAATGGTTACCTAACGATTTTACACAAACAGTGTTTCAATTTTGATATTTCATTTATGGCGTTACTTCTAGGCTTCTTCTTCTATATAAAACGCGGTCCGAAATTAATTTTATCTTAACTAGCGACCCGACTCGGATTCACACGGCCGCTATAAACCTTCCTCTTGAATCACTCTATCTATTAAAAAAACCGCATCAAAATCCGTTGCGTAGTTTTAAAGATTTAAGCGTACATAGGGATATAGGGACAGAAAAAGCGACTTTGTTTTATAATATGTAGTGAAGTATAAATGTCTTTAATTTTTGTCAGTACTGCATTCTCTCATTATATTTATAATCAAGGTTACGTTGAATCTTCGAATAGCCATTTTATAATAATAACGATAATTTCGTTATGGTATAAAAGTGAGGGTATTTGGTTAACGGTCACAGTGCAATTTCTGGATTCAACAATTGTGCTCCATTTAAAAAAAATGTATTTAGTAAGTATCTAAGTTTTTAAAGTATACTTTGACTAGAAAAAAATAACTAGAAATTCTTGACTATGTACATAAGTGTGTAGTGTACCTATATGTATAAGTTCTAATTGCATATTTTGAATAAAAAAACTTACGTATTTTTATTTTATTTTATTTGCTGGCGTTAGATTATTGTCAGCTCAGTCGTGCTACGATTATGGAATCTGTAAAGGCCCCGAAACGTCAGCCAATAACATAAAATACGGGAGTTAAATCCGTTAAAGTAATTCATTTCAATATTATTGTAACCGCGAAGGCATTAGAAATTATTAAAAATTAATCATTCCAGCTCCAACTCTCATTTCTGGGGCTCATCGCCATCAGCTCAGCAGCCCTGCTACCTTCGCGTAGCTACCTTCCTCAGCAAGGTTCTGGCAGCTTCCAGCAAGGGTCCTTCAGCCAGAACAGCCAGAGTAGCCAGTTCCTATCGTCTGGCAGCCAGGGTCAGGATACAGGGAACCGACGGCCCCAGCAGGAGGTAGAGAAGAACGCTGATATTTTGAAGCAGGATACAGAGGTTGGAGAGACAGGTTAGTAGATTGTTGATGACTTCAAAATAACTTGTTACAATAATACGAGCACATTTTAAATTAATATGTACTGCATTATAGTTACGTATGTTTGTATTATATAAGCTTTATTTTAAATATTTTATTGATTAATTTTGAAAAAAGACGAGATTGGATTGCAAACATCCATACAAACTCACTCCCCGTTGCCAATAAACTTGTTCTCCTTTGCCAACAAACTTTTTTCTCTTTGACAAACTTGTTCCCGTTTGCCAACAAACTTAGTTCTCTTTGACAAACTTGTTCCCGTTTGTCAACAAACTTATTCCCCTTAGCCAACAAACTTATTCCCCTTAGTCAACAAACTTGTTCCCCTTTGCCAACAAACTTGTTCCCCTTCGCCAGGTTTCCACTACAGCTTCGAGACCTCAAACGGCATCAGAGCTGAAGAGTCCAACAACGGTGGGCAGTCTCAAGGAGGCTTCTCCTACAAGGGTGATGATGGGAACACTTATTCCATCACCTTCACAGCTGGAGAAGGTGGCTACCAGGCCCAGGGTGCCCACCTCCCGGTAGCTCCCCCAACTCCTGAAGCCATCTTGTTGGCTCTTCAGCAGAACGCTAAAGATGAGGCAGCTGGGATTTTTGATGATGGTAAGATTATAAAATACTTACATAAATAAATACATAAAAGACATCATCTCATAACGTACTGGTATTTGTCCCTACTTGGATTCGAACCAGTTACCTCTAGTTTGTAGTCCAGGGATTTGAGTACTGGGATTTGCTACAAGTTTGACAAAAATTATTTTTATCAAACTTGTAGCATAAATTGCAATAGATATGTGTAATCTATTGTAATTAATGCTATAAGTTTTTTTTCTTGAATTAAGTAGAGAGATAAATATTTATGGCATTTTTATGACCAAACAATATTAGTAATGGGGTAATTTAATTTTGTTTATCATAATTCAATATAAGTTATGGTATTTAAAATTATGACAAACTTATAAATGTTAACCTTCATAGCGCCATCTATACCGTATGTTCTGAATTAATGTTGATCAAGTAAGGCTGCGCAGGAGTGTAAACCTATGCGAGTTTTGCATGTTATTTGATATAGTAAACGTACTATTACTTACCTTTGGTATGTATTTGGCTTCTCTTTGATTTTTAGAGTCCAGTAGTTACCTTAAAAAGGAAAAACGGAACCCTTAACTATAGGATCACTTCGTTGTTATATTATTATTTTTGTTTTATGTTGAATCAGAATTTAGGAAAACATGAACAGTGGCGCCATCTGTTGTATTTCATAGGTACTATAAGTACTTGAAACATAGTAATTGGATGTAAATTTGTAACATACCTACAAAATATATGTTAGATGGCGCTATTGAACTTATGGAATATAATAATTTCTGATGCCTTCGCGGTTATTACACATTGGAATGAAACAACTATTAACGGATTTAACTCGCGTATTTTTATTTTATTTTATTTATTATATTTATTTTTTATTATTATTTTATAAAATCGTTAGGTAACCATTCATTTTTCATCAAAAATTCGCACAGTTGTTAAAATTGTTAATATCAAATAAATATAATACATATTTTTGGTTTAATTTAATTTAATATTCTTAGGAATCAGCAAATAAAATATTATACGCTAGTTAAATCCGTTAATGTTGTATCAAATCAATTTTTGAAAAACCGCGTAGGCATCAGAAGTTATTAAGTATAATAATTATAGCTATGTAGGTAGTTTCGTTTTATACATTTAATGTGACGTTTGGATTAATTAACAGTCCCCATATTCGTAGCAGATCCGTTTCAGCTATGAATAAATATAGGAATTATAAGGTATTTTATTCCAATTAAATTATTATATTCTTTATTTTGAAAGGTAAATACAACCCAGCTAAACATGGAGGTGGTATGAACCACGGATCGTCAGGCTTCAGTCAATCATCATCAGGGTCCTTCCACTCATCATCTTCATCATCATCATCATCATCATCATCTGGTTTTGGATCTACTAATCATCAGGGAAGTTTCAACCCTAACTCTGGATACCGGTATTAGAAAGTAACTTGAATCATTAAGTCATCGTCATTGAGGTTTTGGAGTTATTTTTAATTGATTTTAGTTTTTTAGATTTATTTGGATGCTTTAGAATAAATTGAAATGATCTCGTCACTTTTGTAAATAATAAACGCATACTATTTTTAAAATGTCTAGTCTTTACTAATTTGTATTAGGTGCTTACGTAATAAAAAAAAGAATATTTTGAGATTTATTTTTGTTTAAAGAATTATAAGGATTAAAATCTACTATCAAAAATGTTGTTAAGAAGTCATTTTAAATACTAATATATAGATAATATATTGAAAATTGTGTAAAAAAACTGAAAAAAAAAAGTTTGTACATAAAGGACCTTGCACTAATAATGGAAACTGATTTGCAATTTGATTTATAATAATTATAATGAATTAAGGTTTTTTTAGTGTTTCTTTTTACTATTAGTTAAATGCGACATATTATTCATGTAAAACTTAATTTCCTTGTAATTGATTTATCATTAATTTAGACAAAATACATAATAATTAATCATTCATAAATGATTGATGAAGTAAATAAAAATCCATCTATATAACCACTATTAATGATTGAACTATTACTTGACACTTAACTAGTAGTAAAAAAAAGCTTTTTAAAAATGTACAATATTATTATATAAATAAGTTTAATATCAATTGAAAGCGAACTGTAACTCTAATAAAGAATTTATAAGAAAATGTGCCTTAATTTTATTAAATTGATGATTGCGCGATTAATACGTATAAAAATTGATGTTGGAACAACTTTAGCTCAGTCGGCAACGATTATGCGAGCTGTAAAGATATCAAAATATCAACAAATAAAGTAAAATCCGTTATAATTGATTTATTTCAACATTTAAATGAAACAATTATACCGGATTTTATTCGGATTATAACACATGTTATAACCGCGAACGACCAGAAAAAATAATGAGATAAGGGGGGCTAGACAAGTGCCCAACGTTCAACGTTAACGTTAAACGTTAGCACCAAAATGTATGGGATTTGAAATAAATTTGTGACGTACGTGACAGTCGTTCGCGAATGTCAAATCCCATACATTTTGGTGCTAACGTTTAACGTTAACGTTGAACGTTGGGCACTTGTCTAGCCCCCCTGAAGTTGTCAAAATTTAACGCCACTTTTTAAAGCTTCTTTATAGCCATATAATAATACTTATGTATAATATTATGTCAAAGGAATCATAAAACTATAAGACTCGTTTGAAAAACGGGTATATGTTTAGAAAGGTAGTCATTTAATAAACTACCTAATGTAATTCATCATTGTGACAGCTGATTCTAAGAAATTTTGTTATCATTACATTGTTACTAATATAAAGTCCAGAGAGGTTTACATGGTGAGTGAATTCGGAAAAATTACAAGAAGAAAAGATTTTTTTAAATCGCGGCAAGTACTAAATTTGCTGAGTCAGCTAGTATATCATTATCATTATTTCTTTCTTTCGACGATTTATGCAATCAACGATTGCTCTCACTCCACCAGTAACAGAGACACATGGCGACGGATAGCAGGAGCTGCTGCGGCGCAAAAATTGACCGAGACATGACCACGACCACTCTGTCAAGAGTGAACGGTTAAGAAGAGATATATTTTAACTATATCTGGATCTCGTCCCAAATTTAGCAAAGTATCGGTACTAGAAAATGGATAAATATAATTGTATAAGACGTTCAGGACTTGGGTACAAATGCGAATTATAAACAAGTTTAAAATACATTCGTAATTCATTTTTCGTTTTATAATAATTTTTCGTTCTATAGGGTAACTCATACGCATAATAATTAAAAGAAATCATTTAAAAATGGTATCGTTTTATTCACAGAATAAATAGTTTCACCTCATCACGAATGGTTATCATTATCACTAAACATAACAGCATATTCAATATTATCAACATTTTTCATTTCTATTATTCTTTTCCTTTGATCTTCATTTGTTTCTACTTCTGTATCATCACTCTATCTCTCTTCTACTTTGTATTTGTTTTTCATATCTTCATTTGTTTGTTCTTCTATTTCATTATGATTAGTTCTGTTGATATTAAAGAATACATCTACTTTTTAGGTTTTTAGTATTTGTATGGCTGTCTGAACCCAGCGTTGGCTTGGGCGCGGTAAGGCTGTTGAGCGAAACCACCGGCGGCAGCACCATGTTGTTCAGGCTTGTATTGACCTGTAAATACAAAAAAATCAAAATCACCATCCGTTTGGGAGCTACGATGCTACATACACAGAGAGACACGTTAAACTTATAAAAACCCGTTGGGGGTTAAAAAAAAGTAATTTGAGTCAAAATCTGAAAGGTTATAAAAAAGTAGACGAAACAAAGTTAAAAGCTGTGGCACAAATCAAAATAGTTAAGGAAATATGAAATGAAGTGCTGTTGATTTCTACTGTTATCTTGAAATAGCTTAGTAAAATTTGAAACCAAAAATGTAAGTAAGCGTGAGTATCAATTTAATAGAAAATATTAAAAATAACATAATTAATTAACAGAAAAGAAAGAAAAGAAAGCAATTAATAATGATAGAGATTATTCTAAGTATTCAAAATATATGTACAAATCATATTCTGGTAATCAAGGAGTGATTTCAAAAACGAAACCAATTCCTCAAGAGAATTTGTTATTAACAATACACTAGAATTTAATCTAATACCACAGAGGTGTGTTCCAAACAATAGATTACTGAGGAACAAGCGACCCTAATTGTTCCGGCTGTACCCTTTTCGATAAAGTCGTTCAGTTCTTGACATTACACTCCCTTCACTGACCTATTGTTTGACACCTTGTCTACATTTACCATGTTCTAAGATGATTTGAGTTCATTTGTGATCGTAAGGTCAAGGATGCTAGATCATTCATCATTGTTGGCTTTCAAGAGATGTTTTGGCTTATTTTAATATTACAGAAGTCAAATTAAATTATTTATTAGTCAATAGATCTTAAAAAAGGAATTTTACTTTTTTGAAGACTGTCATTACTGAAAAGAAACGCCGCAAAGAACTCAGCGAAAATTTTTCCAAAGTCAGATTTTTTGTCAACATTTTTGTCAAAGGTTAATGAATGTCTAATTGGGTAATATCGTCAAAATTACAGCAGTTTTAAATTGAAGAAGTTTAAAAATAAGCTTTGGTCCAGATTCCACTATTACCAACACAATAATGATTAGCTTAGGTTAATAATTAAGTGGTGGGACCATTACAATACATATTTACTGCCTATTAAAACATCCCACAAAACCTAAGTATTCTTTACGTTTATTGCTTTTAAATGATATCAAAATGGACTCTAACGGTATGGTATTAAGTGTGATTGGAGTCGCAAATTGGATGGTAGCTTTAGTTTCCCAAGCTTGGATCTAGAGTGAGAGGTCATTGTGAAATATCGAAAGGTCAGTACTGCAGGTGTGTTAGTTCACATAAATTACTATCAAAAATCGACGCCCATGTAATTTCGCAGCTACTAGGAATTTAATGAATCTGCAAAGTTTGTTTAATATCGGAAAGGTCATTTTTTATTCACTTTTAGAAGTTTTGCAATGCCCGTCGTAAGTTTAAGTTTTTTATTTATGAAGATTCTTACGGAGTAACTATTCTGTTTTTTGTTGATGATTTGAATACTTTATGGTTATCATATTCGTATTAAACTTAGCTGACGATAGTCTAACTCTGAAGTGTTATAATGGTTTTATTCCAAAGTATAACACCAGTGGAAGCTTTAGAAATTATTTAAAAAATCTATGATCCTATTAATATTGTAAACGCAAAAGTTGTAATAGTGTATTAGACGCCTAGATGTATCCTCTTTCACGTAAAAAACTGAACTAAATGGATTCTGATGACATTTTACAGTGACATAGCTTATACATCAGAATAACATATAGGCTATATTCTATGAAAATATTTGTGTAAAATTACTCATCGTGTAGTCAAAGTCGCGGGCAGAAACCTAACTTATAGCCTTTTTTTCGACCTTTGATCTTCAAACTACAAAAAAAAATTTACCATCATCAACGATGCCAGCAGCCTCATCAGCGGCGTTCTGCTCCAAAGCCTTCAGGATTTCCTCGGGTACTGGAGGGGCGGTTGGGATGTGGGCGCCCTGGGGTTGGAAACCGCCCTGACCAGCGGCGTAGCTGATGGAGTAGACCTGACCGTCATCACCGGTGTATTGGAAACCGCCCTGAGCCTCGATACCGTCGGCCTGGAATCAAGAAAGAGTTATATAAATAATAGGCAAAATCGAAATTTGTATAGGTTTATAACTTCCGATCGGCTGCACCAAAATTGATATTTATTTTTTTGAAGTTTCGCGTTGGGATATTTTATAGTAGGAGAGCTATACATGACAAGCTTTCACCTCAAATACCTACCCAAAAATTGGTGCCAGCTCTCGGGCTATTAATTTTTAGTATTTGTTATTGTCAAGACAAGGTTTGTAAAGAAAATGAAAAAAATGTGTTATGAATTTTATCATTTGAGATTAGTTTGTTTTCGTAAATTTGTATTGTTATTTATTAAATCTCTATTTTTTTGTGTAATATAGAGTTTCCAGAATTTATCTAGTGAATAAATTGTAACTAGTCTACTCTGAGATTTATATTATGAAATAGGTTCCAAAAAAATACTCTGAATGAATGCATAATTGCAGTAGTTAAGTAGCTATTATAAAATACAGCAATTGAGATTAAACTGTTTTTCGTAACAGACAAATTTCAAAGTATAATTTGTTATGATGCACGTGTTTCTACAAAGCCTTCATTTTTTAATATACGAGTCATTAAAACCACATTAAATTTAATAAGCAACTTTTGAGTTCCATTTTGCAATATAACAAAAATACCTACTTTGCATCGAATTAAATATGAATAAGATAATTCTTAACGAACAATTAAAAATCATTTCCATTGATTAGCGCATCAATTCATCTGTCAAAATATTTTTTTGTTATAAATATAGATCTATATTTGTAAAAGTAATTTTTTTGGTGTACCATTCACTTCTTATCGTTATTGGTAACTGATTAGGTAGGTATCTATTGTTTTAATCTCAAACTAAGCTTAACAAAACATGTACCATACCTACTGGGTGTCAGCGTAAAAAAGCTTTTGGGCGAATTTTTGTCTACTAAACTATATTTAAGAACAGAATCAATATGTTAAATAAACTCAAGTAAAATTATCTCAATTATCAAATACTGTTTCAATTAATATTTAATAACATTTCCAACCATTATAGATAAAGCTAAAGACAACAACGTCTCAAACGCTCAATGATTCCTTAACAAAGTTTTACCTACATTTATCGATTTTTTTAATAGTACGCAATTTCACATGTGCATATTTGCGCAATCCTGCGCACTTTTGGCGATGGTGCATCATTAAGATCTTGCAACAATGGCTGTCTGTCAGTTTTTTTGCAACGATCAAGTCAGTTGCGATTTATAACGATACTTTCCCAACAGATGGTTGTATGCATAATTAAAGCAAGCTTATAAGATGCTTATCCTGTTTACGATTTATTTTGGGACTACTCTAGAATGATCGTATCATTAAAATTGCAATCATATAATTTAATGATACCTATAATCGAATAATTTTAACAGAGATCAATCTATAGATTAGATTAGATTCATTTATTTGTCAATGATACCATTGTTATGTCAAAGTTAAATGACATGCACTACAATCATTAAAATAAAATGAATGTGATAGTCCTTGACTTCGTCTGCACACGATAAGCACCCCCGTTTTAGCTTAGGGGGTGAATTTTCAAAAATCCTTTCTTAATGCTCCCCTGCATTATAAAAGGAAGCCCTGTGCCAAATTTCAAGTTTCTAACCCTTATAGTTTAGGCTCTGTGTTGATGTCAGTTATTGAGTCAGCTTCTCCTTTCATAAATACAAAGTAATTCACAATTATTAATTTACGATCATACCACGACATCGTTAAGTATTTAATTATAAGGTAGCCGTCAAAATTCAAAAGACCCTACACATCATAATTAAACATCCATTGCAATAATAGCTCAGGTTTATAAATAATTAACATTTTAATTAAGTATGGCCATAACACTTACTCACACCTACTTACTTAAGACATGTAGGTTTTACATTGCAGTGTAGGTTTGTTCCTATTCAAGAAGTTACTTTAGGTTTTTTGATAATAAAATAGTTTGATATTAGTTTTTACTATAAAACAAATTAAATTAAATCTATACTAATATTATGAAGCTGAAGAGTTTGTTTGTTTGTTTGTTTGAACGCGCTAATCTCAGGAACTACTGGTTCGAATTCAAAAATTCTTTTTTTGTTGGATAGACCATTTATCGAGGAAGGCGTTAGGCTATATAACATCACGCTGCGACCAATAGGAGCGAAGAAACAGTGGAAAATGTGTAAAAAACGGGGAAAATATGAAGCCTTATGAAGAATTACTATTCCACGGGGACGAAGTCGCGGGCACAGCTAGTTAAAAAATATATCTGTCTTTATTTTAATACTATTAAGTTAATAATAATGATATTTGTACCAAGACAAGTTGAAAAAACCCAAGTGAAACTTAATACATAGATATTGAGCTTTATCCGATGAATAAAGCACAATAGGTACAACTAATCCAATTTAAAAAATCTTCCGCTAACTTCTTCTTATTCAAATTAAATAAGCAATAAGCTCACAACCTGACCTAGTTTTATTATAAACATCAATTCAGAGAGAACATTAAGTATACCTTGAATTGATGAGACTAACACAAATCATATTTAACATCAAAACCTTGACAAATCTTGATATACAGTGTTACAAAATATGTGAAGACTAGACCAATAAATTTGAAATGGCATGACCATATTCAAAATGACCTTTTTAAATGGCCACTAACCTTTGATAGGGATCTGGGCTTGGCTTTTAATAGTTCCCATTTTACTAATAGATTGGCTATTTGTCATAAAATTTAAATGGCAGAAGAAAATTTTATTGACGGAATCAACAAAGTTGTTTAACATTTGATGCACCTTTATAAGAAAAGCTTCTGCCCGCGACTTCGTCCGCGTGGAACTCCTCTTTTTTTGCAGTCGGTTAAAAAGTAGCCTATGTCCTTTCTCAGGCTCCAGAGTTTCTTTGTACCAAATTTCATTTAAATCGGTCCAGTAGTTTTAGCGTGAAAGCGTAACAGACAGACAGACAGACAGAGTTACTTTCGCATTTATAATATTAGTAAGGATAAGGATACTGTTCTGGGGTTTAAAACAAGTGCCGATCAATATCTATTGAACAAAACGAATTAAGAATTGTATATCAGTGAACCTTTTTGTTTGTTATCGTATTAAGAGTAAAATAAATACGAAACGAGACGCAAAAATAAAGAAATGATCTCTCAAAAAATAAAGAGTCTACAGACATTCTTAAACCTAATGTAAAAATGACAAAGAATTCGTGTAACAATGACACCAGCGATATAAAGAACGATTGTAATTAGGAAGTGAAACAAAAAATACGTGTGAAATACAAGATCTTGGAGACAAGATAGCATGCAAACACTTGTACCATTGTTTTACAAGAACCTATGACCTACAGCTTTGAAGGTTCCAACTTTGTGTCTCAGCTGTCTTAAGGTTCCAATCATCTATAGATCAAGGACATTGTAAATTCCTTTTCTACATTGTTTTCCTCAATGTGGGAGGTATATATTGGGTAATCCTAGCTTAGAATGAAGCTATGTAATGTGCTATTGTAGGTTTTCAATTATAGCCAAATCGGTTATAAAAGGAGAAGCTGACTTTATGACTGTAAAACAGCCAAATTTGGGTTAGAAACTTGAAATTTCACACAGGGATTTCTTTTATAACGTAGAGGACCACTGAGAAAGGATTTTTGAAATTTTTTGAACAGAAGATAATTGTGAATATTCTAATGAATTTGAGTTAAGAAGAATGCATTAAAAATGTTATTGTGTGATCGATAAATATCAAAATGTATGATTTTACAATAGCACCGTCACTAGGATGTATCTATTGAAATTAAATCGATCTCTTTGTAATCTTAAAAAGGCAAGAGTAATTGAAGATTCAGTGGCCTACAGTTAATTGGATACACACTTGCGTTTAGGTATGGGTTCAATTCCGACTAGGGTCTTGATTTTTTCTACCCTTACCTTCTTACAGACAATTAATTGAAAAAATGGAAAGTGATTTTGGATAGCAAATTCTTACCTCATGACCCTGTTCCTCTGCCTTGATTCCGTTTTCAGTCTCGTAGTTGTATCTGAAGGAGTCTTCTTTCACGTCGGAGTCCAGAGCGAGGATACGAGCGTTCCTCTCGAGGGAAGCCTGTGGCCTGTTGGACTGTTCAGGGTAGCCGTTGAAGCCGGCGGCGGCAGCCAGGCCGAAGAAAGCTGAGATCAGGAGCTGTGGAGATTTTGTTATTAGTCTACACCACTAGTTTAAAGATAAAAGATTTGTAGTTTTGCGTGTGTGTTTGTAATTAATGAACATAAAAATGACTGTGCCGATTTCAAAAATTCTTTCAACAATGCAAAGCTACCTTGAGTAACATAGGCTATATTATGTAAAGACTAGACCAAAAAAAAACAGGGATCCGCGTGAAACCGGGGTGGGCCGCTATTTTTAGTAAAATACAAAATTATAAAGGTAACTATTTTATAACTAAGTTATGTGTGTAAAAATATAATTAAACAAGCTGGAGCATATAAAAATGTATGTACTTATGCATGTTTTAAAGCCAAATCATAAAAAAATGGGACCACTAATTTATAAATAACAATTCAAAATGATAATGAACATTTCTTAATTAAATTACAAGTTACAATGATGAAGCTAATGAAACCACAATCATGACCAAGTATTAAAACTTGTATGTACTTTCAATTTAAATGCTCTTTGACCCCAATACTGTATGTCTAACGGTCACTTGCATAATTTTGACACATGTCATTCTTCAAAAAATGACAGACACGTGTTTTATGTAATATAAGACCAGTTCAATTAGCCAATGATGTAACAGATATACGGATAGATAAAGTTAGTCACGCCTACTGTTTCGTTTCATAATTTTTATAATAATATGTTATTTTATAAACGATCTATTGTTTTGAGAAACATCGCAATTTGACGGAAGCAAGAATTCATTATATTAAATTTGTAATGAAATAAAAAAAACGGATTTAACTCGCGTATTATATTTTATTAGGTACCCAACGATTTCAATACTTCACAGTTTTCATATTCGCAGCACTTAGCTGACGATAATCTAACGATTTGATTTTTATTTTATTATGCAAACTGAAAAAAAATTCAAAAACACTTTAACGTTAGACTATCATCAGCTCAGTGCTACGAATATGGGGACTGCAAAGCTTTCAAAAATGTCAAAAAAATACGAGTTACTTCCGTTACAGTTTCCAATGTGTAACTGCCAGAAATTATCAAATATTTTTTTATAAAAATATATATTATATATTTACGTACCAGTTTCATTTTTGCTAGGTGTGTGGTTTGCGCGGAGTCGAACCCAAGAGTGTGTTGAGTCAAAAGCTTCCCTCACTATTTATACCGCCGTCGCTTCAAACAACGTAACTTTTCTTAATAAACCATTTGTAGATGTATTGTGATTTTTGACTATTTTGACATTTCACCTATTGAATGGCCGTTTGATGTTACTTTTTTTGAATAAGGTCCTAATTTTGAAAATGTTTGTGATAGTTATACAGTGGAGTAAAAGTATGTTTTTGAATAGCGTATGTTTGATGCTGTTTTGAAAACTTTATAGTTTCCGTATTCGTTGCAGACAGATATAATCGTTAGATTATACTGAAATTTAAATTAAGTAAGTACCTATGCAAACTAGCGAATTTAACAACGAAAAATCATTATACAATTATATGTGGGTAATCCGTTGAAATGGTTTTTATGGATTAATGTGTTTTTTTTTTAATTTATTTCTTATTCTATTCTTGTATAATTATAAGAAATTACCTGATATAAGTATTTTTATTATAGATTATAACAAAAAAAATAGTGAAAAATGTATTTTTAAATATTTTACAAAAAATTTAAATATAATATGGTAATTGAAATTATTATGTTTGTTAATAATACAATATTATTTTAATTTAGATTAATTATGAGATATAAAATCTGTTCCCTGTACGACTCAAACAAATAGGATAGGAAGATATATATATATTTTTTTTTAAATATCGTCAAAATAAAATAAGGCCTAATTAGGAAGGTAAGTATAGTGTTTTATTTGAAATTTTGAAGTAGGTAAAAAAATATACATAAAAGCCTATTAATGGTTGTCTTTTTCTTTTTTTTTATAAAAATCAAAATTGGCAATTGTTATACAGTCAGTAGGTACAGACTGCTACGAATATGGGAACTGTGATTTTTTCGAAACACAATTTATTAAGTACCTATACAATTGTTTTACTCCAATATGTGATTACGAAATTATCAAAAGTAAAAGTAGCTACTTATCTAATAAGTTGAACTCAAAATGTATATCTCAAATTGCAAAATCTATTTCTGACCCTGACGACCTGACCTTACCTCAAATGTTATCTCACTAGAAGAGGCGTTGACTTTAGCATATTATAACAGCTTTCATAGATGTCCTAATTAAATAGATTTGCTGTTATTAAATATACTATATCTATACTAATATAATAAAGAGGAAAGGTTTGTTTGTTTGGATTGAATAGTCTCCAAAACGGCTTTACCGATTGAAAAATTCTTTCACTGTTGGGAAGCTACGTTCACCCTGAGTAACATAGGCTATAGAATATTTTGAAAAAATATAAAGCCAGGGCGAACTGCTAGTAGTCTAAACTAATATTATAAAGAAAGGTTTGTTTGTTTATTTTGTATAGGCTCCATAACGGCTGGGCCGATGTGAAAAAATCTTTCATTGTTGGGAAGCTATACTATTTCCGAGTGACATAGGCTAGGTATAGTTTTTCTTTTTAAAAAGGGATCCATGCGATGCCGGAGCGAACTGCTAACATCTGATATAGCTTTTGCCCGTGACTCCGTCCTCGTGGAATTAGTAATTACGGCAAGCAAAAGTAGTCCCTCAAACTCTAAACTATCTGTTTTTGTTTTTTTATGATTCAGCATTAAGAATACATAAGAATGCAAAATTTACTTCCTTCTGTCATTATTTCCTTTATTTTTAATAATAATTTTCATAAACAAAAAGAAATCCGATATATGAACCGCGAAAGCATAATGAATGAACCGCGAAAGCATCAAAAATTATTAAATTAAATTAAAAAAAATATCTTTTCATACTAGAAAATATAAAACAATAAATAAATATACACCAAATAAAAGAGATTAAAGGTTGAACAATAGCGACCTTGCCTAAACATCTATAATAAGCCCGTAACAATTTCATTGCTTTTGTTGTAGGCAAAGGTTAAGAGTCACCTCGCAGCATGCATTTTTAGAGATCCCTAGAAAAAAAATACTACCGGCCTATAGCCTATGTCAATCGGGAATAGTGTAGCTTTCCAACAGTGAAAGATTTTTTCAAATCGGTCCAGTCGTTTAGGAGCCTATTCAACCCAAATAAACAAACTTTTCCTCATAATTTCTGATGCCTTCGCGGTTATTACACATTGGAATGAAACAACTATTAACGGATTTAACTCGCGTATTTTTATTTTATTTTATTAGCTGACGTTTCGGATTCTTTACAGTTTCCATAATCGTAGGACGACTGAGCTGACAATACTAGGACTTTAGCGTTAGATTATTGTCAGCTCAGTCGTGTTACGATTATGGAATCCGTAAAACCAAAACGTCAGCCAATGAAATAAATTACCTATAATATATGAAATGCCTTATACCTTCCATGCTATAAATGTGGGAAATATAAAGTTTTATACATACGCCATGTAAAAAAAATCGCGAATTCTTCGGATATTATTAAATTTTGTGTATTCAATTTTCCATTATCTTAAGGTGCAATAAAATCGTACGGAACCCTCATGTTTAAGCTAAAATGTAACTTAAATAAAATAACCCTTTTATCAATGGAATACAAATTGCGTTTTAACAAGTTTAACCATTTACAGAATTCAGTGTTCCGCCTCGAAATTAATTCGAAAAACTCGTCTTAAATTTAATAATGGACACCATATATTTCCAATTGATTATATAGGACTAGCTTCCGCCCGCGACTCTGCCTGTGAAGTGCCTACTTAACATAATATTTATAAAATTGCAATGAAACAACTATAACGGATATACCTACGTAACTCGCGTGTTTTAGTTTATTTGTTAACGCTTTGAAAATTTTACAGTTCTCATATTCGTAGTCGACTGAGTTGATGATAGTTATGTACAATTTCTTATGTATCTATACTAATATTATAAAGCTGAAGGGTTTGTTTGTTTGTTTGAACGCGCTAATCTCAGGAACTACTGGTTCGAATTCAAAAAATCTTTTTTGTTGGATAGACCATTTGTCGAGGAAGGCTTTAGGCTATATAACATCACGCTGCGACCAATAGGAGCGAAGAAACAGTAAAAAATGTGTAAAATACGGGGAAAATATGAAGCCTTATGACGAAGTGACAGTTAGAAGACTTTGACAGATCTTTGACGAAACAATTGGACGGGCAGGACGACGTCTGCCGGGGCCGCTAGTAATTATAATAAAATAAAGCCTTAGGGCTTAGATTATTTTATATAAATAAAAATAAAATACATAGTGCTGTTATTAAATATGAAATAATGAATTACCTATCTACCTACCTATATATTATTATGTCCTTTGTTCAGTAAAATTATTATTAATAATTATTAAAATACAAATTAACACAAATAGATCCGTTTTTCGTTAGAATAAAGTTGATCATTAATAAGTACTTACTCCATAAAGTAAAAAGTTTTCTGTAAAAAGTTTTCTGTCTGTTGAGTCATATAGGCATATATATAATGGTCATTAATGGTTAAATTTTAGGCAATTCTGTAATTTTTTTGGCATATAATATATATTATCTTACTTTATCTATTATCAGATTCTTGGTGCTTTTTTACCTGCGGCTAAATCGTTTCTATATCGTTACTACATCGCTATAAAAGGTAAACAGATGCCATCTCTCAATGATATCGCTATAAGGTCGCCTTTAGGCATTTTTCTCAATAATTGCTATTGTTAAGGTAACGAGGTGTTAATTTGCGAGTAATTTTATTATAAAAGGCTTTTTATTTATG